>CM010933.2:863870025-863927855 GCA_002915635.3 Ambystoma mexicanum
ATATACAAAAGTTGGGCATTGTCCAAGCGCCCCAAAACAAAACAAAACCGAAAGGAAACTTAACACTAAAGAACTATTTACAAGGCAGCGGCTAGTCCGACGGCTCACTTCTGGATGTTCCGGGCCAGGGCATCATCGAACTCCTGCTCAATGTCCGGAGCGGTCCTCCTCCATGGCCCGAGGGTCCGCAGGGATGACGACATGTTCTCCTCCAACTCCCTGCGGATTGCCTCGAGGCACTCGGCCCGCCTCAGGGCCTCTCCGCATGGAGTTCTCGCCCTGACCATCGTGAGCCGTGCCTCTTCCGCCCCTGCCGCTCCGCATCTATGGCGTGGCCCAACCGCTGCCACACAGGAAGACACTTCCCGTCCTGGGTCCTCCTGCCTCGGCCGATGCCTGCCCCTCCGATGTCGAAGGCCCCGAGCCATCATGGCTCCCACCTCGTTGCTGCTGCTGCTGTGCCTGTGCCGTGCCCTGGCTCCTGCTGCCTGCACATCCTCCACCGGCCGGGGTGCAGTCGTTGATGTGGCCACCCCTGCTGGACGTCCGACTCCCGACTGTGGCAGGGATGTGTCCTCCACCAGCCTGGCCGCACCGTCAGAGCAGCTCCACAGGCACCCAGGTGACAATGGGTGGAAAGATGGCACGGAGGACGACTGGCGCATAGGGTGTTCAGTTGAGGAGGGGGTCGGACAAGCTCCAGCAAACGGAGGAATCCGGCCTGGGTGACCTGTCCCAGTAGGCCGACGCGGTCAACGAGCCATTCGAGATGACGTGCAGTCTCCTCATGAAAAGACTGCAGGTCACCTCGCATGGCCCGTTGACGCAACGCCACACCAGTCAGGACAGGCTCAACCCGTACCTGGATAGCCACGTCCGCAGGCAGAGGAAGGCCAGTTGTTGTAAGCTCATCCCCTGCCTGAAAACGGGTCTGGACGTAGGCATCCCTGCTGGTGCAAGATGATGCAGTGACAGGATCAGGGACAGGATTGCACACAGGCACCTCTGCGGGCCTGTGCTGCCTCCTGTCCCTGGTCCTGCACTGCACCACTAGCACCAGTGGAATCCCCACCTCCAGACCCCGTCTCTGTCGCTTGCACGGCCTCCTCCTCCACCAAACCCCCACCAACCTGGATGACTCCGTGCCATCTTCCCCCGTTGGGCCCGTGGGTCCCAGCTGCCCCTTCTGCTGCGAGGAGTCCAACTCCGGACCTCCGCCTCTTGGACCTCCCCCCGGCAGCTGCGCCTGACGCGCACCGGACTCCTCACTCCCCGACGAGATGACAACCTGGGAGGGGAGCGCGGCCTTGCGTCTCGGCTGGCGGTGCATCCCTGCCGCTGTGCCCACAGCACCTTCTCCGCCCTCTTCATCAGTTGACGCTGCAGACAGGGAGAAATAAAACACAGCATCAGGGCACTGTACAATGGACACATACACACATGACAGTTGTACATGAGTGGCATTTGGAAACCTCAGACATGGCATCACAATCGCCAACACACATGTCATTTCAACTCGCACACATGAGCCATACACAGCCATATTGCAACAGCCAGCACCATCCATACACATACAACAGCATGAGCAGGCAAAGGTGAGCCAGACATCACATGCAACACAGGGAGTGCACTACACATGCACACACACCACCACACTTGCATGCATGTGTACACCTCTGCCAACTGTTGCAGTGTTCAGATTGGCATCCATGTCACATCTGCCAATCAGGCTTCCACATCCCGCTGTCACATGCATCCATGTTGCATCACTGTTGCCCCCTTGTCAAATACACACACATGCACATGTACACAGTGCTGATACATGCAGCTGAAACCAACATCCAGGTGTGACATCACGAACATGCCTACTTACATACACATTCATCCAAACATGTGTGCCCACACATCTGCATTTGGCATGCAAGCCTACACACACAAGCACCATCCATGTCTCACACATGAGAGCCCTCGCATGTGTTAGCCTCACGGCCCTGTACACCCCCCCATACTTGCCCCCATAAAAACACATGTGCAACCTGCACACTACTGGCACACCACACGCACAGCTTACAATCATGATGCATGTACACTTACCGCTCGACTCCAGACGGTCTGCCTCTCAAGGACCTGGACGTGGAGCGCTGGGGATATGCGTTCCAGGACACTCATCTGATCGTCCGACAAGTGGCCCCGGCGCCCCTTAGCATCCGCTGCCTTCAAGAGGCGCCGGGCCTTGTTGAGGGTCCTGGACCTGAAGTCCTCCCAGCGCTTCTTGACATGATGGATAGTCGGACTGCCACCCCCTCCGCGTTGATGGCAGTCACGATGTCCGCCAGATCCGAGTCCGTCCTTCCTTGTCGGCGCGCAAACTTCCGAAGAGGCATCATACTGCCCCAGGACTTGCTCCACCAGGACACCAACTTCGGTGGCAGTGAAGTGGTGCCCTCTGCCTCTCTGGCCGGGGGTTGCCAGTGGTGCCAGATGTTGCAGTGCCGACATGACAACCCCAGAGGCAGGAGTGGGTGGGCAACTGGGTCCTGGGCTGGTGTGTGGAGCGATGGAATCCCAGTCGGGAGTCTTCGTTCCAGCAGGGGTGGTCACAGCAACAGCACCCTGGCTGATGTGCAGGCAGCAAATGGCAGGCACGTGGGCAGTAGGCATCAGGCAGCAGCAGATGGCAGGTGGGAGCGTGCTCGGGCTCTGGGGGGCAGTAATTCGGCCTTCTGGGCAGGAGCGTGGTCTTCCGTGTGCTTACGCGTGGCCAGCTTGATACGGAGTGATTGGCACGTGAAAATCAAGCACGTCTGCGTGTAATTCGAGGAAAGGGCCTTAGCGCGTAAGCGCGTCAGCACACGTACGCGAATTCATTGGCCCAAAGGCCCCAGCGTGTAGGCGCGTCTATGACGTTACGCGCACGTGCGTTTTCCATGGCGCGTAGAAAAAATAAGCACGTCAGAGTGTCATAGCGTGTAATTGTGGAAAGGGCCTCAGCGCGTATGCGCTCTGTGACGTGCCTGCGCGGCGTTTCCCTACACTGCGCACTTACAGAGTGTTCAGCGTCGTGTAATTGGAGGATGGGGCCTTAGCGCGTACACGCGGAAGTGACGCTGGACGTGTGGGCATGTTTAAAAGGTACGTGTAGAACGCCATTTCCTTGTACGTGCTTTTCGTGGAGAGCGAGTGGGTGAAATCTGTACTTCTTGTCGGTTCACACGCGATTTACTTCACAGGCGTTCCAAGTTCGTACTCCCTGTTACCTCTGACAGCTTTTTCTCTTCTTGTCTTTTTCCTGGGCCTGTTTCCTCAAACAGCGTTCACTTCTCCTGTTGTCCTGTCTCCTCAGACAGCGTACAATTCTTCTTTTGGCGGGGTGTTGCCAACGCGCAACGCGCTATTTTTCACGCTCTTTTACCTGGCAGACGGTGAGTCCGCACGTATTTAACATCTGTGCTTGCCCCGTGTGTGCCTACCCCTTCAGAGGTCAGTCTAGGCTGCGTGTGACACGCATACGTTCATTTTTGTGTTTCTGGGTGCCACAGCGTAGTGCAGGTTTATTTTTCCACGCACGTGGTCTAGGAGGGGTTGCGTGCACATTATCTCCCTTTTTTGGGGTGCCTGTGCGTTGCGTGACCCGTCATCTTCCCCCAGGGGTCACATACAGCCTTGCTAGAGCACTAGGGTACGAATTCCATCTAGTACCCTACCCCTTTGACCCCCAATTGCCCAGGACAATAGTTTACTGCAACTCCCATACGCACAACAACATCAGTGCCATGGTTGGGAGGCGAGCACGCGGTAAGGGTGGCAAAGGTGGGCGAGCCACAAGAGGTGGCCGTGGTGGATACGGTAGGGGACGTGGCCAGGACTTGCAGGGTGCCCTAGCCCCCCATGTGTGGGTGACCAGTCAGGGACACCCATGCCCCCCCCTGGTTGAGGGTAACGTGGCTGACACCATCCCTGCTCAGCCCTTGTTGGACCAGCCCATTGTGGCACCAGACCTGGCACAGGGTGACTCCATGGCTGACTTCCAGGTCAGCAGGTCTAGGCCACGTGTGGCGGTGCACGTTGGTGTCACCAGCCACGTGGATCAGGGGCAGCTATGTCATCTGCTGCCCCAGTAGGCAGGGTGGGGAGGCTGCAGGGGCAGCTGCGGCTCCATCCACCCCAGCTCTGAGTCTCCCAGCCAGGACAGTGTCGGTCCAGTCCATCCTGCTGACGTTCCCCTGACTACATCACACTTCAGCTAATGCCTGCACCAAGTCCCATGGTGAGTGTTCATTCCCACACTCCTAGTCCACAGTCCACCGGGGCTCCTGCCCCTAGTGTCCAGAGCGGCGTAGGACACTCAGATCACCACCACCTTCCAAGCGGAAGAGGAAGAGTGCTCGTCCAGTACAGGCTGATGCCCCAGACACGGCTACACAGTCCGGCCCACCAAGGAAGCCCAGCTTCAATCAGGCCGAACTTGATGCACTTGTGGAGTATGTGTCCGCACATGACAGCGAAATGGTGATTACTGCAGGATGCAAGACCACACCTGCCACAACGTCAGGCACACTGGCAGACCATTGCGGAACTCATAAGTGCCCTTGGATTCGTGAGGCGCACAGCTAATGATTGCTACAAGCGCTGGAATGACCTTAAGCGCAGGGCAAAGAAAAAGCTGGCCTCAAGTCATGCCGCAACTCTAGTGACTGGAGGTGGGTCTCCGGCAGAGGACATAGAACTCACTCCACATGAGTATGTTGCTGGGACCTACGTCACGGAGGAACAGATCCAAGGCGTGGGAGACCTGCCAGATTACGAGGCATTGTCCGGTGAGTGCACATGCATGTGTGTGTCATCCATGTGCATGGTGTGTGTGTGAGGGCTTCTGATTGAGTGCCAGGTGAGGGTGTGTGTGCCTGAGTGGTTTGGGTCACCCATGTGCTTCATCCAATACATTCTGCGCACCAGGATTTGGTGTTGCAGTATCCCTTCTGGCAACAGTAGACATTCAGCCCAACCTCACGCCAGTTGCCCTTGAAGTGTCATCTTGCCACAACATAGTTGCATATTATTCTGTGTTCATTCAGGCTGATTGTCTGCATTCACCACTTTCACTAGGCATTTCTCAGTCTATTGTCACATGTGTGACATGGCTAGGGTACATGCCATCTGTGTGATGGCATGTGTCATGTATGTGTATTGGACATGCCAATCACAGGCCAATGTGTGATGGCACTGCTAGGCAGCATGCAGCAAATGTGTTGGTCTTCCATCTTGGTGTCATCAATGTGTGCCATTTGCCTCCCCTTCATACGCAGTGACAGTGCATGCATGGGAGGGTTATAGTCATGTGGGACATGTGTCAATGAAGTACTGTTTCTGTTGCTTCTCAGCCCTAATTGTGTTCCATGGTGCTAATGCCTGTTCCCATTTCTTTTCTTTCATGTCTTTGCAGGGGATGACGCACTTGATACTGCTGGGGTTGTGGAGATGGTGCAGACCCAGGAGGGGTCTCAGGCCCGACCGGGCACCAGTGAGGGACGTGGTGTGGTGGTGGGTGAGAACCCACACTTGCTGCAGACCGTCATCTCAAGGGGTGTCTCTGGGTGCACCTCCCCCGAGCTCTATTTAGGTGTCGATTCGGATGATGAGACCTATGTGCCGTCGCAGGTAAGTGTTTCTGGGAGGGATTCTGTACTGTCCAACCCACCTGCACCAGGGGTAGAACCCTCAATGGGGATGTCAGTGTTGGTAGGTCCGCCTTTGGTGGTTACGGATGCAGGGTCACACTCCGCTACATCTGATCCTGTTCCTGGGCCAGCAGATCAGAGGGGGAATGCAGTCCTGCAGCCTCAGGCAGTGCCGGCACAGCAAGGCGCAGTTCGCCTTGCCCCAGACAGGTGTGGTGCCCGCCGACGCGGTGGCCGTACGCCACCTGGCAATACCGCATGGGAGCAATCCATATACGGTATGGCAAACCAACAGGCAGCATCAACTGAGATGATGGCTCAGGCCATGGATAGGGTGGCCACTTCCATTGTCCCCCAAGAAAGGCTGATTGAACAACTACAGCAGGCAACAGACTCCATTTGCCAGTCACACAGGGAGGACATGTTGGCGTCCAACAGGGACAGGCGGGCGGCACTGGAGACTCTGCGGGAAGCCATTTCTATTGAGTCCCAGGGCCACAGGGAAGCCCTGAGGGTGGAACTCCGTCAGCTCAGGGTAACTCTGGTTGAGCTTGAGGCTTCAGCTAACACGAGGACAGAACAGCAGCTGGAGCGGCTCACACGTACGCTCTCAGCTGAGATGCAGGCAACTAGGGAGGAGGTCCGGGCATCCCGTGAGTTGTTGCATGGGGACCTCCGCACGAATTATCCTCCAGAACCAGACCTTCCACACCCGCATGCTTGCAGCCATGGAGGACCAGACTAGGGCTTTGCGTGGGCTGCCTCCCATAGTGCCACCACCTCCTGATGCAGCTGCAGAGGGTGAGGAGAGCGACAGCAGCGATTCTCCACAATAGGGTAGCCGTGCAGGCCATGAGCCCATGGAGGTGTTTTTTTTCCGCAAGATCCACACAGGTGGGTTTTGGTGTGCACCCTGTCCTCGGACCTCCTGGGTGGCCTCCCCCACCCCCCGGCCCATTCAATGGCCATTTTTGATTTTTTATTTTATTTTTATTTTTATTTTTTTTTTTTTCCCATTTTTTTTGGACGATTTGTTGGCTTCCGTGGTTCCTGTGGGCATACGCTGCATTGTGGCTGGGCACATGCAGGCTTGTCATGAATTTGGTTCAGATGCTTGGGTTTGTGTGACACACACCCCTCCTGCTTCCCGTTTCCATGGCTTGCAAAGGGTGTGCCCAAGTGACATTGACTTACACAGTGACGTTGGACTCCCATTTGATGTGTGGGCAGTCTGTAGTCAATACTGTGTATACATTCCTAGTGCATATTGTTGTTGTATTGTACACTGCATGGTGTATTGATATGTGCCTCTGCATCCATCTCATCCTCCTAATTTGCAGGTCCATTTCTCATGTCTTCACAAGGCGGTCTACTTTGGAACTGGAGTCCATGTTGTAAGCAGTGCACCTACACTTTTGCGTGGCGCTAACACTGTATACTTGGAAGTGTTCGAAGTGCTGGCATTATCAGGTAGTGAGGCTACCAATTTTTTAAGTCTGTACTGTCATGTTTAAGGTAGGTTGGAGGTTGTGTAGGTGATTGGTATTCTTGGTAAGTATTTGGTAATGTGGGTTGTAGGTCCTGCATTACTGTGAGCATTTCATGTGTGGACATGTTTCCATTAGGGACACTGTAGCTGGTGACACTTGGGCATGTTGTGGGGATTAATTTGTTTGCTCTCACATTGCATGACATGCCATGGTGTGTTGTGTGGCCGTGCCGGGAGGGGTTGGGTGACATGGCACTGTTCTCATGTTGTATTTTGCAAGTGGGTATTCATTTTTGCTGCATGGAAGTGTGTCTTTTGATGACACTGCATTGGTGGTGTTTGTGTAGGTAGGGATGCACACATTGTGCACTTCCAGATGAACAATCTCAGGCTGCTATGGTTTCTGACAGTTGACTGTCCCTTAATTCATCATAATTGTAAGATGAGGTCATCCATTGATTGTCAGATGGGTATGTGCAGGGCTGTGTGCACTCCACAGGGTGTGATGTCTATGTGAAGTAATTAGCCACCAGCTGCGTATGGGCTGCCTCACCCCGTGCCCTTTCCCTCCCATGCGCAAGCGGGCGTGCCATGTGGTTGGGGATGTGGGGCACACCATGATCCACAGCCAGGCCCCGGCGTGTTGAAACATTGTGCAGAACACATGCTGTCACTATTGATCCTGCACACTACTGGAGAGCGTATAACAGCTTCCCGCCACAACGTCAAGGGAGCGAAAGGCGTGACTTGAGCACTCCGAATGTGCGCTCCACTCATGCCCCGTGTTGGCAATATGGGCTGTGTTGTATCTTTACCTCGGGAGGCGTGATGGAGGTTCCGAATTGGCGTCATCATATGTGGGTGCTCAGAGGGTAGGCACTGTCCCTGGGAGGGTGCGTGATGGGGATCATTAGTGGGGTAGTGACATTACTTTGTATCTGTATGCATGCGTGTGCTGCTGGCATTTATAATCACCAAGCAGCCATCGCTCGCCATGGCCGCCCAGCTTCCATGTCCCGGTTTTAGGGCTGACATCCTGTAAAATGAACTGTCGTGGGTGGACCCTGGATAGTTGGCATATACTGAGGTGATGATTCCCTTGGCATCACATACTACCTGGACGTTGATTGGAATGCCAGTGCTGCGGTTTCTATAGATGTGCTCAGATGTCCTGGGGGGACGTAGAGCCACATGGGTGCAATCAATGGCAACCTAGCACTTTGCGGAATTGGGCCACCTGCAAGAAATCCTGGCTCGACAGCCTGCCTTTCTGCAGGTGTTCTGGCAGGTATATGTGCCTGCGGACTGATGGGCGTGCAGTGATGATATGGCCAACACACTGGTGTAGGCACCGTGACTGCGTGGCCTGTGACACCCCCCACTATGGCACTTGTCCGCTGAAATGATCCGGTAGCCAAGAAGTGCAGTACATTGAGGACCTCTCCAGGGGGCTGAGTGATTGGAAGCACAGGGTTGGTGATGTGAGGTCATCCCTCCCAATCACTGACCAGGATTGAGTATTATGTGTGTGGAAACCTATACCTCCCCATACACCTGGTCATCAGGCATACCAAATAGGCTGGTTCTGGGTTTGAAGATATCGGCCCTGACTATCCCTTCTCCTCCTCCTGCAGTATCCCACGGCCACTACTGTAGGAACGGGATATTCATCCTGGCGTCTGAGCTTTGTTCGTTGTTTACGCACTCTTTATGCTGCGCGGGACGTGCGCCTGCTTCATGCTGGCGTAAGTGTTTCTGGATTGGACCTTTTTTATTGGCGCGTTTGTAGGCGACGTCGTAAAATCTTCCCGCCCACACCCAGGGAATACACGTAACATGCTCTCCAGGCCCAGTCGCAAGTAAAATATTCCCGCCCACCCCTGGAATACACATACCCGCTCTTCACAGGCCCAGTCGCGTGTGGAACTTCACGCGCACACCGAAATACACGTACCCTGGCACAATTTGCATGTGAAACTTCCCGCGCACCCCGAAATACACGTACCCAGGGCAAATCGTGTGTGGAACTTTCGCGAGCGAACCCCGTAATACACGTACACTGCTGATATCGCGTGTAGAAGTTCACGCGGACCCATAATACACGTACCCTGATGAAATCGTGTGTAAGACTACCCGCACACCCCTGAAATACACATACCCAGGCAAATCGCACTGCTGGGGGGTCAGAGGGGGGTGGGAGACATGAGTGGGGGCCTGATGGAGGGTGCCCCACAGTGCTGGGGTGGGGGGTGCAGGGAGACAGGAGTGGGGCCTGGTGGAGGTGCCCCTGGATGCAGGGGGTGGGGGTGCAGGACATGAGTTGGACATGAGTGGGGACCTGGTGGAGGGTGCCCTACAGTGCTGGGGGACGGGGGTGGCAGGGAGACAGGAGTGGGGCCTGGTGGAGGGTGCCCCAGGATGCTGGGGGGGGTGTGCAGGGAGACAGGAGTGGAGGCCTGGTTGAGAGGGTGCCCCTGGATGCAGGGGTGGGGTGCAGGGAGGACAGGAGTGGGGGCATGGTGGAGGGTGCCCCTGGATGCAGGGGGTGGGGGTGCAGGGAAGACAGGAGTGGGGGCCTGATGGAGGGTGCCCCTGGATGCAGGGGGGTGGGGGTGCAGGGAGACAGGAGTGGGGGCCTGGTGGAGGGGGCCCCTGATGCATGGGGGTGGGGTTGCAGGAGACATGAGTGGGAGGCCTGGTGGAGGGTGCCTACAGTGCTGGGGGGTGGGGGTGAGGGAGACATGAGTGGGGGCCTGGTGGAGGGTGCCCCTGGATGCTGGGGGGTGGGGGTGCAGGGGGACATGAGTTGGACATGAGTGGGGGCCTGGTGGAGGGTGCCCTACATTGCTGGGGGGTGGGGGTGCAGGGAGACAGGAGTGGGGGCCTGGTGGAGGGTGCCCTGGATGCTGGGGGGTGGGGGTGCAGGGAGACAGGAGTGGGGGCCTGGTGGAGGGTGCCCCTGGATGCAGGAGGTGGGTGCAGGGAGACAGGATGGGGCCTGGTGGAGGGTTGCCCTACAGTGCTGGGGGGTGGGGGTGCAGGGAGACAGGAGTGGGGGCCTGGTGAGGGTGCCCTGGAGCTGGGGGTGGGGGTGCAGGGAGACAGGAGTTGGAAGGTGGAGGCTGGTGGAGGGTGCCCCTACAGTGCTGGGGGGTGGGGGTGCAGGGAGACAGGAGTGGGGCCTGTGGAGGGTGCCCCTGGATGCTGGGGGGTGGGGTGGCAGGGAGATAGGAGTGGGGGCCTGGTGGAGGGTGCCCCTGGATGCAGGGGGTGGGGGTGCAATGAGACAGGAGTGGGGCCCTGGTGGAGGGTGCCCTACAGTGCTGGGGGGTGGGGGTGCAGAGAGACAGGAGTGGAGGCCTGGTGGAGGGTGCCCCTGGATGCAGGGGGGTGGGGGTGCAGGGGGACATGAGTGGGGGCCTGGTGGAGGGTGCCCCTAGATGCTGGGGGGTGGGGGTGCTGGGAGACATGCGTTGGTGGGCAGTAGTACAAGGTGACATGTGGGTTGGCTGGGGCAAATCGCACTGCTGGGAGGTGGGGGTGGGAGATATGAGTGGGGCCTGGTGGAGGGTGCCCCGCAGTGCGGGCGGTGGGGGTGCAGGGAGACAGGAGTGGGGCCCTGGTGGAGGGTGCCCTACAGTGCTGGGGTGGGGGTGCAGGGGGACATGACTTAGTCAGGAGTGGAGGGTGCCCTGGATGCTGGGGGTGGGGTGCAGGGGGACATGGAGTGGGGGCCTGGTGGAGGGTGCCCCTGGATGCGGGGGTTGGGGGCGCTGGGAGACATGCGTTGGGCAGTAGTGCAAGCTGACATGTGGGGTGGCTGGGGGGCAAATCGCACTGCTGGGAGGTGGGGGGTGGGAGACATGAGTGGGGGCCTGGTGGAGGGTGCCCCACAGTGCTGGGGGATGGGGTGCAGGGAGACAGGAGTGGGGCCTGGTGGAGGGCTGCTCCACAGTGCTGTGGGGTGGGGGTGCAGAGAGACAGGAGTGGAGGCCTGGTGGAGGGTGCCCCTGGATGCAGGGGGTGGGGTGCAGGGGGACATGAGTGGTGGCCTGGTGGAGGGCGCCCCTGGATGCTGGGGGTGGGGGTGCTGGGAGACATGCGTTGGTGGGCAGTAGTGCAGGTGACATGTGGGTTGGCTGGGGCAATCGCACTGCTGGGAGGTGGGGGGTGGAGACATGAGTGGGGGCCTGGTGGAGGGTGCCCCGCAGTGCTGGCGGTGGGGGTGCAGGGAGACAGGAGTGGGGGCCTGGTGGAGGTGCCTACAGTGCTGGGGGTGGGGGTGCAGGGGGACATGAGTGGTCAGGGTGGGTGCCTGGTGGAGGGTGCCCCTGGATGCTGGGGGTGGGGGTGCAGGGGATATGAGTGGGGGCCTGGTGGAGGGTGCCCCTGGATGCTGGGGGGTGGGGGCGCTGGAGACATGCGTTGGTTCGCAGTAGCGCAAGCTGACATGTGGGTTGGCTGGGGGGCTAATCGCACTGCTGGGAGGTGGGGCGGTGGGAGACATGAGTGGGGGCCTGGTGGAGGGTGCCCCACAGTGCTGGGGGTGGGAGTGCAGGGAGATAGGAGTGGGGACCTGGTGGAGGGTGCCCTACAGTGCTGGGGGGTGGGGGTGCAGGGGGACATGAGTTGGTCAGGAGTGGGTGCCTGGTGGATGGTGCCCCTGGATGCAGGGGGTAGGGAGTGCAGGGAGACAGGAGTGGGGACCTGGTGGAGGGTGCCCTACAGTGCAGGGGGTGGGGGTGCCGGAGACAGGAGTGGTGCCTGGTGGAGGGTGCCCCTGGATGCAGGGTGTGTGGGGTGCACGGAGATAGGAGTGGGGGCCTGGTGGAGGGTGCCCCTGGATGCAGGGGGATAGGGGTGCAGGGAGACAGGAGTGGGGGCCTGGTGGAGGGTGCCCTACAGTGCTGGGGGTTGGGGGTGCAGGGAGACAGGAGTGGGGGCCTGGTGGAGGGTGCCCCTGGATGCAGGGGAGTGAGGGTGCAGGGGGACATGAGTGGGGGCCTGGTGGAGGGTGCCCCTGGATACTGGAAGGTGGGGGTGCTGGGAGACATGCGTTGGTGGGCAGTAGTGCAAGGTGACATGTGGGTTGGCTGGGGGGCATGGACATGGTGGATGGTCTGCCTGCAGGACATGTGCAGGGGTGCAGGGTAGTCCCCTGTGGTGTGGGCTGCCTGTAGGGGCCGTGGAGGGTGTAGAGGGAACAGCTGGGAGGACCCACATGGCCAATTCACGTGTGGGACTCCCCGCACCCCCTAAATACACGTAGGCTGCTGGATTTGCATGTGGAATTTCTCGCGCAGCCGGAGTACACGTACCCTGCTGAAAATGCGTGTGGAACTTCACGCGCACACCGAAATACACATACCCTGCAAATTCGCGTGTGAAACTTCCCGCGCACTCCGAAATACACGTACCCAGGGCAATCGCGTGTGGAACTTCCCGCGAACCCCCTAATACACGTACCCTGCTGATATCGCGTGTGGAAGTTCACGCGGACCCATACTACACGTACCCTGATGAAATCGCATGTAAGACTACCTGCGCACCCCTGAAATACACGTACCCAGGCAAATCGCACTGCTGGGGGGTGGGGGAGTGGGAGGCATGAGTGGTGGCCTGGTGGAGGGTGCCCCACAGTGCTGGGTGGGGGTGCAGGGTGACAGGGGTGGGGCCTGGTGGAGGGTGCCCTACAGTGCTGGGGGGTTGGGGTGCAGGGAGACAGGAGTGGGGGCCTTGTGGAGGGTGCCCCTGGATGCAGGGGGGTGGGGGTGCAGGGAGACAGGAGTGGGGGCCTGATGGAGGGTGTCCCTGGATGCAGGGGGTGGGGGTGCAGGGAGACAGGAGTGGGGGCCTGGTGGAGGGTGCCCCTGGATGCAGGGGTGTGGGGGTGCAGGGAGACAGGAGTGGGGACCTGGTGGAGGGTGCCCTACAGTGCTAGGGGTGGGGGTGCAGGGAGACAGGAGTGGGGGCCTGGTGGAGGGTGCCCCTGGATGCAGGGGGGTGGGGGTGCAGGGGGACATGAGTTGGACATGAGTGGGGGCCTGGTGGAGGGTGCCCCACAGTGCTGGGGGGTGAGGGTGCAGGGAGACAGGAGTGGGGGTCTGGTGGAGGGTGCCCCTGGATGCTGGGGGGTGGGGGTGCAGGGGGACATGAGTGGGGGCCTGGTGGAGGGTGCCCCTGGATGCTGGGGGGTGGGGGTGCTGGGAGACATGCGTTGGTGGGCAGTAGTGCAAGGTGACATGTGGGTTGTCTGGGGGGCATGGCCATGGTGGATGGGCTGCCTGCGGGACATGTGCAGGGTAGTCCCCTGTGGTGTGGGCCGCCTGCAGGGGCCGTGGAGTGTGTAGAGGGAACAGCTGGGAGGACCCACACGGCCAATTCACATGTGGGACTCCCCGGCACCCCAAAATACACGTAGGCTGCTGGATTCGCGTGTGGAATTTCCCGCGCACCCAGAGTACACGTACCCTGCTGAAATTGCTTGTGGAACTTCATGCGCACACCGAAATACACGTACCCTGCAAATTTACGAGTGAAACTTCCCGCGCACCCCGAAATACACGTACCCTGCTGAAATCGCGCGCACCCTGGAATACACGTGCCCAGGCCAATCACGTGTGCAACTTCCCGCACACCCCGTAATACATGCTCACGCTATTTTTCACACAGCGGGTGTCTGTGTTTGTCGGTACCCCTTTGCACCTAATTTGTCCTAGAGGGCCACAGTATGGATCATTCATCATAGCTGTATATGGGTGCTTTTTGTTAGCGCACATTTTGGTGCACATTTATTTCAGGCGCAGGGACGCTACCGCCTGCTTTCTTGTGGCGTACTTGTTTGGCCCTGTGCACGTCTTTGACCGTGCGCTGGTTTGCCCTATTCGATTCCATGAATACTAGTTGTAGGCGAGCGTGTGGGCGTTTCACGCACTTGACTCCTGTACTTCCCCCGTGACGCCCATATTTTCACGCGTTGTTCCCCATTCCGAGTGTTACGCCCCGTGTTCCGAATACATTTGTAATGTGCGCCGCGCTATGTGCGATTTTGCAGTGGCCGTGGCTCACGCCGTTGGATGACCTCTGCGCCGGCGTGCGCTGCGCACTTTTTCAGCGCACATCCAATATTTTACTCGTGCACGTACTTCCATGAATCGATGTGCGCTGGTTTCCCTGCGATTTCCGCAGTTGCACTGCTATTTTCGCACTTTTACTGCGAATCGCACGTTTTGGCACCTCTGCGCCGGAATTTTCGGCGCACATTAATTCCATAAATCGGCCTGAAAATCTTAAGTCTAGCACTGCACATTAATATGTTCTGCACCATCATAAAGATGCGATTACGTGCCTGCTCTGCAAGTCAGTAGACAGTACAAAATATTGTGTCTATCTCAAACCATGTGCAGGGGCAATGCAGTGTTCTGTCTAATGCCACACTCTAAAGAGAGAGTGCAGAGCTACACTTAATTTGCCTTTTGCTCTACTGGTTATGTGGAAAAAAGAAATATGCATGAGGTTTCCAACCCCTGATCTCTGACAGCAGCCTCCTTCTGTTTCAAACGCGTTCCCTAGAATGGTGCCATTCCTCGATGATGGTGCCTTTAAACATATATGAGGTTGATGTCAATTGATCCTCATTTACACACTGTATTTTTTACAAAAAGATAACAATGGTCCTGTTGGTCAACAGTGTTTTAGTCCTTGATGATTTTTGCAGACTGTCCTCTACAAAAAAAAATGTATGTCATTTGGGGGTAACTGGGGGTCGCACCTGCGCCCCCTGTGAGTCACAGGTGCGACCCCTGTGGTCTCCTTGCTACCACTACATTAAAAAAAAACATTGTTATACTTTTTTTTTTAACCGGAAGCTTCTAGGCTGCAGGGTGGCCAGTGGTGTAGCGGGGCCCAGGGGCCCCTGCAGCCCTTGATGGCAGCCCCCACAGCCAGCAGACACAGTACATGCAGGGTGAGGTAGTGAGGGTCAGGCAGGGCTCAGGCAAGTCTGCCTTCCACCAGCCTTTCACATTGCTGCTTGCATATCCTGCAAGCATGCACAGCTTAGGCTAGAAGACAATCCTTGCCTGAGCTTCATGAGCCCAGATGCACCCTTGACACCACCGATGGAGGAGCAAGGCTCCTTTCCCTGTTGCCTCCACAATCTCAGACTTCATTTTCTTTGATAGGATACAAAACAGGATTAGAAGGCTGTTCATGGAAGTGAACATTGTCCATGCAATGTTGATCTTGAGTGTAAAACCATTGGGGGTTTGCCTTGTGGGTTAGATACCTGTTGTCAAGAAGGTGTGAACTGGTATTTATGGGGTGTAATCCTTGGGGGGTTGTTTTACTTTTGCAGAAAACAACCATCACCAACCCTTATTTGTGTGTCCTACATGAAGGCCTGCTCAGCAGGGATGCCTGCCCAGAGGAGAGGTGATCACAATAAAGATTTAATGAGCCAGAGGTAAAGGCAACTCATGAGTTTCTGCATCCTCCAGCTACCTCTGTGGCATGTGGTGAGCTGCTTGTGCATACCTTGCTGCGAATCTAACTCAACATGAGTTGCCCATTATATTGAACACAGTCAGTGAGCTAGTTTAAACGTCTTTAAGGTGTGCCCTAATGCACCCTTTTACACATCCCAGATTATGCATAGTTAATGCCACCACATACCTGTGTGGGTTTAGTACCAGATTGCCTGAAGACTGCTAAGTGTAGCCCACTGGAGCTGTTCTTGTCAAAGCAAACCATGATTTTCGAGGCTACAATGTTTAATCCAAAGGGCTGTTAATATGTCCCGCAGAAGGGGAGGAGGGGTGTGAAGGGGAGATTTTATGAAAAGGAGAATCATGGTTCGGTAAAGGAGGGGGACTTTGCGATATGAGCAAACGTTTGGTAGTGGTTCATGTTGCAGGTGGGTCTATATGGGGGGCCTCTTCAGTCTTGTATGATGAGGATCTTGTTACTAATGCGTGGGGTACAAATGGTTGTAGTGTGGGAAACGGTTGTGGTGTGCTGTAGCAGTGTGGCACAGGCAATAATACACAGAATGAGGATCCGGTGTGGTGTGAAAAGGGGGTGCAGGGAGGGACATGTATCAAATTGTATGGGCCTTGGCACATTGATATATTTCATACAATAATGGATCCTCATATGTAACCTTATTATGTCACATGGATGATGCTATATGATAACACTTGGGAGCGGGGTCAAATGACACCACTTCCTGTGATGTAACATGAGGTGGGTCACATGACACCACTTCCTGTGGCGTCACTTGGGACGGAGTTGAATGACACCACTTTATGTGATGCCACTGGGAGGTCAAGGGTCGTGTGATTTCACTTCTGCTACCCCTGGCATTTTGGTTGCCTCACTGATTATTATTATCTATTATCCTAGAGCCAGCTCTGCATTGATTAGTTCGGGGCAAACATCTTTTTGAGAGTTTGTATAAGGGCAATTTTCTTGCACCTGAATTTTGGAAGTAGTTGAGTTATATGTTTCCTGTTACTTATAGAATCAGTTTGGGATTTGAGATTCTCTTCTTAAAGTTACAATCACAATGGCTTTTCATCTGCCCCAGTCTGCAATATTTACTTGCAGTCTAATGTACGCCAAGGGTCTTTTCTGACTATGATTTGGGCACCAGAATGATGCTGATGCTTTGTATTAACACATTCTGTATGTACACTTGAACAGCATCATTGGATCTAGCTATGGTGTTACATGCCCACAGAGTGCTAGTATAGAGTTAGCAGAAATTAGGGGTGACCATCTCTTCAGGCAATCTGTGCCCATCCCGAATAGAGTCCCGTTTACACTGGTTGTGACTGCAAGATTTCTCAATCGTTCTCCCCTTCTTAAGGTCAATCCCAGTAAACCCCCTCCACTTGAACTGAGTCTCCGTTGAAATGATATACAGGGTATTCTATAGGTCATACTTTCAGAGTATACTTTTGTTGTTTCTCTTAGGTGATACTTTGTCAATATGTCCTGGGCACAGTTGTGGCTTTTTAATTTTTATTTTAATTGTTTAATCAAAATAGATTTTTACAATACAATACTTTCTTGGCGTTACCTGACAGTGAGTCAGTGCTTATCCTAGTGTTGCAGTTTCATTTGCAGGTTTTTTTTTACACTTGACTTGTTGCTTGTTCACAGGCATTGCCGTTGAGTAGGTTTCGCTCAATGTATTCTAACATTTTAGCCAAAGCAATTTGCCAGGTAGTTTTATCGCCTCCAATGAGTCTGCAGTTGTGGCTTTTATATATCATGTGATGTTACTCTTGACCTACATATGTGGCATTGTACCTGTCCAAGCACCCCTCGAGAATACATAAAACATTGAGCTACTGCTGATTTCAAGGCTGATTCTCCTCAACCCAGTGTGGATTTCTATCAGACATAGTGGTGTGGAATGAGACCATGCCTTCCTTTTTCAAAATAAAAATCAATGTTAATGTCTACTCTACCTATTGTCAGTGCTTATTACTGCAATTTGGGTACCTGGCCGAGTTGAGGCAACCAATGTGAAGCCCTAAACCTCAAAACTGCCCATTACCATAGCTTGGACCTTGCCTGAGTTTTCCATGGGGTTACCATGAGTGACAAGCTTGCCCACTTTTCCTAATTGACCATTGATCAGTTTCCTCATGTTCTGTTTTTCTTGGAATGCCCATAGATCTGTATTCTATCTGAGGCTCATTGGCGTTGCTTGGCCAGGAGTTCTGGTCTGTGTGAAACATCTTTCTCTTCCCAGGTTTGCAGAGTCGAATTGTTCTGCAAGAAATGATTCAGGGATTACAAACAAAGAGACAAAGCTAACGCATGACAGCATTTTATCAGACAGCTGTGCTTCAGGATCCACTTCTGAGTTAATTGTATCGTGTGTCTTTATTTTTTGAGTGTCTTTCAAAATGACTACCATAATCTTTCTATGGTCTGCTATATTTGTCTTTGGTTCATTATTCTTTTGCTGTTCTTCTTTAGGTTCTTGAATTATAACTGAGACTTGAGTGTTTTCACCTTCCTGTATGTGATTGATCATCTGTTTGCGACCTAATTTAAACTTTACTCCTTTTTGTATTTTGTATTTGTGTTATGTGTTTTGTATGATTTTATAAAACAGGCAAAGTTACGAATACTGCGTTTTGGCACCACAGAGGAATACTGTATCAGTTGTAGGGTCAGCAGATTTACATAAGGAAGCTCAGGTGCTTAGTGAAATGCTTTGACAAGCAGCCGTTAAAATCGGAATCAGGCGTTAAGGGTTAACGCCTGAGTTGTAATGAGGCCCATAGACTTCAAAAAGATTGTCTGGCCATAGTTGGTACCAGTGCAAGGAACTAGACCAGTGAATGTGCTCAAATCTAAGATATGTATCTGTGTTCCCAAAATTGTTTCAGGTCCTGACACAGAGATAGCCAAGTTAAATTTAATTGGCAGTTCCGCACTTCGCACTCTCCAGCTCAACTAGGCAAGAACTTAGTCACTTGCATTCTCCCTGCTTGGAATCTCTTTGGAAAGACTCACTTTAAATTGAAGGCTAATGGGTGTTTTGCAGCTGTCACACAGTGAGCCTACCCGTTCTGCCAGCATCTTTACTTAGGCTTCTAGGCATTTGTATTGTTCTTGCTCCCTAAAATCATGTTTTAGAATTCTCAGGTTGTACTCATTCGAGTCATAGACAACAACTATATTATAACTGCCATGGCTATGCTCAGGTGGCTGTGGGTGATTGGACATTCGACAGGTCAAACATATAAGGGGAAAGTGTATGCAGTTCTCAAACCTCGTGGAATCACCGTGAACTATCAACAATGTATCACACTAAAGGACTCCTATTCATTTAGTCGTGGTACTATTGTGATTCTGTTAGCCCCTCTGGAAGAACTATGCTGTCCCTCAGGTGTGGGGAGAGTCCCTAGAGTGCGGTGGTGTGCTGCCTACCTAAAAAGGAATAGTAGAAAGACCACCCTAATGCTGTCCACGCTGTTTACAGGAGTTAAAAATAGAACATAGACAAGGAGCCACAAAGTTTGCTCCCCAGTTTTCAATGGTAGTCAATGTCAATATCTGTGATATGGGCATTGACTGCTTTGAAAACTGTGGAACAAACTTTGTGGCTCCTCATCTCTGTTCTACTTTATCATATCAAAGCTATGGACATGGAACGCCATTAAAAACTTAACCATGTAGCATTTGTATTTTCTGGGGGAACCTATTTGCATGATAACTTTCCTTCTAGACTTCCGAGGCCACTATTCAGCTTGCCCAGATCCAACATCAAGCACTTCTGTGTTTTGATGTAGGCTTTCTTAGTGATTGAGGCTGGCTCTATATGTTTGCATTTCTCTAGTACAATCTCACCAATGACCTTCCAAATCTTAGTTGCCTGATCCATCAGACATCAAAGAGTCTTCACATCTCACAAGTCCCTCCCTTGCTATGACCAATGTTCACCTGGTCCCCAGTTAGTTATTTCCTGACTTAACATGTGTGCTTCCTCCAAGGGATAATCTCTTTTTCAGCAAACCAACAGAAAACATTGGCTGTAGCAAGATTAAAATGTCAAGAAAACTGTTTACTCCTGACAACAATGCGTGTGGAAAGGAGATATATTGCAACCAAGAAATGTATTTAATGTGAAATCAGTAACAAAAAGAAGTCAAATATGTCCAGGCAGGTGTTGCCTGCCAAATTGGCGTGACAATGGGCAGCCAGCACATGTTTCGACCTTTCTTCAGGTCTTTATCTAGGTTTTAACTACATTGCATTTGGAATATAAGAACAAGAGCAATCATTTATGAATGTATCACCCGAAAAGTGGATCCAAGAAAAGACATGCTAGTTGCCATGTTGTGAGCATGAAAGTAATACCATGTGCATGATACATGACACAAACAAATGAAAATCCCAAATTGTGAAAAGGGTACAGCTAAATATTTTATCATCAGTTGTAAGACGAGACATATGAGGGAGAGAGAAGGAAAGGTAAGGACAATCAGTTCAATGCCTCATGTGATACATGATAACACACGTATATATAATATTAATGAGGCAATGTGACCAGCGTGATATATCCACAAGAAGTTAAAATCTGATCTAAATGTGGGATTTGAACAGAGTGGCAAAGGAACACTGTCCACATGATAGTGTGCAACCCTGTGTGCGAAAAGGCAACAATGAAGCCAGGCAGAGCCACGTGTCTATACGGAGTGCTTCTATACATTCTGATTAAAGTCATGCTGAGAACTAAAGGGCCAGATCCTAGTGGCCTTACTGACTGAATAAGAACCGAGTCTTATCCAAACAATTGAGCACACAAATGTACACATTATCATTAGACAGCATGTGATCAGTTTAAAGTGTGAGCACACTCATTAGGAAACATGGAAACATGAAAAATGTACTACTACGCTTGAGGTGAGATATAGCATATCAAAATACTTTATTGAAAATACTTTGGTTAGGAGACAGTTAAGATAGAACAATTCATGCCACAAACAACTTGAAATTCTGAAAGTGTTGGAGTGACACCACCTAAAATCTGAGCCCCCCATTGCACAGTACAGAAGGACCCTGATGACATCACATATAATAGAACATATGCCATCACTTATTACATCATCCATTGCATCTGATGCCCATCATGATCCTAGATATTGTGAGGGGAATTGTCAGTGGGGTGTTAGCTGCCCATGAAATGGTCGAAAAACTGTAATTTTATATAGACACCTTTGAAAAGTGGAATATTGCGGTGCCCAGGAATTTATACAACTCCAGAAAGGGTAGGAGTGGTAACCGTGGTTTGTAAAGTGGCTTCAAACTAGCAGAATAAATAACATGGTTTATCTGTGGGTTTTAACCCCAACCACCTGTATGACGGATGTTACTTAGGTTCACAAATGGTGCACCCTTTCAAAGGGGCACATTTTGGTTCCATGGGATTCAATATAAGATCACCTACAGAGACAGGAGGGTTAATTGAGGGATGTAATATGTTTTTATATGGCTTGTCGGCTAGTTTTTTGGTTAAAATGGGGGTAACATGATGACTTGTTGTGGCCTGAGGCCAGGTTCAGTGACCAGTTTAGGTGAACTCAAAATGTATGAGACAATGCTGAAGTTCATGCAATTTATCTGGCCACTGGCAGGATAAAGGGTCAACCGGGAAGGGCTAAAGGACAGGCTCAGTGACTGATTTCGATGACCTGGAGAACATCTATGGCACATGGATATGTAATGGGGGTAACATTCTAACAGTTCCTAGCTGCCCTGCAAAAATCCATGCTTCTGGAAAAGTGGGCCGCAGTGAAGGCCATATGCCACAACCAGTTGGTCACAACCCCACACATTGGCTATACTCCCATTGGGGATCATATGAATATACAGAAGGAAATGATGTTGAAGCCAAAAATACTGAGATTTCGAGACCCCCATTTTACCAAATATATATGTGGTGGGGTGGGTTAAGTAAATATAAAAGGTAAAGGGCTATTGGAGGGACAGCGGGGGATCTCCGCCCACATGTATATGTGGTAAAAAGGGGTACAAAAATACAAACAAGTTTTTGTTTTCAGCTGCAATCAATCAATCAGATATTTGTATAGCTCTCTTTCACAAAGGGATCGTGGTGCTGCTTAAACTGACGACAGCTAATAAAGGTGGAAAGAAATCAAAACTGGAAGAGAGGTAGATCTACATAAAAAGGAACATTTAAGGCTCCTCCAGAAGGATAGGAAGTCTTTGGTGGACCTTAGCTCAAAGGGTAGAGAATTCCAGAGTTTGGGTCCTGCCACTGGGAAAGCCCGGCCCCCCAAGCGTTCATTCCTATATTTCGGTATATGCAACAACCCTGTGTTAGAAGATCTCAGAGAGCGTGCCGTTAAATATCTATCTAGTTTCTCCTGGATGGCTAGGCATTGTATGCCGCTTAAAGCATAGTGCATAATGCACAACGTTTTGAACTTAACCCGTGCTTCATTCGGCAACCAATGAAGGGATTTTCGAGCCATAGTTACTTCTGTTCCAGCTGGGATGTGTGTAACCAGGCGCACTGCTGTGTTTTGTAAGCACTTGCAGGCGCTGGATAAGAAAATATGGGTGTGACAAATAGATGGCATTACAGTAGTCCAAACTCCCATTTACACATGCTGCCACTGTCTGAGCATGGAACCTATCTGGTATGAAAGAGAGAACTTCTTTTAATTGTTACAATTTGACAAAGCCTGCTCCATGTACTGAATTGACCTGCACCTCCATGGACAGGGATTCAGAAATTGTTATCACTAGGTTACAGACCGTTTTTGCAGGTTTTGGTAAAGGGCCCAAAGATGCTAGCCAGAAATCATCAGTCCATCCATCGGACATCCCTGGCAGACCCGAGATCAGAATCTCTGTCTTCCTGCCATTCAGTTTGAGCGAGTTTGACTCCATCCAAGCCCAGACGGCTTCCAAATTATTTTTCAACCTATCCCTTACATCAACTTGCTTCGGGTCCTGTATAAATAGAATCTGTGTGTTGTCAGCATATGAAAAGACACTAAAGCCAAATAAATGGATGAGCATAATCAAGCAGCAAATATATGAATTGGAGAGTAAGGGGGATAGGGCTGATCCCTATGGGACTCTGCAAGCAACCGTGACCCGAAGTGATCGATAGGGGTGAAGGAAAACTATTTGAGAGTGTGAGGTCAGAAAGGCACGAAACCAGACCAACACTGCCCCAGAAAACCCTGTCTCCTCTAGTCTCGCTATCAGTATCCCATGATCAATAGTATCGAAAGTGGCCGACAGGTTCAGGAGAATAACGCCTGTCTTGCCGCCTCGTCCTCAATCATGGTGAGGTCGCCCAGCCCCGATACCAGGACCGATTCAATTTCCATCATGGGGCGAAAGCCATTTGGCAGCTGTCTAAGATATCTTGGCCCTCCAAAAACATTCTCAATTGGGGGGTACCACTGCTTCTAAAACCTTTATCAGAAAGAGCAGAAGTGAAATGGTCTTCAACATTATTTTTTCACAGTATTCACATTGATCCCACCATTGCATATTTTTCAGAGATGAGCTATGTCTGAAAAGTAGTTACTGGGTTTCACCATAGGAAAAGACTTGTGGCTCCTTTTGGTAGTTTCAGTAATTTGATAGTGGATATCAGAAGGTGTGATACACATAGTTATTGAAAGTTAGACTCAATGTGTTCATTTGTATCTCTGTATAATATACAGATGCATATGAGTTCATAAAACATAGTGCATGCTTTTCCCTTTCCTATTGTATTCTTCAATCAAGTTGAATTTTTAAGAGCTATTCATGTTTTTGAGATTAGAATTTCAGGGACAGATTGTGGCTGTATGTTACATATGTAGTGTAATTTTATCTGAGCAGTGATACTGAATTTGCAGATTTACAGAAATATATGCATTACAATGAATGTCAATCATGTTCTCAAATCTTTACTGTCCACCATATGTGGACATGTACAGGATAAGCCTCCAAGTGTGGGGTGTACAAAGTAGCACATGTACTTCAGAATTCAAGATATGTCAGTATTGAATATGAATGCATTAAACTGTAGTAAAAAATAACTGAGTGTATGATCAAGTGAGTGTGCCGCATAACGTAATCCTTATTTGAAGACTTTATAAGCTACATCTACATTTGGATGAAGATGTTTGAGACCATATTACTTGTGGTTAGTAACTGTGTATACAAGAGTAAGAGAGAAAGAAGAGAGGACCTAAGATACAGCATTGTGGTATACCAAGAATTAGAGGAGTTGAGAGGTGTTGCAGAGAATTGGTTAGGTGCCAGGTAGGAATCAATTCAGACAAGGGCTTGATCAAAAATCCCCAGAAGAATTAGAGTATTAAGGCGATAGGTGTGATCAACAGTGTCTAAGGCAGAGGACAGTTAAGGAGAATTAGAATAGACGATAGGTTGGAGTGTGTCGCAGAGGTGAAGAAGTTAGAGAAATTCACATGACTATATGTCAACCACTGTACACATTGCTTCATTGAACATACCATGTTCTAGGTTCTGGTTGAATCATGGCTATACTTAGGACACGCAGCAAAGACACAATATATTTCCTGATCCATTAAGGGCTGCTTTATATTTTAAAAAAATGTAGTCAATAAAATGTCCACATTCTGTCAGTGTGGACATTAAGCACACAGAGTATAGATGTTCATCCATGAATTCCACAGACAATGGGCCTCATTACGAGTTTGGAGGTAGCAGCTCCATGGCTGCCTCCAAACCGGGATTCATTACCAGGTTCCTGCAATAAGGAATAACCGGGTCATTCTGACATAGGAGGACCCAGTATTTCCTCCTTGCAAGAACCATTCACCATTCCCATTGAGCCCAGATGGGGCCCCCATAGAGCTCAATGGTAATGGGGATGGAGGTAACAAGGGGCACACTACAAGTTTCCTGTTGTTACCTCCCTCTTCCCCTTGCGGGACCCGGAAAAGACATCTGGTTTTACCAGACGTGTGATCCGGGTCCCGCAAAGGGAACCTCATAATCGGTCCTGACAGAATGAAGGGGGCCGGTCCCGTACCGGCCCCCTTCATTCCATCAGTGCCAGGGTCATAATGAGGCCCAATGTTTCAATTTCATGAGTTGAAAGAAGGTTGACATGAGTAGAACACTCCACCATAAAAGGACATTAAAAAAAAAATCAAAGATATTTAAAACTAAATAAAGAGCATTATAACTCTTAATAAAAAAATGGCACCTCTTTGAAAAATCATCTGACTTCATATGGACCATGACCTCACCAGTGTATCTTCTAAAAAGAAAAACAACATCATGTCCAGAAACACTCATCTTGATAGACAGAGAACATTATTTAATCTGCATAGTTCACTCAATCTTTAGCAATCAAAACTGTTGAATCGTGTCTCACTAGTTGATCGGAATGCTTCAGTACATATGCTGGCATACATTTGGACCTTTATTCTTTAAACACACAAAAACATAGTACACATTCCATTACAAAATATACATGGATAAAATAGTAGACAATCTAAAAATTAAGACTCTTCCTACCAAGAAAGCTAACTAAAATATTTAAAAAGGGACACAGGGATTTATAAATACAAATAATGTACTGTGAAATACAAATATCAAACGCTGAAAAATGATCTATAATTTCCACCTCAATACAACAAAATGTATACTTAGTTTGAATAACAATGATAGAATGATCCCAAAGCATGTCCCTACCCAAAACAGCTACAACCGAACAAATTTACAGATTCAACAGAAACGTATTTAAACCCCAAATAAAGATATCTAACCATTCGTTATGGAATTGAAACAACTCAAACGATACACAAATAACACTTCTAAAATAGCATTTAATCCCCAAATCACTGTTTAACCTGCCTGAAATCCATGCTTCATTACACATTTTCAAATCACTCCCTCTGCCAATTTACAAACATAAAACATTAAATTGAAAACATTAAAAATAACAAACCTATTACTTAGACAAACAAAAGCAACACAAAATGCATAATACGTAAAGATATGGCTTTTTAATGTCAGTTTTTAGACCAAATCAAACATCTGCAATCAGGTCCACACACCTAAAAACCATAAGTGCCTTCTGAGATAAAACTCTCTGCTTGTGACTGTCACAGATATCCTCTTTGTCATCCCCTCTCTGGACCTATGGACTCCCCAAATAGTTTCTGTTCTCTTCCCTTTCTCTTCATCACCAAATAATGGGGCCACCTGATGGGAAGTTCTCTTGGCATGCTTCTCATCCTCTAGGTGCATCATTAATATCTATCAGAATGGCACTGTCATGGCCCAGAGGTCTCAGCCCAACCTCATCCTCATTGCCAACACACTTGCCCCTTCTCCGCCTCTGTCGTTCATACCACACCCCTGTACCCCATCTCAGAAGACCTTCAAAGGTGGAAACCAGTTTCACCTAGCTACCCTCAACTCTCGCTCTGCTATCAAATGCTCCTCTGATAGCTGTCTCTTTCTTGAAGACTTTGACCTTAACATTCTCCTAATCACTCACACATGGTTCACTGTCAGCCCTGTGACTGCTTATGACACACTCCTCCGTGAAGGCTACAAGATCCTCTCTAAGCCCAGGCTTAACCGGTCTGGAGGTGGAGTGGCCTTGACCTTCGCTGAATAGGGCCCTGCTACTATCATTCCCGCTCAGAGCTACTCTTCCTTCGAATGCCTCGTCTGCAGGCTTGGCGTCTCTGATAGCATCTCATTGACTTTCGCCACCATCTGCGGGAGCCTGGGTTTGGTCTCCATCTTCATCTCAGAGTGGTCTGACCTCATCTCTTCTGTTCCTGCTTCCACCTCCACCTCCAAGCTCCTCCTCCTCATGAATTTCAATAATATTCATCTTGACCAATGGACTCTTACGTCAACCTCTGTGACTTTATTTCCCTCACCATTCATCCCTCCGCTCTGACACACTCAGCAAGACATATCTTGGACGCTCTCATCTCAGCAGACATTCCCATCGCCAACCTTCTCACTACATCTCTCTCCTGGTCTGAACATGCCCTCCTTTCCTCTCACCTGGATCGCTTTGGTCCCCCGGCTAACCCTCTGCCAGCACTGCTAGTCTAATTATGTCATTTGAGCGATGAAGCAAGTATCAGTTTCTGCTTTTACACCTACTTTTATTCCCCTCCCACTCCTGCCAAGGACACCCACACTGACTCACCCTCACTAATCTTCACCTCTCGATCACCAACACCCTGGACATCCTTGCCCCTGTCATGAGATTTCACATGAAGCCTGCCTCAAAGCACAGCACCTGGAATGACTCCAACCTAGCCTCTCTGAAACACAAGTGCAGAGTTGCTGAGCCTAAGTGGCAGGCATAAGGCACACCATCTGACAGACTGGCCTGCCGTCTGCTCCAAAGGCAATTTAGACTCTCCATTCTCTCGAAGAAATGGGTCCATATCTCTTTTCCATCCTAGGTGGATCACAGGAAGGGTAACTGTCCCTTCTCCTATGATACCCTTGGTTGGGATAGTTCTGGTAACCCTCCACCCTTGGCCTCCCCTCTCTTGGATTAGGCTGTCTTGGCACAGACAAGTGAGGAAAGAAAGGAGGGTTGTTTTGGGGGTTGAAGTGTGTTGGGTACCGGGGAAAGAACATCAACCTGGCATTTTGGGTATTATTGCCCTCCTGCGGAAAGTTAGGAGGGAAGTTTCCTGGGTTGGTTGGCAGCTACCTGATTGGAGCCCCCTCCTTGGGCTGGGGTACTACACACATAGCCCAGGATGGGTTGGTTGCCCTTGTAACAGGGTTAATATAAAGTGGGGATTTGGGGGTCCCATTTGTGGGATTACCTGTTTTGGATTGGACTGAGGGCCTTCTGGTTCTTTGGTTAGATGGATTTTGCACAGGAATATTTTTAGGCCCTCCCATCTCCAGATCTAAAATGGGGGCAACCTTCACCTCCACCACCTTAGCAGCAGCAGGGGTGTTGGCTGGTTTGGGATTTTTGTTTGTATTTTTTTCTCTACTGGTTTCTGCACTTCATAAATACGAGTCGCCTGCTCAATGACCCAGTCTACTGATCTCTTCTCGTGAAAGTCCCTCACCAGCTGGGTCATGATGTATTTAGGGAGTGCATGAAAGAAGGTATTAATGAACTCCCTACTGTGTGTGTGCACCCACCTGTTGGTCTGCGCAAAGGCACGTTTTAGTTCTTCCACAAATTCCTGTGGGGCCTGGTCTTCTACACACTGCAGATTGTAGGCCGCCTTGCGGGCCTCTTGGGGGTTCCTATGTACGGAAAAATGTTTTAAGATGGCCGCCCTGTAGGTGGACCATCTTGAGTGACTTTGATCCTCCAGCCTGCAAAGAAGCTGGAGTATTCAGGGGAAAATGTCCACTTGACATATTGGATACAATTCTGGCTATCTTTCAGGTGTAAAATATCCATCATTTGCTCGTATAACTCAAGGTGCTGCCAAACTGAATACTTGGCATTTTTGTGATAGGGAGTTATGATACTCCTATTGGCCTTGATCTGTTTCAGGGCATCTTTCAGTAGAGCCCTCTTAATTGTGTTGGCCTTTTTAGCCTTAGTCACCCGTATCCACTCATCCTCTGCTACAGGAGGTGGTTATCTGATCCTCTAGGCGGTCCCTGATTCTGCGAGCTTGAGAATGGCTGACAGAATGTGGGGGCCAAGTTTCTTGAGACCTGTGGCACTCAGAATAGTCTTCTGACTCTCCCTTGCTCCCAGGATTGGCTGCGTACCCCCCTACTGCCCTAGCTAGGAAGAGGTCTTTAAGATACTCTTGGTGGGCCTAGTTTCATGGAGTCCCCGCCAAAATGTACAGACTGATCCTTTGGTGGGTGGTATTTTTTAGGATCCAATTCCCTGATTCTCCCCTCACTGGAGTCTTCCTGATCAGAGAGGCTAGCGCTTACATTTGGGAATCTGTACAGAGACGCCCGCCCGTCCATTTCTGGTAGGCGCTGATCTGTCAGTCCCAGGTTTCCCATTCTGCTGAAGTCTACCATCCCTGTGGGCCTTGGTTCATATGAGCCAGTGGACATGAAGGCGACAGAGTCCATGGTACTGAAGGGGTTAGAGTCCCTTGTGACAGGGGTCATGATATGTTCTGGGGTTTCTCTGTCCCTTCCTACCTCTTCGCTTTCAGCCCCTATTCCCTGGTGATATGCCAAAATCTGACTCTTTTGCTCCTCTATTAAGGCCTTACTGGTCTCAATGATTCGCTCTTGCATGGCTATCTGTTTGTGGAGCCTACCATTCTTTTCACAGAGAGCCTCATTGTCTCTCTGTGCTTCCTACCTGGATTGGAAATACTGGGCCAATTTTTGTTGCAGGAAACTCACCGTCTGAGTTTTGTCATTAGTCGTCCGAATGTTCTTTTCCAGAGCATCCTCCACCCGCCTGGTGTGCTCTAGTAGCTTCTCATATTCAGTTTTAACTTCACTAAACTCCTGAAGGGCCAGCTTTCTTTCCTCTAACTTAGTTTTGAATTGTCTGACTTTCTGGCCTAAGGCGTCCCTTTCCTGATTTAGGGTGCTCCTCTGTTCAGCCAGGTCATCTCTCTGTTCTTTAAATGCACTAGATTTCTGGCTCTGCTCATCATATTCCTCTTGAGAGTGGATGTCTTTAATAATTAATTTATTGTTTTCCTCTTTTAATTTGTCTATGCAGTCTTGTAGGATAACTACCTGTTCTGCACAGACTCTGTTAAAAGTTAATTGCTGCTCCAGTTTCTGTTGACTCTGTTGTAAAGAGTCAACCCTTTCCCTACTTTCTTGTTGTAGTGTCTGTACTTGGGTATTTTGCTCTGCCTTCTCTTGCTGTAAGAGAGCCGGATCTTCCTTCAGTTTGGTAATATACTGCCTAGCTTCTGTTTCTGATTCTTGGCTGTTCTGGAGCCTTTGTTCTGCAGAGTCCAGATTAGTTTGGATTTTCTGCAGTGTTTCCCCATGCTTCTTTGCCGGAACTATATTTTCTGCATGCTTTTCCTTTATTATTCCTATGTGGAGTTATAGGTAGGCCGCTATTTTGGCAATTTTGCACTGCTCCTCTTTTATTTTTGGGGCCATGTACAGTTTACTAAGCGCTTGATGTAATGGACCCTTGTCCTGTCATGTAAATAGGTCTATTGCAGTGACTTGTTCTTTGATTTCCTGTAGCCATACCTGTTCATCCTGTTCTGGCCACTCACCCCTGACAAACAGTTTGTGCAGGCGGTGTTCCCTAGCAATATTAATTTCTACTGGGCTCGCCATTTTAGAAATATCACTTTCCTTATGGCTTATTTCAGGGTTAATTTATTTTTACAAACAGGCCCCGGTTTTTGGAGTATTTATTTTGAGAGTTGCTTGTACAGTGTAGCACAGTAACCCAACCCAGCAAGGTGTCTGTACCCGGCAGGCTAGTATGCTGTGTTAGACTGTCAGGGGTGGAATTTCAAAGTCAGAATCGCGGCACAAGCCCCAAGCTGTAAGGGATTTCAATCAGGCACACATCCAGGTCTCGCCTAGCATGTAGTGCGCAGTGAAGCCCTTATTTATTTTTGTCTATAAGTTCAATATTCTGAATGATATACCACTCATATCACACCCATCTCAAAATACACCCCAGGTCACACTGAACTAGGAATCAGGCTAGTTTGTAAATGTGAATATTTATTTTATTTATTTAATATTCAAATCACACATAAGTTTAATATATCTATATATGGGACAGAAATCAACTAACGGTGACAATACAATTCAGAAAATAAGCAAAGCAATTGAATTCACTGATAATGATGCAGAATAGAAAACACAGGAAAAAGAACAGTTTTGGTTTGTGAACAAATAGTTTTGAGGTTACTATTTCCCCCTGCAAAATTCTAAAGCTACAAATGATCAATCCTTCACAAATTGAAGTTAATTAGCAGGTATTCAGGAATGAAAGACAATTTATAGAGTTTAAATGCAATCTCCCTCCCCCCCCCAAACAAGAGAGAAAACCATTTTTGGAAAGTGACACGTTTAAACTGACAGGTGACAATTGCTTTGTAAAATAATGCGAAAGGGTGCAAAAATTCTTAAATGGAGAAACATTCTAAAAAAAAGCAACACTTAACAGGTCCTAACACACATGAGCCATAATATAAACAACAGTACACATTTTAGATCACGATGGGATGGAAGAATCACCTTAAAATGTGAAAAAGAAACGTGTAAACTTGTGAAAACTGCAAATTTGTGGCAAACTTTTACTATGTGATATTGTAGAAAAATTGGTCAAATAAACTGTTCTTTGTGTTAGTTGTGGATGTAGCTAAGGGTCTTAGGTATCAGTGAGAGTTGAACTTCGTTTCTATCTTTAAAAATGAAGAAGTTTTAGAGGTTTTAGTAAGAGGCACGTTTTGCAAACTAGGCGTGAAATTAATCAGAAGTTTGGTTTTAAAAATGACGGATAGGTTTTTCTACACTATATTAATGACTATGAAAAAGAGGAGGCCACACATGAATCGTCACAGTTACGTGGCCAGTGCAACCATTCATGTGGTGGATACTCAATTACTTTCTGGGATTTACTTTAGTTACTCAAAATCACTAAGGAGTTATGGTTTTTTAACACAGATGAGAAAAATCAGCACAAGAAGGAGGCTAACAATACTAGGCTTCTGAATTGAAAGATGGGATGGGTTGAGATTGGGATAATACAATGCAGATATACTCTGGGTCACTGTTATTCCTATTAATACTTACAGTCCCTTTGTAATTAAATTGGACCATCCGCTCTAGTCATTGGATCGGGTCAGGTCTACCGGCAGCAGGGCACTTCTGGAGGGATTGGATCAGCGGCGCAGTTCCGGTCAATTTTGGACTGCACCTCAGACTGGATTTTGATGGGCCCTTCTGGTCACTGGACACGGTAGATTACAGGATGCAAGTTTCAGCGGGCAAGCCTTAATGGTAGCAAGGCAAGCTGAATCATAATTATTCTTTCAAGTTTTGGATGTTTTTAATTGGGTCTAGCTAGCAAGAGTTCAGCAATGCTAAAGTCTAGATTCTGCAAGGAAATCTGGATGTTCAAAGAAGTCTGGAGTCAGCTACAAGATGAAGAATTCTGGAACAAGGGGCTGCGCAGAAATCTGGAGGGGTTCTGGAAGCAGTGTCTATGTGTTGTGAAGTTCCTATATTTATACTGTCAAATGCCATCACCTAAGTTTATGGTGTGGGCAGAATTTCAACACACACTCCCACAGCTCTGAATGGCTGCAGGCACATGCTTTGTCCTGGTTGGTAATCTGAACAGAGCTGTCATCTTTATGATGCGATTTAGGAACTCCCACATTGATTTTGACCACAATTTAGCTTTCCCATAAATACACATTTTTACAATTATGCCCTCTACTTAAATCAGACACATGAATTACATTTTTATGGTTTATCCTGGTGTCCAATTCCCATCTCGGTGAGAGCTATCTTTCTCATTCTATGGGATTTCATCAATTTTAATTATAACAGTTTGGATTCATAATTTCTAATTCGGTACACCTATGGGCGCTTATCAGTGGATCATGTACATGCAATCTTAGGCTTGCAACATTACTAGTTCTGCTACCATAAGGATTTTTGTGTAACTTTGATTCCTTAAGTGGTACAGATTTTAGCAATGTCTTAAAAGCATTGGCCTAAAATTAATCTAACATCTACCAATTTTTAAAGTTATACTCCTTCAGGTTGCACAGTTAAATAGTTTCAAACTTAATTACAAATACAAATTTAAACACCAAGAAGTTCAAAGTTTTTTTTTCTCCTTTCAACAAACAACAGCTGGCAAATCCCTTTGATCAGGGTGGGGTGTAGAGGGAAGCATCCTGTCCCTCCACTGCAGAGCCTGTCCTTTGTTCTTGGCTCAAGCACAAGACAAATGTCTAATGAAGCCTAATTGTGCTCCTTGTTGTCAATATGCGGGAAACATTAAGCAGCCATTAGCCTTCCTGTAGCAATTGAGTGTCAAGCTGAAATGTCAATCTTTCCCATGCTGGGCCGTCAGATCAGAATTAAATAGTTGATTAGCTCCAGACTGGGTACCGTTGAATTAAAGTATTTTCATTTCACACATATAAAATATAAGCACCGTTTATAAGGGATTTGGACATTTTAAAGGTTTAGCCCTTCACAAGCATGCTTTAAATAGGTGAATTTGGCCATTTTAATCAGGAAACAGAAACACTTTTAAACTGGGTTTGACAGCTAATTTTTTGATGCAGCTGTCAGTCTGTGAGGCCTGGATTCCTCTGACTGCACTGGATAATCTATGATTTCAGCACACTTTTCCTTTTAATAATTCACTGGGAAAATGGCTGAATTTAGTGCCAAAACAGCACTTTGAAGGTTGCCATTGATTAGGAAACTGTATTTAAGGGCATTTTTGGATATTACCCCACTTTTATAGCCTTGATTCATGTGACAGTTAACAACACCCACTGGCAATCTCTCACAGGGAGTTCTTGCTTTGACATCAACTTTGCCTGTGTGTGGCAGGATGTGCAGCTTTTTTGTGGTTTATGAACCATGCACAGTTTTGAAGATTTGGCACGCACAGGGGTTAGCGCCTCCATTTTTGGCAGTTTTCTTTCCCCCATTGGCAAAGGGGTGTAGTCGGGTGCATTGGCATGGGTTGAAATATCCCACAGCCACCATGTCTGCAGAGGAAGGCAGGAAAATGTTTGGCTCATATTTTGTAGAACACAGAGGGCTGTTGTACCAAAGTGAGAAGTGAGGAGAGATGGGCAGGCTTGGAATCAGCAGCTGACTCCCCCTTATGAAATGTCATCATTGATCTTCCCTCCTCCAGGCTACCAAGGGGTAACACCACCTTCTTAGTCTCTTCTCATTGTAAGGGGTTCCACAGCAAATCCAGAGTTACTGCCATGAATTCCCTGTCTGCCAAAAAATGGGTGCCATAGGTAAAGCTTCCCTCCAACCCTTCCGTATCATCAACATTCCTTTTTCAAGGAAAAGGCTAGATCCGCTGGGGCCCCTAAATCTAATTAAGACAGGGCATTACTATATATGATCATACAAGATTATGCCACAAATTATCCCAAGGCCTTCACCTGAGACATAATATGGCACAACACGGTTTTAGGCACTTGTTCCTTAAATTGCACAGGCAAGGGGTTCCTGAAGGAAGTTATTACTGATTAGGGCTTCCCATGTATGTCTGGTAGGGAGAATTCTCAATATGTGCTAATTTCCCTTACCTTTTGAGATCCCCAGCAACGTTGCTGGATTTCTAGGATTTGATTTTTTACCTGGAAAGAGTGTGAGCGTTTTTTCCCACCCTTTCATGTATTTTGATGTGTGTTTTACTTTTGTGTTCTTTTGTTATGGTGTTTTAAACAACTCCACAGGCATCATATTTTTCTTTGTGTCGCACAGCACCTTCTGTGAAGTGGCACAGGGATGTCTTTCAGACTTCCCAATGTTTAAATACCTTCTCTGGGACTGACTAGTGTCTCCCAGAGTATGTAAAGTTAAATTGGCTTTACTAGTCTCTGTCTTACTAGTCTTACAGGGAGAGGCTAGTGAATTATGCAGACCACGCTGCTATTGTAACTCAGGAGGCACCCACATAGCTGCCTCCAATAAGCCCTGAGGAATGTGGTGTTAATACTTCTTACCACAGAAACCGGTCGGCTAATGGAAGACCTGACCTAGTGCGTACGGATCAAGCACAGGCATTGCTCTTCTGAACTAGGACCCTTTACTATTGAACATTAAGGGCCCAAGATAACTCTGCAATTTGTATTAAATGTGAATTTGAAAAATAGAGGAATCCACTGGAGAAGAAAGTGTCTACCCTCCAGAATTTTAAAACATATCTGCACCTGCCAGACGGAGAACACCCATTAAAATCCTAAGAATTGTTTCATCCGAAAAGCAGCAGACACTTGGACAGCCCTGAGTGGCTGAACTTGTGTTTTTTAGCACACCACAGTGCACCCACATGCACCTGTGGGCTGCGATCAAGATACACACTTACCTTAACCCACCCCATGACCAGAAGGCCAACATGGTTGAGTTTTCTCAAGACTAGCTAGTTCTAGTTATGGTACCTACAAGGCAGAGGGACTTACAGTTCAAATGGATAGGACCATTCAAGGTTGTGGGTAAACTTGGAGAGGTCAACTATCTGGTGGACGTATGCAATCCTAAGGAGGGTCCTAGAGTCTTTCACACCAACCGTCTAAAAGCTTATGTCTCAATAGCAGAAGTGGGAGCTTTGCTTCTAGCTTCAGCTCAAGAGGAGGAGGAGAGTGAACCTCTACCTGACCTACTCAGGGGCCAGCCTTTAGATGAGAAAATAAAAGGAGTTAATCTCTCTTCTAATTTGACTTCTGAACAACAGGAGGATTGCAAATTTTTGTTAAATCAGTTTGCCTCCCTGTTTTCACTATCACCAGGTTTGACCCCTCGAGGCCAGCATGATATTCAAACTTTTGACTGTTTACCTTTCAAAAACAGAGGTTACAGGATGTCAGATCATGTAAGATCCTACATAAAGGAGGAGGCCAACACGATGCTTGATCTCGGGATAATATAGCCCTCTACCAGTCCATTGTCTAGTCCAAAGGCAGGATCCAAGGAGTTGAGATTCCGTGTGGACTATAGAGCTCTTAATACAGTCACCAAGACTGATGCCCACCCTTTACCAAGGGCAGATGAACTGGTGGATAAGCCTGATTCAGCCAAGTACCTCAGTACATTTGATCTCACTTCAGGCTATTGGCAAATAGCACTGACAGACCATGCCAAGGAGAAAACTGAATTCTCAACCACAGCAGACCTCTACCAGTTTAAGGTAATGCCTTTTGGACTAAAGAATACACTTGCTACATTCCAAAGGATGGTTAATCAAATTCTGAATGGGATGGGGGACTTCTGCATGGCATACTTGGATGACATTACAGTGTTCAGCCCTACTTGGAAAGAACATGTTGACCACTTAGGATATGTGTTGCAGGCTATTGAGCAGGACCATCTGACCATAAAGGCTAGTAAATATCAAGTTGGTCAGATTAAAGTGGTCTACCTTGGAGATGAGGTAGAAGGAGGTGAAATCAGGCCATTGCCTAGCAAAGTACAAGCTGTACAAAACGGTGCCACACCTACTACTCAAACCCAAGTGAGAGCCTTCCTAGGCCTCACAGGATACTATAGGGACTTCATTGAGAACTGTGGGACCATAGCTTCTCCCTTGAATGTGATCTCATCTCCCAAATTCCCTAAAAAGGTCAGGTTGAATGAGGAGTGCACGCAAGCATTTGAAGACCTAAAAAAAGCCCTTTGTCAAGCTCCAGTCCTAAGAGCTTCTGACTATAACCAAACCTTCATTGTGCAGACAGATGCCCCTAATACAGGTATAGGTGCAGTCCTTAGTCAACTGGACAAGAAAGGTAGGGATCACCGTATTTGCTTCATCAGCCAGAAGCTGAAGGAACCAGAAACAAGGTGGGCAACCATTGAGCCTGAGTGCTTTGCTATTGTCTGGTCACTGAAGAAGTTTAGACCATACTTGTATGGATCCACTTTTGTGATTCAGACTGACCACCAACCCTTGTGATGGTTGATGCAAATGAAAGGGGAAAACCCAAACTACTGAGATGGTCAATCAGCCTGCAAGGGTTTGATTTTACCATTGAACACAGGTCTGGGTGTCACCACCAAAATGCTGATGGTCTCTCCAGGATGTTTGACCGACTGGAGTAAAGAGATTCATCCAGGAGTGGATTAAATCCTCCTGTCCCTTAGTATGGGGGGATGAGTGTTAGGGAGAATTGTCAATATGTGCTAATTTTATTTTTTTACCTGGAAATAGTATGAGCCTTTTTTCCCACTCTTTCATGTATGTTGATGTGTTTTTTACTTGTGTGCTCTTTGGTTATGGTGTTTTAAAGAATTCCACAGGCATCATCTTTTTATGTGTGTCACACAGCACCTTCAGTGCAGTGGCACAGGGATGTCTTTCAGACTTCCCAGGTTTAAATACCTTCTCTGGGACTGACTACTGTCTCCTAGAGCATGTAAAGTTAAATTGGCTTCACTAGTTTCTTTAAATTTACTGATCCAGCACCCACTATCTTCCTATAGATTGCTGGAGGGGTTGCTTAGCTTCCCCTGAGTCAAAACACTCATGTAACAGTAAAATGTTACCCTTTCCTACTTTAAATGGCTGGTGGCGGTGGTTTAGATCAAACTACCATGGTTTTTCCCGACCGCTAACAACGGTAGCTAAAAATCAGATCAGCCATGTTTTTCAATATGGCGCCGAAGACATATCTTTAAAAACAGACTCCTGTCATCTTTTCCCGCCATTTCTTTTAGGAAAGGTCCTTCTTTGTTTGTCTCTGCGTGCCAAACCAGGTTTGGTGCCTTTGTTTGTTGTCCTTTGGCGGGCTTTAGTGCTGCAGCCCTCTTCTGGCATCAGGGTGTCTGGGGTGGACAGGATGTGAGGGAGGTGCCTGAAACTCCTTCGGCTTAGTCTTCTAGGAGACCTGAATGCACTCTGGCGTGATTGGCAGGCTGGCTTTCCGCCAGCCACCTTGATGTGCGAATAACACCCAGGCAGGAATGAATGGGGGAAACTGTTCAAAAGCAAGTCTCTGGGTCTAGGAAAGCCGAGTCAAACACTCGAACAAAAGAACCGAAGAGTAGAGGAAGGAAGAGGACTGTTGCAACTCCTGGACGACCGGTGAAGCCCTGCTGCAGGCCCGAATTGCCTGAAACTCCGACAACAGAGAAGCCCTTCAAGGTTAACTACTTCCCTTGAGTTTGGTGTGAGCAACCAACTCTCAAGCCACCTGGACACAGTCCCCATCTGATCGAAATTTCATCATAGCGCTGTTGAAAACCAGATAGCCAGAGGGAAGGAAACCAGCTTGTGGACTGTAAGGCACTCACACCTTAAATCAATGTCTTGCTACAGTTTTTGGCCTCTTCACTGGGCAGTGCAGGAACCTCCCGACATCCTCCTTCTTTACCCCACAACTGAAGCTCAGGAACAGTGAGATCTGCTCGAACTGCCAGGAACAACTTCCTCAGCTACAGCTTTCTTCATTAACAAGGTACTGTGCAAACATAGTTCAGAAACCTTTTCAGCCATCGAGAAAGTGCGTGAAACTTTCCTCAACTAAGAAGCCGTGTCCTTCCCTAAACATTTGTCAAACTTTTCGCCACGCCAAATTCTTTTAATCTCCGTGGCAAAGACTTAACCATTATATACCAGAACTGCGCTGCCCTATACAAAAGACTGTGAACCATTGACTTTGGCCCAGGCCTATTGAGAAGAATTGCTGGTTGTATTGAACTGAAACCCTTTGCCCTGCCTATGAATGTATTTGGGCTGTCTATTCGTATTACCTTGTCTTTTTCTCCTTTTGAAGTATCTGAAGTTCCATTTTGCTCCCAGTTCATTTTGAAGCTAAACTTGTTAATTTACTTAACGGTTGGATTTTTGTGGTGTATTAGAGTGTGATATTGATCTGCTTATGCTAGTGTAATGTTTTCTAACTGACTATGTGAATACATGTATATTCTTTTACCAAGAAACCTTGAGTAAGTGTTTACTTGAATCACTGTATTGGTTGGTCCTTTGTGCAACTTGTCCTACTGCTCACTTAAACTCTTGAGATAAGTCTGGCTGCTCAGCCATCACTACCCCTTTATTGTATAGTACAGGCGTGTACCAAAGGTGAAATTGTGCTTACACTTGTAGTCCTAATTGCCTGTAGTGTTCTCCAAGGGTACTGCAGGTGATTCTGCCTAACAACGTCTAATCTCTTGACTGATTTAAACAATCTCTTGCAAATACATACTTTCAGTACCGTTGCCTATCTTCCCAAAGCAGATGTCTGATTGGAGTTTTTCAATCATATCTTAAAGAATGTTCTGTGGAAATTATAAGATTAAAGTAATTAGTAGCACATTATGCCATGGGGTTTTTACATGCAGGAAAAGGCCCCAAACATCCACCAATTTCTCTCCATTCGAGGTGCTCTATACGAAAGAACATTGAGACATCCTGGATATTTTGAAAGAGGACTTGGAAGGACAGACGACTAACTATCAATGAATATATGCAGAGTTTGTGAGTACAACTCAAGATACTACCAGACTGATCCATAATATATTGCAACTAGCAACATCACCAGGCCAGCCATGTTAATCAGAAGCAACTATGTGACTTAGAACTGTTAGGGAGAATTCTCTGTTTAGGCTGAATTTCCTAACCTAGTGAGTCCCCCAGCAGCTTTGCTGGATTTCTGGAGTTGTTTTTTTTTTCATCCTGCCAAGAGTGAGACTCTTTTCTCCCACTCTTGGACATGTATGTGTGTAATTCCTTTGAAATGTCAATGTGTTCGATGGGCTATGGGGTCTTTTACTCCATAGGATCTCATATGTTTTTCTATGTGTGTTACACCGCACCCTACGTGTCGTAACACGGGGGCGCCGTAGCGGGTCCCCCACCATAGACTCCATACCCGGGGACTGACTACTGTCTCCCCGGGCATTTAAAGTCACCATTGGCTTTACTAGACCTAAATTTACTAACAGAACTAGTACCAACCATCTTATTGTGGACGTAGTAGTAGGGGTAATTTGATTACTCCTGGATCTGTTACTCGAGGGGGCACTGTCCCGTCCCCCCTCGTCGAGTTTTGGCTGGTGGCAGTGGAAACTACTTGTTATGTTCGATCCCGAACATAACCCTATGGGATTCGTCCCATTGTTGGAGATTGATACTTTTTCTCATTTATCTCTGACGTACCACCGATCTACTTATCTTAAATAAGTTTATCGAGTGGTATTTTCTGCCAGAACTCGGTTTTAAAATGGCGTCTGTGTTCGTCTCTGTGACTCCTAAACCAAAGGTTGAGCCCTTTGTTCCACTTTTGGCGGGCCTCTGTACAGAGACCCTCCAAAGTGGTGCCATTCTGTCTGGGTTACCTCAGGGGTGTGGGAGGGGGTTTAGGCACCCTGGACCGAGTTGCCTTGCCAACTCAGGTCGCACTCTGGAGTGATTGGCCCAGGTGGTGAGCCCTCCCGCTCACCACTTAGCATGTGTTGATTGACAGCTAGGCTAAATGAATGGGGGTCTTCTGCAAAAAAGAAGGGCTTTTGGGACTGGATCTTCAGAAGTCGCCACAGGACCTAAGAATCCGACGAGGGTAACGCTAAGCCGACCTGCCACGATGACACCTCTGGTGGAGCCCTGCTGAGCCAACTCACCACTTCCCGACGACAGAGGAGATCTCCCTGCCGGAGAGTCTCTTCCCCTGACTGGTGGGAACAACCAGTCCCCTTCACTTTTTATTTGCCTCAGGACGCAGTGGTCGAATTGCCCGTGCAGAGCACCTCGGAAACCGGATAGCCACTACCCCTGTACCACGACCAAAAGGTGGTGCCTTGTGACGGAGCACTCCGCGGCTGGTCTCTTCCCTGGTAGTGCACCGGACTTCACTTTCCTTCGACGACGAGATCATCTCTACTCTTGGCCAAGACCCGACGTGCATCCACCACCAGGAACAACTGCCCCCGCCGGAGCTGCCCTCCACAACAAGCCAAGAACAAGTGTCCGCCTGGCTTCCCTTTCGTTCGGTTCGAGTGAGGTGTCTTAATCCTCTCCGTTCCACTGGGTCGCCTCCAAGCTCTGCTCATTCTTTGTTCTGAACTGGTTCAATCTGCCGATAACAATTTGCTATAAAGACTTGAATGCATCTCCACTAGAGACTTTTTGGGACATCGCGCCTTGCCTCTCTCCGAGTGGGCCTGGCCTCTGAACTTTACGAACTTTACGATCTATTGTGATTCTTGCCTTCCTGCCTTGCATTTTATCCGCATAGGATTGAACTGTGTTGATTTCATAACCTGCCTATCTTTTTCTCTCCCGTCCTAACCAATATTCGAGTGTCATCTAGGTTGAGGTATACACCTCTGTCTGGAAATAAGTGGTACCGGTAGAACCTAGAGTTGTCGATATTTTGCTAGGGGGATTGATCGTTTTCTACTTCGTAGATTAATTGTGTTTGATTTGTTTGCCGTGATTTGCTTTAGTGTTTTCCATAGATGTTGTGTTATAAATAAATACCTTACTATCTTTACACTAAGCCTCGTTGCGTGTTTGCTTGTCTTACTGTGAAGAATTGCCCTATGTTGTATACTCCACATACTGCTCAACTTTTCTTGAGAGAAGTCTGACTGCTCAGCCACAGCTACCAAGTGAATCTGTGTGATACAGACTGCTACCAAGTGGGTTCACCGCCAACGCCTGTAGTCCTAAATCTTTTGCAGTGGTCCCAGAGGGAACTGCACAGGTTTCCGCCTAACACTGGTGTACAGCGGTGGGATTTGTATCGAGTATACAGTTTAGAGTGCTTTTCGACACTGTAGGATAACTAACCACAAAGCTTAGCACTAAAAAGCAACTTTCACAAACATGTCTACGATGGAAACTTACAGTCAAGAATCCTTGTCAGGTGAAAATACTGAGAGTTTGCGAGCTCTCTGTAGGCAAGAGAATCTTTCTGTAAGAGGCAAGAAGTTAGAACTAATAGAGAGATTGCTGGTGAACCAAAGTCTGGGTACTGGTTCAGAGGAACCACTCTCCCCAGCGAATGTAGACGACAGTAATGGTGTTGATCTGAATCGTAATTCTGATAATAGCGATGAAGAGGCTGATGAGGACGGAGAGGCTAACGAAACTGTCTCCCCCGCTCCTCTACCTGCCTTACCAGCAGTGCCTACGCGGCCCATACCAGGTCCCACAAGTAACCCTGCTTATTTTGAACTTGAAAAAATGAAGCTCGAATTAGAATATAAACGGTTCTTGGCTCAATCTGAACGAAACCAAGAGCTCGAGTTCAGACGGATGAATGCCCAGGCTGAGCAGAAGCAAGCTGAGTTAAGACTCAGAGAAATAGAACTTAATCACGAGTTAGAAATGAAAAAGTTGTCTATGGAAAATGCTTCTCTCTCCTCTGGTTCCTCTAGGAGCTCCAGTCCCAAAAGACCCGGATGCCGAAGGAATTAGTGGTATGTATGAACCGAGATTGGATGTGTTGGATTGGTTGAAACTGTTTGAATACAATCATCGCTCCAGGACATCACCGGGAATGCGTTGCTTCCCTGGTTGTTCTCTATGCTCCCTCCTGTTGCGACTGATGTGGTAATGGAGTTGGGGGAGGTGGATAAGACGGATTACGAAAGTGTGAAACTAGTTTTGATAGCTAGATTCGGGAAGACCCCTTCCCAGTATCTTAAGAGGTTTAGAACCCTCAAAAAGCATGATGGTACCCCTTGGGCTACGTGGGTGAGTGAAGGGTTGAAAAACTTAGAGGGATGGATTAAGGGTTACAAAGTGAACACTTATGAGGGTATGAGAAATCTTTTTATGTTGGAGTCTATTTATGATGCCTGTTCTCCTGAGCTCAGACAGCACTTGGCTGATTCGAAGGAATTGGATTCCAGGGCACTAGCTAGGGCTGCTGACTTGTGGGTTGCCAACAGGGCTACTCATAAGGATTCTGGGCAACTCAGAAAAAGGATGAGGGAAAACAGCCTAAAAAAGACTCAAAAGAGAATTCGAATAACTCACATTCCAAAGAGGGCCCCAAACAAAACCAGAAGGGTAAGCCACCGGGAAAACCACAGCAGAATAGTGTGTTTTCTGGTGCCAAACCGGAAGGAGGTCAGAACAAGCCACCATTCCAGAAAGCATTTGGTAAATGCTTTGTTTGTGGCTCGACCGACCACGTGACATGAGATCCAGATGTAAGGGTAAACCTTCAGGGGTCCAGCTTGTCTCCTTAGCCTTCGCTCCAGAGGAGGAAGTCCAAATGGCAAGTGGAAACTTTCTACTGCTAGCTGACGAACCCATTGGAGTCTCAGCCAGCGTTTCTTTTGTATCTCTGGGGTTGTGGTAACAACAGAATTTAGATGTCTATAATTCTATCCCCGATAATACTAAAGAGTATTATAAGGACAGTGTCCAGGTGAATGGTCAGGAGACTCCTGCCATAAGGGACACTGGGGCCAGCATAACTGTGGTGGATAAATCATTTTTTCAGGCTGAGGATATTGCTAAGGCACCCAAACGCCTCACCAATTTAGCTGGAGGGCCTGTACAGATGCTTCCCCAATTACCAGTTCTCATCCAGTGTAACGACATGACTGTGAAGATACCTTTCAGCATACAGAGTGAGGTACCAGGACGCGTACTGTTGGGTAACGATTTGAAAACTCTCGGAGTTGTATCGCATACTCCCAGACCTCCTAGTAAACGGTTACAGGGGCTAACCAGACCCGCACGAGAGAGGACCATGCGCGGTACTCTCCCGGAGATGATGAAGAAAGAAATCACTCCTGCTCCACTGGAATTGTCGGCCGCTGTCTCCAAGAAATCAGAAGCGAAGGGGAAACCTAAGACTTCTATCCTGAAACCAGCCGCCAGCATTCCAGTGCAGCCGACACGGACTTCCCCGTGGTTGTCCAACGTCACACCCGTATCTCCACCTCCAGCCGAGGCTGAGAGGGAGGTACAACCCTGCGTGGTAGAATTAGACTCTGAGGAAGAGCTAATGGAAGGCCAGGAACTCATTGGAGATCTGGATCCTGTTGACCATCCTGAGCTGCAGTCTTTACTGGCAGAAGGTGGACCCAGCAGGGAAGACTTCAGTAAGGGACAGAGAGAAAGAGAGAATGTCCAACTCTGGAAGGTCTTCGCCATCAGGCAGAAGCTCAGGCTGAAGGGCAAGAGCCTGGGAAATACAGGTTGCACTGGGAAGATGGCCTCTTCTACAGTGAACCGACCGAGTCTGCACCTGGAGACTACAAACGCCTTGTAGTACCCCAAGAGAACAGACCACAGTTCTTGCAGTTACCCCACGAGATTCCTTTGGCTGGTCACATGAGTTTCAAGAAGATTAAAGAAAGGCTCTCGCTCTACTTCTATTGGCCAAAGATGGGGGCCGAAGTAGAAAAACACTGCAGGAGCTGCCACACCCGCCAGATCTCTGGTAAGGTTGGATCCAAGAACGTGGCACCGTTAGTGCCTCTCCCGTTTGTGGGAGTCCCATTTGAGAGAGTAGGGATTGACATCGTTGGTCCCCTTGATCCTCCAACCTCCTCAGGCAACAGGTTTATACTTGTTGTAGTAGACCATGCTACTAGGTATCCTGAGGCAATTCCTGTTACGGCTCCGGCTGTGGCTAAGGCCCTCCTTGGTATTTTTACCAGGGTCGGGTTTCCTAAGGAAGTAATCTCTGACAGGGGGTCAAACTTTATGTCCCACTACATGAAAGCCATGTGGAAAACCTGCGGAGTAACTTACAAGTTCTCAACGGCTTACCACCCACAAACCAATGGGTTGGTAGAACGGTTCAACCGAACCATGAAGAGCATGATATGTGCTCTAGAGGAACCCCTTAAGCGTAGGTGGGACCTTCTATTGCCATGCCTTCTCTTTGCTTATAGAGAAGTCCCTCAGGAGGGAGTAGGTTACTCTCCCTTCGAACTACTCTATGGTCATCCGTCAGAGGTCCATTGGCCCTGATTAAGGAGGGGCTGGAGAGTGCTCCTTCCTCCAAGCCAGTCAGAGTGACTGACTACGTGATAGGTCTCTGGAGGAGAATGTCGCACATGATGACGGAAGCAAGCGATAACTTGAAAGCTGGACAAGCATTGGTCAAGCACTGGCACGATCAAAAGGCTAACATGGTTGAGTTCGCTCAGACCAGCTCGTTCTCGTTATGATCCCAACAGGCAGAGGCCTTGCAAGATAATGGATGGGACCCTACCGAGTAGTGGGTAAACTTGGAAAGGTTAACTATCTGGTGGACTTGGGCAATCCCAAAGAGGCTCCGACAGTCTTTCACACCAACCGACTTAAGCGTATATCTCACGACCTGATGTAGGAGCGTTGCTTCTAGCATCATCCGAGAAGAAGAAGAGAGTGAAGCTCTTCAGATCTCCTCAGAGGCTTACCTTTAGATGAAAAAATTGAAGGTGTGAATCTCTCCTCCAATCTGACACCCGAGCAACAAGAAGAGTGCAAATCTATGTTGAATCAGTTTGCCTCTCTGTTCTCGCTTTCACCAGGCTTGACCCCTTGGGGCCAGCACGACATACTCACTGGGGACTGTCTGCCGTTCAAAAGGAGAGGATACCGCATGTCAGAAAACGTACGAACCCACATCAAAGTTGAGGTCAGCAAGATGCTTGATCTCAGGGTAATAGAGCCCTCTACTAGTCCATGGTCTAGCCCAGTTGTGTTAGTACCAAAGGCCGGATCTAAAGAAATTAGATTCTGCGTGGATTATCGAGCTCTTAATGCAGTCCCCACGACTGATGCCCACCCTTTGCCAAGTACAGATGAGTTGGTGGATAAATTTGGGGCCGCCAAGTTCCTCAGCACATTTGACTTGACGTCAGGCTATTGGCAAATAGCCCTGACGGACCATGCCAAGGAGAAAACTGCATTTTCTACCCCCGTTGGCTTATACCAGTTTAAGGTAATGCCTTTCGGACTGAAGAATGCACCTGCTACGTTTCAACGGATGGTAAACCAGGTCCTGAATGGGATGGAGGACTTCTGCATGGCATACTTGGATGACATCGCAGTGTTCAGCAATTCCTGGGAAGAACATGTAATCCACCTGAGAGATGTTTTGCAGGCTCTTGGATGAACCAATCTGACCATAAAGGCAAGTAAATGCCAAATTGGACAGAGTAAGGTAGTCTATCTTGGGCATGAGGTAGGCGGTGGAGAAATAAGGCCTTTGCTCAGTAAGATTGAAGCTGTGCAAAATTGGACAACACCGACACTCAACCCAGGTGAGAGCCTTCCTAGGCCTCACTGGGTATTACAGGAATTTCATAGAGAACTATGGGACCATAGCTTCTCCACTGAATGTCATCTCCTCGCCCAAATTTCCTAAAAAGGTTAAATGGAACGAGGAGTGCAATCAGGCTTTTGAAAACCTGAAACAGGCTCTTTGCCAAGCCCCAGTACTCAGAGCTCCTGATTACCGCCAACACTTCATTGTGCAGACAGACGCTCCAATGCAGGGATATGTGCCGTACTCAGTCAACTGGATGGGAAAGGTAGGAGCACCCCGTTTGCTTCATCAGCCGCAAGCTGAAGGATCCTGAAACAAGGTGGGCAACAATCGAAAGAGAGTGCTTTGCTATCGTGTGGGCTCTGAAGAAGTTAGGCCGTACTTGTATGGTTCTACTTTGTTATTCAGACTGACCACCAACCCTTGAGATGGTTAATGCAAATGAAAGGGGAGAACCCAAAACTATTGAGATGGTCGATCTGCCTGCAAGGGTTTGATTTCACCATTGAGCACAGGTCAGGGTGTCACCACCAAAATGCTGATGGTCTGTCTAGGATGTATGTCATCGACTAGAGGTATGAGATTCATCCAGGAGTGGATTAAATCCTCCTGTCCCTTAGTCTGGGGGGGGGCGAGTGTTAGGGAGAATTCTCTGTTTAGGCTGAATTTCCTAACCTAGTGAGTCCCCCAGCAGCTTTGCTGGATTTCTGGAGTTGTTTTTTTTTTCATCCTGCCAAGAGTGAGACTCTTTTCTCCCACTCTTGGACATGTATGTGTGTAATTCCTTTGAAATGTCAATGTGTTCGATGGGCTATGGGGTCTTTTACTCCATAGCGTCTCATATGTTTTTCTATGTGTGTTACACCGCACCCTACGTGTCGTAACACGGGGCGCCCTAGCCGGTCCCCCACCATAGACTCCATTCCCGGGGACTGACTACTGTCTCCCCGGGCATGTAAAGTGACCATTGGCTTTACTAGACCTAAATTTACTAACAGAACTAGTACCAACCATCTTATTGTGGACGTACTAGTAGGGGTAATTCGATTACTCCTGGATCTGTTACTCGAGGGGGTACTGTCCCGTCCCCCCTCGTCGAGTTTTGGCTGGTGGCAGAGGAAACTACTTGTTATGTTCGATCCCGAACATAACTCTATGGGATTCGTCCCATTGTTGGAGATTGATACTTTTTCTGATTTATCTCTGACCTACCACCGATCTACTTATCTTAAATAAGTTTATCAAGTGGTATTTTCTGCCAGAACTCGGTTTTAAAATGGCGTCTGTGTTCGTCTCTGTAACTCCTAAACCAAAGGTTGAGCCCTTTGTTCCACTTTTGGCGGGCCTCTGTACAGAGACCCTCCAAAGTGGTGCTATTCTGTCTGGGTTACCTCAGGGGTGTGGGAGGGGGTTTAGGCACCCTGGACCGAGTTGCCTTGCCAACTCAGGTCGCACTCTAGAGTGATTGGCCAAGGTGGTGAGCCTTCCGGCTCACCACTTAGCATGTGTTGATTGACAGCTAGGCTAAATGAATGGGGGTCTTCTGCATAAAAGCAGGGCTTTTGGGACTGGATCTTCAGAAGTCGCCACAGGACCTAAGAATCCGACGAGGGTAACGCTGAGCCGACCTGCAACGACGACACCTCCGGTGGAGCCCTGCTGAGCCGACTCACCACTTCCCGACGACAGAGGAGATCTCCCTGCCGGAGAGTCTCTTCACCTGACTGGTGGGAACAACCAGTCCCCTTCGCTTTTTATTCGCCTCAGGACGCAGTGGTCGAATTGCCCGTGCAGAGCACCTCGGCAACCGGATAGCCACTACCCCTGTACCGCGACCAAAAGGTGGTGCCTTGTGACGGAGCACTCCGCGGCTGGTCTCTTCCCTGGTGGTGCACCAGACTTCACTTTCCTTCGACAACGAGATCATCTCTACTCTTGGCCAAGACCCGACGTGCATCCACCACCAGGAACAACTGGCCACGCCGTTTCTCTCCACAACAAGGTACCGTGTCCGCCTGGCTTCCCTTTCGTTCGGTTCGAATGAGGTGTCTTAATCCTCTCCGTTCCACTGGGTCGCCTCCAAGCTCTGCTCATTCTTTGTTCTGAACTGGTTCAATCTGCCGATAACAATTTGCTATAAAGACTTGAATGCATCTCCACTAGAGACTTTTTGGGACATCGCGCCTTGCCTCTCTCCGAGTGGGCCTGGCCTCTGAACTTTACGATCTATTGTGATTCTTGCCTTCCTGCCTTGCATTTTATCCGCATAGGATTGAACTGTGTTGATTTCATAACCTGCCTATCTTTTTCTCTCCCGTCCTAACTAATATTCGAGTGTCATCTAGGTTGAGGTATACACCTCTGTCTGGAAATAAGTGGTACCGGTAGAACCTAGAGTTGTCGATATTTTGCTAGGGGGATTGATCGTTTTCTACTTCGTAGATTAATTGTGTTTGATTTGTTTGCCGTGATTTGCTTTAGTGTTTTCCATAGATGTTGTGTTATAAATAAATACCTTACTATCTTTACACTAAGCCTCGTTGCGTGTTTGCTTGTCTTACTGTGAAGAATTGCCCTATGTTGTATACTCCACATACTGCTCAACTTTTCTTAAGAGAAGTCTGACTGCTCAGCCACAGCTACCAAGTGAATCTGTGTGGTACAGACTGCTACCAAGTGGGTTCACCGCCAACGCCTGTAGTCCTAAATCTTTTGCAGTGGACCCAGAGGGAACTGCACAGGTTTCCGCCTAACAAGAACCAAACTCAGGAGTTTGAATATAGGTGGTCTGGTGCAACGTCTGACTTCCTATAACAAGCACTTGACCAAATGTCATGGACTCTAGTGGTTCAAGCACGCCGGAAGTGACCTTAACTTCCAGGTACAGATGCATGATCATTTGAATTCCTCTCAAGTAAACCTGGGCAAATCTCTCCAAATAACCCCCATGGTTCCCTACAGGGTCAATTACAGGATTTGAGCTTATCCACAGAAGAATTGTGATGTCTTAATTTCTTTCATGAGTTCCTATAGATTCAAGAATCACACAGGAATTCCTCCAAGTGCCTTATATTGACCCCAGCCAAATTGCGTGGAAACACCCATGCCTACCCCGTCCACACCACAACCAAATCACGTGGATACTCAGCGCGTACCCCAGACGCACCCCTTCCAAATCGTGTGCAATCACGTGGAAACTCCCACGCATACCCCGGACGCACCCCAGCCAAATTGCGTGGAAACACCCACGCGTACCCCGTCCACACCACAACCAAATCACGTGGATACTCAGCGCGTACCCCAGACGCACCCCATCCAAATCGTGTGCAATCACATGGAAACTCCCACGCATACCCCAGACGCACCCCATCCAAATTGTGTGCAATCACGTGGAAACTCCCACGCATATCCCCGACGCACCCCAGCCAAATTGCGTGGAAACTCCTGAGCGCACCCCAGACGCACCCCAGTCAAATCACGTGGAAACTCAGTGTGTACCCCAGACGTACCCTGACACAACCCGGCCAAATTGCATGGAAAATCCTGCACATACCTCGCAATACATGCACGAATCCACTTGAAGCTGATCGCTCCTGACGTGACAGCCACACCCTAGCCCCCTTCACCCATAACCACACCCTGCAGGCGGTCCACACCCCATGGGACCCACTACCCCCATGACCCATGACCACACCCCACAGGCAGCCCACACCACATGGGACCCCATCCCCCATGACCACACCCCACAGGCAGCCCACACCACAATGGACCCCCTCTTCACCCGTGTCCACAGCCCACAGGAAGCCCACACCAAAAGGGACCCCCATCACCTGTGACCATGCCCTGTAGGCAGCCCATACCACATGGGACCCCCTATCACCCATGGCCACACCCCAGAGGCAGCCCACACCACAAGGGGCCCCCATCACCCGTGACCACACCCTGCAGACAGCCCACACCAAATGTGACCCCCATCACGCATGACCACACACCGCAGGCAGTCCACACCACAAGGGACCCCCATCACCCATGACCACACCCCACAGGCAGCCCACACCACAAGGGACCCCCATCACCATGACCATACCCCACGCAACATGGGACCCCCCCATCACCCATGGCCACACCCCGCAGGCAGCCCATACCACAAGGGACCCCCATCACCCTTGATCACATTCCACAGGCAGCCCACATCACAAGGGGTCCCATCACCCATGACCACACCCTGCGGGCAGCCCACAACACAAGGGACCCCCATCACCCGTGACCACACCCCACAGGCAGCCCACACCGCATGTGACCCCGCAGCCCCCATCACCCATGACCACACCCCACAGGCAGCCAACACCACATTGGACCCCCCGAACACCCATCACACCTGACCACACCCCCAGGCAGCCCACACCACATGTGAACCCCCAGCCCCTATCACTCATGACCACACCCCACAGGCTGCCCATACCACATGGGACCCCCCCTAGCCCCCATCAAATGTGACCACATCCTGCAGGCAGCCCACACCACATGGGACTCCCCATCACCTGTGACCACACTCCACCGGCAGCCCACACCATAAGGGACCCCCACTTCACCTGTGACCACAGCCCGCAGGCAGCAAACACCAAAAAGGACCCCCATGACCTGTGACCACACCCTGCAGGTAGCCCACACCACAAGGGACCCCCCCATCACCCATGACCACACCCTGCAGGCTGCCCATACCACAAGGGATCCCCCATCCCCCATGACCACACCCCACAGTCAGTCCACACCACATGTGACCCCCAGCCTCCATCACCCATGAGCACACCCCACAGGCAGCCCACACCACATGTGATCCCCCAGACCCCATCGGCCATGACCACACCTCACAGGCAGACCACACCACAAGGAACCCTCCATCACCCGTGGCCACACCCTGCAGGCAGCCCACACCACATGGGACCGCCATCACCCGTGGCCACACCCCGCAGGTAGCCCACACTACAAGGGACCCCCATCCTCTATGACAACATACCGCAGGCAGCCCACACCACATGGGACCCCCATCACCCGTGGCCACACCCCGCAGGCAGCCCACACTACAAGGGGCCCCCATCACCTATGACAACACCCCGCAGGCAGCCCACACCACATGGGACCCCCTCACCCATGAACACACCCCACAAGCAGACCACACTACATGTGAGCTCCCAGCCCCCATCACTCATGACCACACCCCGCAGGCAGCCCACAACACAAGGGACCCCGCATCACCCATGACCACACCCCGCAGGCAGCCCACACCACAAGTACCCCTCATCACCCATGACCACACCCTGCAGGCAGCCCACACCACATGGGAACCCCTCCAGCCCTCATTACCTGTCATGGCAACCTGCAGGCAGGCCCCATGTCATGGGACACCCCCACCCCCATCACCCATCTCAGCAACCTGCAAGCAGGCCCCATGTTATGGACACCCCCACCCATCAACCATCACAATTCAAAAGTGCCAAGTCATACAAAACGACGCAGTTCGCATAGTCAAGAATATAAATAACAGAGAACATGTGTCAACAGGGAGAAGAGCACTACATTGGTTAAGAGTGGAGGAGAAAGTCAAGTTCAAAGCCATGACAATAATCCATAGATGCCTATACGGAGAGGCCCCCAGCTATTTTAAAAAACATTTCTCTTTCTAGTCTCCTGGAAGATGTCTAAGATCAGCCGACAGGGGCACCTTGAACACCCCTGGGGCTAAATCCACATTTAGGCAAGGCAAATCCTTCCCGGTGAAAGCAGTAGACCTCTGGAACAAGCTGCCGATGGCATTACGGCTTGAAGCAAATTACCAGAACTTCAGGAAATCGCTAAAAACTTTGTTGTTTCAATGAGTAGTAGAGTCCTGATCTCCAGAATATCTACCCATATTAATGAGGAGAATTACGTGTTTTTGATTTTCTTGGTTTACCACGCCCTGATGCCCACGGGCTACCGTCGCGTAATAAGCAAGTACATAACATAACATAACACGGCACCCTACAGGCAAGCCGAGTGTCATGGGACACCCCCCACACCCATCACCTGTCACTGCAACCTGCAGGCAGGCCCTGTATCATGGGACACCCCCACCCCATCACCCATCACGGCAACCTGCAAGCAGGCCCCGTATACTGGACATCACCTGCATGCCGGATGCTGACATAGTGACACCCGTACACTCTCTCGATGGTGTGTCTGTGTACTTGCATGCCCTGTATTGACACCACCCTCAAACTCCTGTCCAGAAAACATACAGCAAACAACAAAAAAGCCATACACCTAGCCCACATGCATCAGTGTCCCAGTTGTTCACACACAATTGCTGACTGCAACCACATCCCAACATACACATCACAAAAGTGTATGGCAAAGAGCGGCCCTGCATGCCATGTGACAAAGTAATGTAAAAAAAAAAAAACACATGTACAAATACACACACCTTGACAGAATCCAAAGCACCCTCAATTTGTGTCACATCCAGAGCAATGTGTCTGCTGTATCATGGCATGAGCCTCAATGAGAACACATCACATGAACCTATTACCCAATAAACACACAAGTGTCCCTCCCAGGTGTGAGGGACATGACATGACATCCAATTAATTCACATGTAATTTGCAATGCACATGTACACAAGTGTGCTAAGGGCCAAAGAGTCCCAGGAGGGAGAACTGAGTGAAGACAGCCACTAGAAGTTAGTCTGGGCAGTTGACATTGAGACGGTGCCCACACTTGGGAAGTGTTGATAGATGAAATGTGGTTGTGGAAGTGGCAGTTCTGCACATGTGACGGACACCTCAAGAAAAAAAAAACACAACAAAGTTAATCTGGCCAGCCGGTTTCAATTACAAGCGAAAGTGAAAACAGGAGTCGCAAACTGTCGGTAGGTGTCTGTTGGCATACATAAAATGTGCCTGACTGTGAGCTAGTGCCGGTGTGAAAGTGGCATGTGAGGGGACCTTATGACAAGTTCAGAGGGTACAGAGCTGACCTTATCGAATTTCCACAGGACCTCATCAGGGCAGAGGAGTACAAAAAGCGCAAGCACAGTTGAATGACTCAAATCATGATTGTTCTCATGGCAAACATACCGTTACCTAACAACATATACTGCAGCATGGGTCTGTCCATTTGTCTAACCCTACCAACTACACAAGATACAATTCAATTAGTACAAATACATGATTGGGAAGGCAATTACACTGCATCAAGAAAATCCTGTTCCAGAAAATTCAAGATTGCACACTCCCATCACTCAACCCACCATCCTCCCAAAAACACTGAGGACCAAGACATAAATATGCTGCACATGTGGAATCAAAGACCATCACATGGTGCACACTCCAACTCCACCTAAACACCCATCCACTGGTCATGCACACCAGGACATGCCCCATGCAAATGGATCTCAAACATGACACAGGCATGCTTGTGTGCACACACATGAACCACATTGGTCATCATCAGGGACACAGAACAGAGTATGGAAGCGTCAAACTTGCATTTCATGTAATCAAATAAAATGCGCATGAAATCAACAAAAAAAATAAAATTTAAATAAATCCATTCCATCATGGCAAACAAACACAAAAGGATCAAAAAAGATAAAACCTATGTACAACTAGAGTTCCATTGTCCCAAATTCATAACAAAAATAATTGAAAAAACAATCCAGAAAATGACACACAAGAAAATAACTATGAACTAAAAATTGAGCACAGTCCTAAGAAACAGGACCAAGAAATGAAACACCTAAATAACTCTATTCAATGGCAGCAGGCTAGTCCTTCTCCTCACCATGCTCCTTCATAGTCTCAGCCAGGGCATCATCGAACACTGCGTCCACTTCCCCTATGCAGGCCTCCACTTCCCCCTCGAGGGCTTGCAGGGACTCAAATATGCTCCACTTAAACTCTGTGCAAGTCTCATCGAGGACATCCTTTGGGTAAGGTACACGTTTGCCTCCTGCCTGATAGCTGATACCTGCCTCCCTGCGATTGAATGCCCCGAGTCCTGTATCCTCCTACTCCGAGCCTTCTGCTGCCAAAAAGCCTGATGCCTGCGCCTCAAGGACAGCCTCCGGGATGATGACAACCCCTGGGGCTGTCGTGCATGTTCCCTGCTCCTTGGTGCCTGCTCTTCCTCCATTGCCACAGCTCCTGTCGCCGGCTGGATTGCCATGGTGACCACCTCTGCTGATCCAACATTGAATCCCGACTCTGGCAGGGATGTGATCTCCACCAGACTGGCCACCGGGTTGGGACAGGTACAAAGGGGGCCCTGGTGACAGCTGGACTGGAAGATGGCAGGGAGGACGACTGGCGCGAAGAGGAGGAAGATGAGGAGGGGATCTCAGAAGTGGCCAGCCCACGTACCTAATTCGAGACCAGGAAATGTGCTTGCCAGTTCACTAGACGCACAACATCCTCATGATGACGTGCAAACACCAGATTGGAAGCCTGCATATCATCACGAATGGTGCCTGTACGCCTCATGATAGCGGCTAGCACTGATTCCAGACGGTCCCAAATGGCGATATCCACAGGTATTGGTGTTTCTGTTTGGGTGGAAACATCCACCACCTGCGGATGGGTCTGGCCTGGGGCTTGCCTGCAAGTGCATACTGGTGCAGTCGCAGTCACAGGGGCAGGATCAGTCACAGGCCTCTCCACAGTGACCTGTATTGCCTCCTGCCCCTGAGTCTGGACTGCAGCAGTCACACTCATGTCATCACCCCCGCTGGGCCCTGTGGGCTGGGCTAATGCGGCCTCCTTCTCCTCCTCATCCTCCGCCAACCTGAATGCCTCCCAACCGTCTTCCACATCAGACTGCCCCTGTGCTTCCTCATCTGTCCAATCCACTTCTGAGGAGCCCATGACCAACTTCACCCTCTTGTGCCTCCCCTGAGTAGCTGCAGCCATTGTCTCGGACGCAGCACCAGTCTCCTCACTCCCTGAAGATGATATGAGCTGGGCGCGTGAATGGGCCTTGAGTCTGTGACTGGTGGAGGCATCCCTGCTGTCTCGCTCCACAGCACCTTCTCCACCTTCTTCTTCCATCGTCGCTGTGGATCGGGAGACATGGAACTCAAACATTAGAGAACTGAGCATGTGTTGGTTTGGCACAAAGCAAATGTACATGAGTTTCACTGTCAAAGGTCACAACCATCATCACCGTCCACAACACACAGGTAAGTGCAATTAACACACATGTACAATCATGTCTGGCATTATCAGCAGACAATCACATCCTTAGAAAAGGCACCTCAATATTGTGCATGCACCTCACATGCATCATGGGACATACACATCTCAATCACACACATCGGTTGACAGTCATGAAGCAGGCCATGGAGCTATCACGTTAGAGTGCACTAGGTATCAATTTGGCAGCATTACTCAAGTACACAATCTAATGCCCAAGTGACATCCATCCCAGAGTGTTGTGTTGGCCAGTCTCACACACACACACTTTAGACACATGCACATATGCACCATGCATGTCCATGATGTTGCCAATAGCACCCATGTGTGACACCTCTCACATGGCCAGGTCCAGACACATGTAATCAACCATGCACATGTCGTTACATGCTGCTTCGCATCACACATTGCTACACAAACACTGTTGATGTGACACATGCTTGAATGGACTCACATGCAGCACTGTCTGGGACATGCACACAGACATATTGGGCCTCATTACGACTCAGGCGGTAAGGGTTTTACGGCGGCGTAAACAGCGCCGACCCTTACCACCTGAGTACGAGGTCCCTTAGCGCCATGGAGGTTTTAACACCTGCTTTTAGCAGGTGTTAAAATCCATGGCGCTAAGGGACCATGGAGTTAATTACGCCACCGTAATTTACGGTGGCGTAATTAACGCCTTCCCCACTCCCATCATGCCCTATGGGGCAAAATGGGAATGGGGAAGGGTAAATGGGAAAATGGGGATTTACTGCCCCGCCAAGGTTGGAATGGGGCGGTAAATCCGCCAACCACCATGGCGTAAACGTAGTTTACGCCATGGTGGTAAAGTCACGGCCCAGACGGTAACTTACCGCCTGGGTCGTAATGAGGCCCATATACAAGACACCTACCAGACGTAAGGCCAAGGTGCACACTCCAACCATACATCAACATGCGTTATGTTGGACAAGTACACATGGACACTTACCTGTCGACTCCAGACGAAGTTCCAAATCCATGACCTGGGCGTAAAGCGCTGGGTAGAACTGCTCCAGGACCTGCTTGTTGTCGGGGATCAACCGGCCCCGGCACCCTTCTTGGTCCATGCCCGTCTTGAGGAAGCACCAGACCTTGTTGCTTTAAAGTCCTCTCAGCGCTTGTGGACATGGGTGTAGTCGCATGGTGCCACCCCCTCCGCGTTGATAGCACCCACGATGTCCACCCAGATCGTTCTCTGTCCTTCCTTACCGACTTGTGATAGTCTGTGGAAGAGGGCATCATAATGCACCAGGACTTGCTCCTCCAGGATGTCAACTTCCCTGGCTGAGAAGCAGACAGCCCTTTGCGTCACTGTCGGGGGGTTGCCACTTGCCTCCAATGATGTTGCTTCAGACATAGCAACCCCAGAAGCAGGTGTGGGTGGGCAAGGTGGTCCTGGAAATGGGCTGTGGAGTGGTGGTCTGGCACATCGGGAGTCTTCTGGATCAGCAGATGTGGTCACTGGTCCAACGACAGGAGCACTGGCAATGGATGTACAGCAGGCACCAAAATTGCAGGGAATGTGGGCAGCAGGCGCACACAGTGGGCAGGCAGCAGCAGATGGCTCGTAGGAGGCAGCTCGCTGCACTTGGAGCAGGTACATTGGCTGGTAGGCAGGAGCGTGGGTCTTCCGTGTTACTCGGGTGGCCAGCCGGAATCAGAGTGACTCTGCACGTGCGGAAACAGAGCGTTAGCGTGGATTTAGAGGAAAGGGCCTAAGCAGGTAAGTTACATGACACGCACTGGACGTTGGGCGTTAGCATACAGTAGCAGGATAAATCAGTGTGCAGGAGACCATCACACGCTTGTGCTAGCGATAGCGGATGGAAGTGTGGACATTTCCACGCAATCTCTACCCTACAGCGGGAGTGTGAGCTTTTTCTTTTGGTGGGGGTTTTGCCTCTGCGCACACGCACGTGCATTTTAATTTTTGTTTTTCATGCTGACGGTGAGTCATGTATGCATTTTGCATACTCTGGGTGCCCCCGTGTCTCACGTACCCTGATTTTCAAGGTCAAACTACCCTACATGTCCTTTGCGTACGCAATTCTTTGTGTTGATGGGTACCACAGCATACTGCGTTACGTTTGTACATTACACGTGAGTTAATGAAGGGTTGTGTACATGTACTTTTCATTTTTGGGGTGCCTGTGCATTATGTGGCCTGTTTATTTTTCCCCAGGGGTTAAATTGAGCCTTGCGGGAGCACACTGGTACGTTTAACATCACATACACTGCCCGCTCACTGAAATTGCCTAGGACAATTGATATCTGCACCTCCCATTGCACAATTCCATCAGCGCCGTGAGTGGGAGTGCAACAAGTGGCAACAAGTGGAAAGGGAGGCCAAGGTGGCCGAGGTGGCCAGTTCCATGCAGGGAGAGCTGTGCCCCCCACCCAACAGGATCAGGGAGATGCAGGGGCAGCTGCAGCACCCACCGCCGTGGCTCAGGGTCACACAGCCTGCCCGGTAGTGGTCAAGGCACAGGTCCACGGGGACCCAGGTGCAGTAGTCCATGTCTCGAAGGGAAACGGACGTGTCGGGAAAGTTACGGCCACCAGCACCAGGGGTCCCAGAGCAGCAGTGTTATCTGCTGTCCCTACCAACCAGGGTCAGGAAGCTGCATGGGCAGCTGCAGCACCTGCTGCCCAGGCTCAAAGTCACACAGCCAGCCCTGTAGTGGTCCAGGCACAGGTTCACAGGGACCCAGGTGCAGTAGTCCCTTTCTCGAAGAGGAAGGTACGTGTTGGAAAAGTTGCGGCCACCAGCACAGAGGTACGGATACCTGCAAGGCAACCTCCTGTCCAAACATCGGTGGGTTATGCCATGGCCCAGTCAACCAGTGCTCCAGCCCCTACTGACTGAAGTGGTCCCAGCCACTCAGTGTTTGCACCACCTCACTTGAAGGCAATACCTGCAGTAGTGGTTCAGGCTCCAACCTAAGGCATGGCACATGAGACCCACATGTCGAGGAAAAGGAGCTCAGTGATGAGGAACTCA
>CM010933.2:863927875-864343926 GCA_002915635.3 Ambystoma mexicanum
AGATCCTCATGAACTACGTGCGGGAACACGAGCGTGACATGCTGGTGCGGGCAGGGAGCACACATATGCATGCTCAGCGTATGGCTCACTGGCAGCACTTCACAGATCAAATCAACACCTTCGGCAATGAGAGGCGCACAGCTTCTGAGGCAGTGAAGCATTGGAATGACCTCCAATGTTGTGCCAAAGAGAAGATGGGTAACGTCTACGCCTCTACTCTGGTGACTGGAGGTGGGCCACCACAAGAGGACGATGAGCTCATTCAACATGAAGAACAAGTCAGTGATATCATTGATGTGGAACAGATCCAAGGCGTGGGAGATCTGCCCATTTATGAGGACATGGCCAGTGAGTGGTGATGCGTGTGCCTCCATGACAAGTGTGTGTGTTACTTGGATGGATTGTTGGGATTGTCCGGCATTTCTGCCTGTATTTACATGACTACCATGGGTGGGCATGTCATGGTGGACTGACATGTGCATGTTGTCCTGTAGACTGCATGCATAAAATGTGCTGAACATCTTGACATTCATCCTCACCACACATTATCATTCCTTCCATGTCACTCTCTGTACAGCCTCTCTTGGCCCAACCTGTGATGGCGGGTAGCCTGTGATAATCTTCCACTCCACATTCTCCTTGTCTACTCACATCTGTGACGTCTCTGAGAGGTCACCCTGCCAGATGCACCTCCTCAGAGGTATTCTTCCTTTCCTCTCATTAGCCCTGCATCTCACTGTCTACAGAGGACTGGTCTTACCTATGGGGGGCTACTGCAACAGACTCTTACTAGATTTTGGTAGTTGAGCTCTCTTGCCTCTGCTACTCATCCAGATCAGGACTGTGGGGAGTGTCCTTTTGGGTTGGGGCCAGGGATTGTGTCTCTCTCAGACTGTGATGATTCCACTGTCTCCCAGTTGCTCAGTTGCTGTGACTGTTCTTTTATGAACCCTGTACATTGTTCACAAGTCTTTAGGGGTCGTGGGGCTATTACTTCAACTCCATCCTCATGATTTGCTTACCTGTCATAGTCTTCACTCATCCATTTCCCATTCACTCTTGGTCAGTAGATCCTCATTGCAATGAGTTTCTCGTTAATGTCTGTCTTTGGCTGGGTCCTTCCTCTGGTACAGCCTCCCTGCCTCGATGGAACTGTTAACAGGTCATTAGTGCATCACCTCAGTCATCCTGGACACCAGCAGGGGAGAGGAGGAGAGTAAGTCCAACACATGAGGAAGCATCAGATGTGCCTACATACCTGGAGAAGGTTCACCTCCAGTTCCATGGAAGTGAGAGGGGGCCGCGCAGAACAATTTCAAACATAAATAGGTCACCAGAATTGTAAATGTTGTGGCCTGTTGGCAGTGCAAGGGCAAATGCACGCGTCAGGTGTCAAGTGTCAAGTGGCGGTAGTGGGTTGTAGGGATACAGTAAACAGACATCAAGTGTGGAAGATGCCTGGGATGCAGTGCGTGGGTGAAAATGTTGGCTCAGAGGACCGTGTCAGAGATCACGGTCCTCTGAGCCAACATTTTCACCCAACATGGCTATTCACTGGTGTGATGTAAATGTGACATCGCATCATGGTATCAGTGTGCTTGTCTTCACTCTATTCTGACATCCTAGCATTGTTGCGCATTGTGACACTTGTGTATTTTGGTTTTGTGAGTACAATGTAATGCCATGTCACAACTTTTGTACATGGCTCTGAGACTGTTGTCATCAGGTTCCATCTCATGCTGTTTGGCAGTTCATGCATGGGTATACGGCATATAGACCCCAGAGACAGAGTGGAACCTTTTCAAGGTTCATGTCCTCTTGGCAGCCTGAAAAGATGTTCTGGTGTTCGTCAGGTTGAGAAGTAGAGGCTAAGGTAAGGTATCTTTGCTGCGTGCAGACGCAAAGACTCCTCTATCTGCATCGGGTAAGCTTCCAGGTGTTTTGTAGGTTCTGTGTCTGATGGGGTTGTGTGTTTACCTTTACGTGATGACCCTATCTTTTTCGGACATGCATGCCCATGTGCTTTGATATTGTGGTCAAGGATTGTTTGACATGGGGTGTTTTTAGTTTAATGATGGTGTGGAGAAGGGTGGGAGGCTGAAAGGTGAGTTGTTGGTTGGTATCGCTTTGTTGAAGGTGATGTCACAGGGCCTCATTCCGAGTTGGGTGGTAAGGGTTAACAGTCACCGGTAAGGAGACCGGTGCCATTAAACCCTTAACACCCAATTCCGAGGTCCCTTAGCGGGACCCGCAAAGGACGTGTAGTCTGACCACACATCCTTTGCGGGTCCCGCTAAGGGACCAGGGCGCTAATAACGGGGCCGCTGTTTGCAGGTCCGTAATTAGCGCCTTCCCCATTCCCTTTGAGCCCTATGGGGGCTCAAATGGGGATGGGGAATGGTCTACAGAATAGGGATTTACTGGGTCCTCCAAGGTCGGAATGACCCGGTAGGTGCCAAATTCTGCCATATCGGAACCCGGACCCGGGTTTGGAGGCAGCCATGGCGCAAATAGCGTCATGGCTACCTACAAACTCGGAATGAGGCCCACTGTATGCTGCTTTGGGTTCTGCTTATGGATCTTGTCTACCAGTGGGTAAAGATATTACCGTGAGGCCGCTGCAGAAAAGTAATGTCTGTTTGCAAAGTATAATAAACCTGCCAGATTTGTAGAACAGCACAACAAATAGCCTGAATATTGTTACTATCCCTAACGTGCACTTGTCAATATGGTTTTGATGCGGATGTAATGTGATGTGGTGTGCGAGAGGTTTTGCGAGTTGATGCTGTGTGTCTGGCCGCATTGTATCACCCCGTGTGGTTTCTGCCTTTGGAATATCTATGGTCTGCCAGTGGGCATTTGGAAGGAAGGTATTTGTCAAGTCACTGCAAATTATAGAACCTTACATAGCGGGAACTCGTCTAGTGTGACATAGCCCACCTTGACATAATATAGCCTAACATTGTACAAAATGCTGTAACAAGGCGTGGGAGGGCATGAAAAGGCACAACAAAGTATAAAAAGGCAAAACATACCACTCATACTTAGCCCTTTCACTCTCATTCTGCTCATCGTTCTCTCAAAATAAAGTGCATTGTCTCCCTCCGCAGTCTGGAGTGCAGCAAGAACCAAGGATGGTGGGTATATGGTGGGGGAGGAGCGACCTGGGAACAACAGATAACCAAAGGAGTATTGCTCATAAACGACAAACCAAAGTGGTCTGCAGCAGCACACATGTCTATGCACGAACGAACCGTCTGTCTCGACTGCTTTAGTTTTCATGTTGTTACCCTAATAATCGGATTTTCCCGCTCATGTCCTGGTTTTATGCTCAGCATAACTGTTTGCCGCGGAAACACGAGGCCCGTTTTTGCTCCAGTTAATCAAAAGGCCAGGAAAGGGGTGTGGTGCTCTCGGGAATACAAAGAATTTGAACAACATTCTGCTGTAATTTTGGGAAACAAAGAATGCTACATGGACGTTTTCTTGATACGTGTTTGTAGCGTTTAATGTTTGCATTCGGTTTGGTGGGTTGGGAAATGACTACCCGCACAAATTAGTTTACATGCAGTATTGTGTGCGCGCTTTTATTTTTTTGGGGTGGGCCACATGGGTTTTACTACATATTTTCTAATTTCGTGCCTGCAAGATTATTCCATCAAACTTTTAATGAGCCGGTTTCTTTTGTAAATCAACTGCATGAAGTGCAGAAAATCAAACCATGATTTTCTTAGCAGCGAGATGTGCCCACCCTCCCCCCACAACCCTTTCTGGATTGCTATGGCCTTCAATTTTATTGTTTTTATGCTTAGTCGAAATATTGGTTAGTGCAAAAATATTTCGTTACATCACTTACTAACTATATGTATTTTTTTTTGTTTACTCTTGTCTTAGCTTTCATAGGGCTATCTCGTTCGGTAGTGCATTCTCTTTGACGCAGTCTTGAAATAACACTAGAATACAAAGTTTTCTTTTTACATTCAGATACTACATCACAAATGCATTCACTTGGCACAGCCAGCTGTCTAAGTGTCAGTACCCGGAGATGAGGTGGGTACGGTGGCGTTGGCCTCCCAACCAATGAGGAGACTCAAAAGCGGTCGACCCATATCAATTCTTTTTTAGGGATCCTAGCGCAACACAACTAGGTTTAGCCCATATTGCCTACAAATCTAATAGCACTATTACCGTTGCAGGGGGCGCATTAACTGGCCCAGTCATACCCCCCCAACCCACTCAGGTAATATTGCTTGATTAGTAGATATGTAAATGGCTTTAATTCAACACTGTACAGCATCCCATGTGTTAACACATGCACCTGAGCCTCGTACCTCAACTGTGTAGTATGTTATGACATTTCGTAGCACCAGGTATTATGGCCTGTAGGGTATTTTGTGTAGATTTGGGGCCTAGCGGTATTTTCTTACCACCAAGAATAAAAGTAATTTAGCAACAATCACCCCTTGCATTCAGATTGGGTTTGGTATTATGGTGGTATCGTGGCTATGCATTATTTCAGTACACAGATACATTTAGTTGGCATGCATTTCGTTGTGGTTTAGTGGTGAGCGTAATTTCTTTGTTTTATTTGTGGCCCCAACATGCAAAACCTCTTTCTTTTGTTTAGACTGCTCTTGTGATCTCTAGAGGTCTCAGGCTTCTACATTATTCAAGTAAATATTCCACAAAGCTATTTTGTGCGTAATCAGAATCAGTCACCAGGACAATTTCACTGAATTTATTATCAACTGCAATAGCAATTGCTTTATAAATGGCTGCCAATTCCGCTACCTGACTGCTCCTAGCACCAATTCTCATCCCTATACTCGGGATACCTTCACACTTCAACCAGACATTCCCTATTCCTGACACTAACTGTTTATCACTGTAATTTTCAATGTGAAAGGCACAACCATCAACATATACAGTTGGCAAGTCTTTGCATGTTTTTTCATCAAAAGCTTTGTGTGGTGATTGTTCAAATTCCTGCCATTTAGGTTCCACTTTTATTTCATTTGATACTGGTTCAGCTGCCCAGTCATGTAAGTCTGCTAAACCTTGAGCAATTGGATTCTTTTTATGTTGTCCATATCTCACTTCTACAGGAAAGCCTTGTAATGCCAGCATCCATGAAGTGATTCTGGATTGTGCTAGATTACCTGACCTAATTCTTTTACTTTCTAAAAACTGCAAAGGTTGATGATTTGTCTCAATAATCACCTTTTCTCCCTGAACAATGGGGCAGAAATGTTGTAGCGCCCACACAGTGGTTAATAGGGCCTTTTCACATTCATTGAATTTAATTTCAATTTTGGAAAATGTCTTACTTGCATATGCAATGGTTTTGTGATTCAAATCATGTTTTTGTGATAACACTGCTGACATACAATGTTCAGAGAAACCTATTTCTATAAAGAAATCCCTGTCCTTTATGGGATATGCTAAACATGGTGCCTTTACAAGACATTCCTTTAATTTAGCCACTGCCTCAGACTGCTCTTTTTCCCATTTCCAGGGTGTATTCATTTTAAGCAGTTTAGTCAATGGTTGAGTGATTTCAGCATAATTTTCATGCGCACCTATGCATGACCATATCTTTTGATTAAGGAAATCTAGCACCATACACATTCTGTGCATGATGTCATTGCCCATGTAAAAGTCATTTTGTGTTCCACATACTATCCAAACATTATGGTAAATTGTTTTTTGTCCAATGCTAATTTTCAGCATTCATCTACCTGCAATTCGGTTTTCAAAGTCTGGACCGTCCAAACCAGAGACATACTGGTTTTTAATCCTAAATTTCGGGATCTCCTCCCTTTCCATCATTTTTTGCAACAATTTCTCATTAATGAAGCTCCTTTCCTGTTCAAGCGCTAAAGGGGCTTTTATTGTTTTAGAATAATAATTTATCCCAACATGAACCCATGGTTGTTCATCTTCCATGTGTATTTCAGCAAGAGTGGTAATGTGTTTTTCTGAACCTGCTCTAGGAGCAGTGTTCTGTTTGCATGTCTTCTCTTTTAAATAAAAACGTAAGATGTGCTCATCTATGGCAGTTTGCCATTCTTTCCTTGGGTCTAAGTATATTTGTACAGGTATTTTTTTATTTTCATTCTGCATCTTGTCTTGACACATTAATATAACAGTGACGTTAGGTATGCAACTATTCTGGAGATACACCTCCACTGCATCATTTGTTTTTGCAACGGTGTGACATTCATTTATATTGCTGTTTTGTGATTTTAGTTTCTTAGGTCTCAATGATTTTTTGGTTAAGGACCGCAGTACTCCATTCACCCTATCTATGAGCGGAGATAATCTTTTCAGGCAATCTGTTCCCATTAGAAATGGAATATCACAAATGGATGTGACCAATACCTCTTGTTTCATTCTGTGTTTACCTATCTTTATGTCAACCTCGGTGGCGCCTATAATATGCACCTCATCCCCGTTAAAATGATACACTGGACCTTGATTCTCCTTTACTGTGATCTGATTCTGTGGGGATCTCCCTTCTTTGATACTCTTTACTAATTCTTTAGACATAATTGTGGCCTGTGCGACAGTGTCAATCATTGCAAATGTATGGCATTTTTCTTCCACAATGATGGGAGCATAATACCTGTCTTCCACTTCCTCTAACACACATAGGAAATGCAAATTCTTACTGATTTCAGGGCTCACCTTTCTCAGGCCTTTTTCACTTTTGGCTAAGCACATCGGTAAATGGAAAGACATTTTTCCCTCCTTTTTGCTCATTCCTGTGTGAGAGACTTTATTCATTTCCCCATGTTCAGAGGTAGTTTAGAGTGTTGCCACCGTTTGCCCATCCATCCAGGTATCATCAGAGGTCACACTACAACCCTCCAACTGAACATGTGTAACAACATCACTTGGCAATTTGTAATTGTCTAATTCTGTGCATTTGTGATTATCCAGTATGTTACCAGCCCTTTTAACCTCTTCAAAAATATGTGGTTCAAAGAATTCTTCAGGTGATTGACCTGTACCCTCCTTTTGAGCATTTATTTGTCCTGCCTGTGTTTGGTCATTGTTTGGATTGCCCAGGGAAGGAGCTATAGCATCGCCACTTACTCCCGGTTCACTGGTATTCCCCATGCATGAGTCATTTTTCGTAAATCTTTCTCTTTGTTCTTTTGGAATTCCAAGTGTTTCTTTTTCATTTGTGCAAATCTTTACTGTTTATTTAGTTCATAGTTAAACCGTACCTCTTTTTAGAAGTATTTGCATTTTCTGTTACATGTTCATGTACTGGTATTTTCACTTTTAAATCATTAGGCATCTCAGAGTCATTATGCAAAATTACATCAGAACAAACTGTCTTTTCGGCGCTGCAGGTATCATAAGTACTTAGTCACTTTTCAGAAGCCCCCGATCATTGCTATGGCCATCTGCCCCCTTCTTTGATGACTCTTTTTGTGTTGTGCAGAGCTTTCCTATTTGCTCAGCCAACATTTTCACTTGGGCCTCGAGGCACTGGAATCTTTCCATCTCTCTAGAATCCTCTCTCTGTGGCCTAGATCGATATTGGTTGTTTTCTCCCTGATTAGATCTATTCTGATACCTCTCAGGAGAATGATTTCTATTGGGATGGTTTCTGAACTCTTGATTCATTTGCAGAGGGGAGCGGGGTGCACCCATCCTTTGGTTGTAGTCCCCTGGTGGGGAATCATTGTACTGACGTGAAGTGTAGTTCATGTTCTGTCTCATGTCTTGTCTCTCAGGTTGTGGGTCCTGGCCTCTATGTTGATTCCCATTATCAGGAAATCGATCCACATATCGGGGTCTATCCTGATTACCATATATCATGGTATTGGGATCAAATCTGCTTTGTGTCCCCAATGTCTGATAAGGACCATCATTTCTTTGATCCTGATTTTGTCTCTGGTTATTGTTCATACCTGACATATCAGGTCGATAGCCTGCCCGGGGTCTATCTCCTAAGTACCTGGGGCTGATGTAACTCTCCCTATTATTAGGATCATGTGATTGGAACATTGGTGCAGTGTGTGATGACCTTTGTTGATTACCCCTCTTTTCAGGTGCCAAATTATTTTTACTTGGACTTTGAGCAGACTCAAGGGACATTTTGGCTGACCTGATTTCCATCACTGTTGCTGAGGGTTCTTTAGATTTAAGTCTAGTATCTCTCATTTTATCACTTTCTCTACCCTGACAATAGAGTACCTCATATAGTTTTGTGCTTTGGTGTACAATCCATTCAAGGGACTTGTCACAATCAAATTCACTGACCAGTTGTGATATAATGTCTTTCTGCAGCCCATAGAAGTAGGCAGTTTTAAACTCATTAGAATTGGGATCAAAAGATACATCAAAGCGAGAAAATGCTCTTTTTAAGTCTTGTAAAAACTGGCGAGGGGATGTATTAGGCACAGCAGTGATTGTGTAAGCGACTTTCTTTGCCTCCTGCAATGACTGTATAGGAGAAAAATGACTCCTGATCTCTTTTTCAAACTCCGCCCATGTCATATTCTGCTGTTCATTCAATCCTCTTATAATACTGGCCATCAGGGCATCTAAAGTTAAATTAAATTATTGCCTGTACTGTTCCTTAGGTATCTGGAGTGCTTTAAAAATGTCATGAACCGCTTCTAAGTGATCCTCAATGCAGCATTCCCCTCCCTTTTTAAATGGTTTGATGAGGGCTTTAATGGATTTCATTATTTTTATGGGGCTACTTGTTGCAATGCATGGAATTGCACTACTTGGTGACTCAACCCTGGTTCCAGGTGTATGGGATTGGTGGCGACCCCCAATGGGAGGATCAAATCCCCCAAGGGCGCTGCAACCAATTTCAGTAATCGGCCCAGTCACTGGGGCACTAACCCTTTGGGTAGAAATAGAATTCACCTCAACTCCATTGAATGTGGTACCCTGCTGCCTCTCCTGGGACATGGGAATGTACATTTGCTGTTCTAAGTCTGTACACTTTTTAATGAGCCTGTTTGCTTCGTTTTGCAAATAGTTGTTTTCATGACTCATTTTATTAATTACCTCCTGCATGTCGCACATTTGCATTTGGCATTCATTAAATTCTTTATTCCTCTTGTCTCTTTCTTGGAGCATTTTAACCATTTCTTGTTCCGCATTTTGGAGGTCACTTTCTTTCTCATAATGTTCTTTTTGTAAAATCTGCATCTCTGACACAACCTCATCTTTATCTTGTCTAATGTGGTCCGCCAATGCTTTTAAGTGTACCAATTCTTGTTCACTGTCCTCAAATTGTTTCTTGCTTTTGGACAATTGAACATCAAAATCTCTGCATTTTAACTGCATGTCTTTTTGGCATACATCCAATTCTGCTCTTAACATTTCCTGATTTTTACTTGCCCCATCTAAGTCAGTCGTTAACCTGTTAATTAGCCGGGTGTCATTTTCTTGCATTCACAGGGACCTATTCAAAATAAACCAGATTTTGGCGCATAACCGTATCAAACAGTCTTTCTCTGCATTTTTATCGGCTGCATTTAATAACCTTAGAAGGCAGACCTGAATTATGCTGCCTTCTGCAAAAATATTGTCTAGTTTACTTTCTGCACCTCACCCTGAATGCGGTCATGCCATTCTGAGGTACTGTTTGATGACCACGTCCCATGTGCGAATAACGTTGCTTCTAAATATTGCACTAGGTCTGAGAATGTGGTTTCCCTTTGAGACATTCTGAAATTCGTTTTTAGTGACACACTGCTATTATGAAATGGGTTTCCTTTAATGTGGAGATGGCGGTGTGAGACACACTTGCCACGCCCAGTAGGTGCTCTATGATCACTTTCCCGGCCTGCAACGCACCATAAATATGTAGGGTATTTTGTGTAGATTTGGGGCCTAGAGGTATTTTCTTACCACCAAGAATAAAAGTAATTTAGCAACAATCACCCCTTTCATTCAGATTGGGTTTGGTATTATGGTGGTATCATGGCTATGCATTATTTCAGTACACAGATACATTTAGTTGGTATGCATTTCGTTGTGGTATAGTGATGAGCATAATTTCATTGTTTTATTTGTGGCCCCAACATGCAAAACCCCTTTCTTTTGTTTAGACTGTTCTTGTGATCTCTAGAGGCCTCAGGCTTCTACATTATTTAAGAACACCACATTTTCATATGGAGTGCCACATATGGCTGTTATCACTGATTCATCTACACCAGTGAGCTATGCTTCCATAATGTATTCACAATAACATGTGGTATAATCATTAATTTATTTACATTAGTGAAACTATTTCCAGAGGTCTCTTTCTCTGCTGACTCCAACAGACTATCAGATTGTGTTCCACTCAGAAGTCACACACACATACACTGAGTGGAACAACGCACGCAGCTATTTATAATTACTGATAACATACATTTTTCCACATGGGATGCTTGACATATATTACCTAATAACCTCCCCTTTTATCAGGTGATATGGGTTAACTGTACCAGAGAAAAACAAAAGCAAATAGAAGCCTTTACACAGATTGTTTTTTACATCAATTTCATTTCAAAATCATACATTACCAGTTTTGCGAGGCAGTCTTTTCTAGAATAAACATAAGAGAAGCAATTGCAAAATACATGGCATTTCATTAGATTCTTCTCAACAATAAAAAGAACAGTGCATCAGTTGACTTGCTTTTCTGAATAGCAACATTAGAACGCAGCTACCGCTACGCTGCCTGACTGAAATAGCTTTCATTCACACACCGCATTCTCGCTTTGGTAATATAATTACCAGCAAAATTGTAGCAGATCAGCATGCAAACTCTCTGGACAGGTCGCCTTCTTTAAATGGCTCAGGACTTCCCTTTGTAACACCCGGCGAGGACATGCAGTTCCAATCTGCACTCTTTGGTCCTCAAACCTGTGCCAATTGACTGGAATCTCCAGCCTGTGAAAGTCAGCAGTACACTGGAACGACGCCCCTCACTCACTCACTCAGGCAGCCCCACAGCAACTCCCCTCAGGCTTCTCACCCGAGCTGTGTAAAAATGTTTACTGCCTTTCTCTCTCCCCGAGATTCTTCAGGAAACCTCCGTTACAGCCCTTAAGGTGATGTGTCACCAATCAAAATACACAATAATCTATCCTCCTCTTTCAACAATGGCTTAGTTTAGAAACTGCATCTACTCATTTTCTGGCATGCAGATTTCGCATCCAGCTAACACAGTGAACAGAGAAGAAAAAAAAATGAATCCAAGTGCACGTTTAAAATGACTTTCAGAGCCTCTTTTTTCCACCTCATTTTGCACTGGAGAACACATTATGATGTTATTTGATTAGAATCATGTTAGTATTGTTAATTATATTAGTTCATTAATCCTCTAAGGTGTCTCCTGCAACAGAGGCATTTCAGGTGAGAGAGAAGAAGAAAAAATGCGTTTTTAAATGTGATAAAAAATGCTGTGTTTTTGACTGAGTAGCCTGTCTTCATTTACATGTCCATGTCACATTGGCAACACATGGCTTGCTGTACCACATTATAGCAATATATTAATCCCATGCAATGGTGCTGTGCTCTCAAAGCACGCTAAATAATCCTACAGGCCTCTAAACCCTTTGAGTTGTCTCTGAATTTGGTGGACCGTAGTCCAAACATTTCGTGATATACAATACATTGCAGGACAACAACATTTGCTTTAGTAGAGATGATTAGTACTGTAATTTTATATTTAACGGTTGTGTGGATTTTATTCTTTTATTTACTATGTTGGTGCATTAGTGACTGCTGGAATGACTACCACATTGAAGGGTGGACCTCTACCATTTGGGGACATAGCGCTAAAAGGTGGAGTGAAAATATGAGTTGCGATCATACGGACTATCCTGCAGCAATTGGTTGCCATTGCAGAGTCTGGGAGTACATGATGAACTGACCCTTAAATTAAACACAGATACTAATAAACTGTACGTAACATTACAGGATAATCATTGCTTTGACACTGGACTAGTACTGTAACATTATCTCTAAAGGGTGTTTTGGGTGTAATGTAATGTCTATTTGGCTATGTCGGTGATTGGTGGTTGCTAGTATGAAAACCAAATTTGGTATCTCTGATTGCCAGCTATTACGGGGAGAGAACAAAGTGAGTTGAAGTATGACTATCACGAATTAACTGATGGCATTATAGCAAACACCTTTCTTTGGCATGGTTTGACAGGTCTCTACCCTTGATTGAGTTAAGTAGTTACCATTGTGAAACACTTGTTGCTTTTTATTGTACTTTATGCCACAGTAACACCACCTTACAACGCTGAGGGTGAAGGAGTGTTTGAGGTTGCAGTCCAAAAAAGTAAGCACCAATGCACCAAAAGGTTTTCACTGGAGGGCAGCTCAGTCCCGATTGGCCACAGATGCTATGTTCCATATTAATGATAACTGGGTGATCATGAATACATTTCCATGTAAGGGTGGCCTTTAGTATGCAGGTTCGTGGGTGAGAATGATGACTGAGGCTACTGCCCAAGCAGTCATTGGGCCCTGGCATCCACTCTCTGTATAAAAAGGGGGAAACCCAAAGTAGACCAATAGAAGTGGATGCTCTACCTTATTTTGGGATAATGAAGCTTTAAATATTATTGAAGGTAGATAGCAAATCTATCAACAGTTAAACCAAATAATACAATTAGTCTCTAAATGATCACAGGCAAAAATATTAATTTAATCAAAACTCAATCTAAAAAACAACAAAAAAAGGTTTGTTGTCGGTACAATTTGTCAAATGTAAAAGACTATAAAACTCAAGACTAATAGTGACAGAATCTCCTCAAGGAAGGAGGGTAGTGTTAAATTAATAAACACAATTAATTCATGACAACAATCAAAGCATGTGCGATCTTTCAGTTGTCATGCCCGGTAATGGAGTCCAATGTTTATCTCTAGTAGAACATTATAGTAGAAAATAAAGCTCAACAAGTTTCTGTTCTTTTGTTAGTCTAAGAACATTTGTCAGGAGGTATGTCACATTAGTTGTGGTCAGTGCTGCAGATAAGATGTTGTAGTGGGAGTATTTTACAAGTTAGGAGTAAAATGATTTTTCAGGGAGTAAAAGTGTAAATCCAATTCCCAATGTGGGTATTTTATAAGCGAATAAACATGTTTTAACTATAAAACAGAACTGTTTTTTGTAATCGCTGTTTCTTTGGACCTAGTTATTCATACACATTAAAATATACATCTTTACTTCCGTTCAGGCATTAATAAAAGTAGTTTCTCACTGTGGTACTACATTCACTTCTGGTCCAAGCATATCCATGTAGGCATGGGAAAGGCGCTTTCCAGGAACAACCATAGTGGTGTTAACTGGCCACTGATAGTAGCAGGTGCAAAATGGGGCGAGTACCTGGGCATCTAATAGCAGTACCTGGCAAAAGCTTAATACTAGGCACAAGACAAACCTGTTGGCTTTGTCAATTATTGTTTTTAACAGTACTACAGTGAAGGGCACACAGAGTGCTTGGAAATCGAGTGGCTGATGGCATGCCTGGTAAGACAATTTTATTACATGAGTAGCACGTTAAACTCCAATTAAGCCATCAACTCTCAGAAGACTACTTTGAAAAAAAACACTGGCTGGCACTTTGAGTGCATAGTTTGATGGTAAGGCTTAATAAAGCTAGCTCAGAGTTCCCAAGAAGAGGCGTTTTGGGAGGTGCATATATGGCCATAGGGATTAGCATGGGCAGTCAATGGGTGGGCACATAACCTACCAAACAACTACAGACTGTGTCCCTCCTCATATACCATTCCTCCCTTTACTCTAATACAATAGTGTTGGTTTAATAGACCAAACTAACAAAAGTATTTCCCAGGAGGCTCGTAACCTTTACAACAAGTCACTCACAAGCGCCCATGGGACACTTTTTTATGCTGCTATTTTCAGATTTTCTTTTTGTCTCACATAAATGATCACATTTAAGTAATTGATGTTTGCTAAGAGTTGTGAGTAATTACTCGTTCTGTCTGTGGTGTCAAGTCCTTACGTTTGTCCACACAGCCTGACTCACTGGCTGCCCGCCTGACCACAGACTCATCGTCTGTGATCAGAGACACCTCTATGAATATCAAATTGTGAGTTCCAAATGGACTTCCCAGCAGGTGTAGACTGGCCCTATAGGGAACTTTGGAGATTGCCTCTTTTGTGCTAACCTATTTTATTTCCAAATGTTCTCATAGGAAAAGGGTTGGGCTTGCTGAGCCTGAAAATGTGTACCATGGGGCCACTATGAAATTTATTTCCATGGCCTCTTTTGGTTCCGATGCCACCCGCCTGCTTCCCAGTGGTTCTTTGAACCTGTTGTCCGTTTTTGGTGAACAAACTTGGCAGACATAAGGCTGGAAATTGTAAAACCCACGCTGGATTTCTCTACAATGTTACGTGTAAACTGCATTAAACGTGAGCAGTGAGCTCTGAACACCCTTTGCAGAGCTAACAAATGTGTCATGATTTTTAAAGAATGGCTTGTGAAAATTTCCCTTTCATATGTGCAAACATGTATTACCATCATTTTTGTCAAAAATAACTTGCTGATGATTTACAAGTAAATTACTCCTGTCAGAATGGTAACACGTAACAGGCTGATTAAAGAGTATAGGTTTAATTAGATCATTAAAATAAATAGCACACACAATTTACTCCCTCTCTCCCCAGATGATCATGGTCCACACTGTCCATACCACCTAGACCCCCTACCATACCTACCCTGGGATGCTGGTAGCTTTTAAGAAGCAGCACTAGGCAGTTCACTTGCAGCACTGCAGTAAACTTGTATGTGTAGGGATACGATTCGGGAAATGGAATGGAAAATAACATTCCCCGACCAAGACTGTGGACAGGGAGTAGTGCACCTACTGGACTGGCGTGCGTGCTAATGGCATGCAGGGCATCTCTGTGACCTGAAATCCACGTGACACTGCCAGAACCAGATGACGGTGCATGCCGTGACGCCGGTGAGCGCAGCGAGTACACCAGCAGCAGCTAGCTCTGCCTTGGACACATTTTCTGTGTCCTATTGCGATTTGGAAATTCACAGTGGCACATGCATTATAGATGTATAGTATGTAATACATTTACTGATCGAAGTGACATGATGTGGGCTGTTAGTCACGGCGCTCAGTGCATCTATTATATACTAATAAGCGCTGCACACACAGTTGGGTGCAGCTCAATGGGCCTTTGGAGCACTGGAAACACCAGCAAAGAGGCTGGCACCATGGCATCCGACTATAGCTTCCTGGCAACCCTGACGGTGAGGCCTGGAGCAGTTTGCTCCCCATTCCCTCGTCGTGACGTCCCTGGGAAGGCCCTGCTCTCCCCTACCAAGCCAACTGGAAAGGAAACTTGGGTGTGGTGCTGGAGAGTTGAATGATGCAGACAGTAGCGCCATCTAGTGGAGGAAAGAGAAAACTTTTTTATGAACAAATGTGAAAACCTTCGATATCCAAAAGAAAATGATCCGTATTTGCAATAATTCAATACGTAAAAATGCACAATACACACCTTATCTAGAGGGCTGGTTGTGGTAACAATAAAACAAACAATTATCAGCATAAATTTTTAGCATTTTATGTAGAGAAGTATTTCCAATTTGCTCTGTGCGGTGTAACTGTTGAGAGAAACACAAAAAGAAGGGAAAGCTATGCTTGCTCAATTCCTTCAGATATTTTTATTATATAAAAACTCAAATATCTAAATAAACTACCTACTTGAGCCTGGAGTGAGTCCTAAGTCGATGAGAGCCTAAATTAAGTAGGAATTATCATCTGCGGTCGATATCAGCCTGATGCAATATAGTCGACATAAAATTTAAGTGAAAAAGGACTCAACCTTTTAATATCCCAAAATATAACCCTCCACCGTTGAATCTTAATCAGAACCTCAAATGTGCAACATATTTAAAAACACACCTTTCTCTAGTATGTCTGTGATGCGGTCAAAAATAGATATTGTTGCTGCTTAACAGCTAGCTCGCTGTAGGGGTGTCCCAGTTTCCAAATCTAGTCTGTAGATGGTGTTCATCAGAATGCTGAAACTAAGCATACAACTTACTATTAACTATTTGTGACGTTCTCTGTCTTTTTTTTTTGAGTCTACCTTTGCATACTACAATTAAAATTTACCTCTGAAGTCTCTATAGTTGGGAATCCATCTCCAAATTGGTCTTCAGCGTTAATCTGTTTAGCACTCTTCAATGCTCCAGGAGCTCGAGAGGGTCTGTTCTCGTGTAGCTGTTAATGAGAGGTGGTGGAGTTAGTCTTACTGTTAGTCCACCTTAGGCTCTCTGATAGTACGGCGTCTAGAAGTAGATGAGCGCTACCCGCAAGTCTAAAGGACTCTTCTATTAAGAATCTTACCTTGTTCTCGCCGATGGTTGAGAAACCGTACGCGTGTCTGGTATCTAGAAAGCAAGTATATCTACAAAGAGAGTAAATCTTTGCTCATCCTGTTGTTTGGTGCAACAAACAGCATTCTCTGCCATTTTAGGAGTTATAATCCCCCTGTTTAGTCCTTTCCTTATTTTTTCCTTAACTCTGACCTGCCCGATCAGATGTAAAGGGCAAACCCCGCCTTCCCCTTTTTGTCTGAAAATCTCTTTGAAGTTTCGGCATAGCCAACTTGTGCTGGATTTAGGCTTTTATGAGGTCAACAGCTGACCGTTGGGAAAACAGAAGAATCCATTACTGGGTTCAAATCCTAAAAAAAAAAAAACATGCATTTAAATTCGATTTTTGGTGTAGACCAAGAGCTATCTGAAAAATGATGGGTTACAGAAAATGACCCTTGAGGATGGAGAAGGGTAAATCTTCTCTGCTCTTCAAGACTTTCCATCGTGCCTGGCAGGTGAGCGTAGCATAGTACAGACCCTCCGGGCCTTTCCCAAGTGTTTCTGTCCTTCTGCGCGCCCCCCAGAGCCTGTTTGGAGCGTTCACCTTCCCGAGCCCAGTGCTCCCTATTCCCGCCTCCCCAGCCCTCCCACCTCCCCTGTTTGGTCCTCCCTCCCCAGTGCCCCATAGTGCTTGAATCTGTGTTCTCACTCTGCCCGCACTTTCCATTGTGCCTGGCAGGTGAGTGTAGCGTAGTAGAGACCCTCCGGGCCTTTCCTGAGTGTTTCTGTCCTTCTGCGTGCCCCCAGGGCCTGTTTGTAGTGTTCACCTTCCAGAGCCCAATGCTCCCTATACCCGCCTCCCCAGCCCTCCAACCTCACCTGATTGGTCCTCCCTCCCCAGTGCCCCGTAGTGCTTGCATCTGTGTTCTCACCCTGCCTGCACTTTCCATGGTGCCTGGCAGGTGAGTGTAGCGTAGTAGAGACCCTCTGGGCCTTTCCCGAGTGTTTCTGTCCTTCTGCGCGCCCCCAGGGTCTGTTTGTAGCGTTCACCTTCCCGAGCCCAGTGCTCCCTATTCCCGCCTCCCCAGCCCTCCCACCTCCCTGATTGGTCCTCCCTCCCCAGTGCGCCGTAATGCTTGCATCAGTGTTCTCACCCTGCCCGCACTTTCCATCGTGCCTGGCAGGTGAGAGTAGTGTAGTAGAGGTCCTCTGGGCCTTTCCTGAGTGTTTCTGTCCTTCTGCACGCCCCCCAGGGCCTGTTTGTAGTGTTGACCTTCCCGAGCCCAGTGCTCCCTATTCCCGCCTCCCCAGCGCTCCCAACTCCCTGATTGCTCCTCCCTCCCCAGTGCCCGGTAGTGCTGCATCTGTGTTCTCACCCTGCCCGCACTTTCCATCGTGCCTGGCAGGTGAGTGCAGCATAGTAGAGACCCTCTGGGCCTTTCCCGAGTGTTTCTGTCCTTCTGCGCGCCGCCAGGGTCTGTTTGTAGCGTTCACCTTCCCGAGCCCAGTGCTCCCTATTCCCGCCTCCCCAGCACTCCCACCTCCTATGATTGGTCCTCCCTCTTGAATGCCCCATAGTGCTTGCATCCATGTTCTCACCCTGCCCTCACTTTCCATTGTGCCTGGCAGGTGAGTGTAGCATAGGAGAGACCCTTTGGGCCTTTCTCGAGTGTTTCTGTCCTTCTGCGTGCCCCCCAGGGCCTGTTTGTAGCGTTCATCTTCCCAAACCCAGTGCTCCCTATTTCCGCCTCCCCAGCCCTCCCACCTCCCTGATTAGTCCTCCATCCCCAGTGCCTTGTAGTGCTTCCATCCGTGTTCTCACCCAGCCCGCACTTTCCATCGTACCTGGCAGGTGAGTTTAGCATAGTAGAGACCCTCCAGGCCTTTCCTGAGTGTTTCTGTCCTTCTGCATGCCCCCCAGGACCTGTTTGTAGATTTCACCTTCCCGAGCCCACTGCTCCATCTTCCCACCTCCCTGATTGGTCCTCCCTCCCCAGTGCTCCGTATTGCTTGCATCCGTATTCTCACCCTGCCCGCACTTTCCTTCGTGCCTGGCAGGTGAGAGTGGTGTAGTAGAGACCCTCTGGGCCTTTCCCGAGTGTTTCTGTCTTTCTGCACCCCCCCAGGACCTGTTTGTAGTGTTGACCTTCCCGAGCCCAGTGCTCCCTATTCCCGCCTCCCCAGCGCTCCCAACTCCCTGATTGCTCCTCCCTCCCCAATGCCCCGTAGTGCTTGCATCTGTGTTCTCACCCTGCCCGCACTTTCCATCGTGCCTGGCAGGTGATTGTAGCATAGTACAGACCCTCCGGGCCTTTCCCAAGTGTTTCTGTCCTTCTGCGCGCCCCCCAGAGCCTGTTTGGAGCGTTCACCTTCCCGAGCCCAGTGCTCCCTATTCCCGCCTCCCCAGCCCTCCCACCTCCCCTGTTTGGTCCTCCCTCCCCAGTGCCCCATAGTGCTTGAATCCGTGTTTCACTCTGCCCGCACTTTCCATTGTGCCTGGCAGGTGAGTGTAGCGTAGTAGAGACCCTCCGGGCCTTTCCTGAGTGTTTCTGTCCTTCTGCGTGCCCCCAGGGCCTGTTTGTAGTGTTCACCTTCCAGAGCCCAATGCTCCCTATTCCCGCCTCCCCAGCCCTCCCCCCTCCCTGATTGGTCCTCCCTCCCCAGTGTGCCGTAATGCTTGCATCAGTGTTCTGACCCTGCCCGCACTTTCCATCGTGCCTGGCAGGTGAGAGTAGTGTAGTAGAGATCCTCTGGGCCTTTCCTGAGTGTTTCTGTCCTTCTGCACGCCCCCCAGGGCCTGTTTGTAGTGTTGACCTTCCCGAGCCCAGTGCTCCCTATTCCCGCCTCCCCAGCGCTCCCAACTCCCTGATTGCTCCTCCCTCCCCAGTGCCCGGTAGTGCTGCATCTGTGTTCTCACCCTGCCCGCACTTTCCATCGTGCCTGGCAGGTGAGTGTAGCATAGTAGAGACCCTCTGGCCTTTCCCGAGTGTTTCTGTCCTTCTGCGCGCCGCCAGGGTCTGTTTGTAGCGTTCACCTTCCCGAGCCAGTGCTCCCTATTCCCGCCTCCCCAGCACTCCCACCTCCCATGATTGGTCCTCCCTCTTGAATGCCCCGTAGTGCTTGCATCCATGTTCTCATCCTGCCCTCACTTTCCATTGTGCCTGGCAGGTGAGTGTAGCATAGGAGAGACCCTTTGGGCCTTTCTCGAGTGTTTCTGTCCTTCTGCGTGCCCCCCAGGGCCTGTTTGTAGCGTTCATCTTCCCAAACCCAGTGCTCCCTATTTCCGCCTCCCCAGCCCTCCCACCTCCCTGATTAGTCCTCCATCCCCAGTGCCTTGTAGTGCTTCCATCCGTGTTCTCACCCAGCCCGCACTTTCCATCGTACCTGGCAGGTGAGTTTAGCATAGTAGAGACCCTCCAGGCCTTTCCTCAGTGTTTCTGTCCTTCTGCATGCCCCCCAGGACCTGTTTGTAGATTTCACCTTCCCGAGCCCACTGCTCCATCTTCCCACCTCCCTGATTGGTCCTCCCTCCCCAGTGCTCCGTAGTGCTTGCATCCGTATTCTCACCCTGCCCGCACTTTCCTTCGTGCCTGGCAGGTGAGAGTGGTGTAGTAGAGACCCTCTGGGCCTTTCCCGAGTGTTTCTGTCCTTCTGCACACCCCCCAGGACCTGTTTGTAGTGTTGACCTTCCCGAGCCCAGTGCTCCCTATTCCCGCCTCCCCAGCGCTCCCAACTCCCTGATTGCTCCTCCCTCCCCAATGCCCCGTAGTGCTTGCATCTGTGTTCTCACCCTGCCCGCACTTTCCATCGTGCCTGGCAGGTGATTGTAGCATAGTAGAGACCCTCTGGGCCTTTCCCGATTGTTTCTGTCCTTCTGCGCCGCCAGGGACTGTTTGTAGCGTTCACCTTCCCGAGCCCAGTGCTCCCTATTCCCGCCTCCCCAGCCCTCCCACCTCCCTGATTGGTCCTCCCTCCCCAGTGCCCCGTAATGCTTGTATCAGTGTTCTCACCCTGCCCGCACTTTCCATCGTGCCTGGCAGGTGAGAGTAGTCTAGTAGAGACCCTCTATGCCTTTCCCGAGTGTTTCTGTCCTTCTGCACGCCCCCAAGGGCCTGTTTGTAGTGTTGACCTTCCCGAGCCCAGTGCTCCATATTCCCGCCTCCCCAGCACTCCCAACTCCCTGATTGCTCCTCCCTCCCCAGTGCCCCGTAGTGCTTGCATCCGTGTTCTCATCCTGCCTGCACTTTTCATCATGCCTGGCAGGTGAGTGTAGCGTAGTAGAGACCCTTTGGGCCTTACCCGAGTGTTTCTGTCCTTCTGTGCGCCCTCCAGGGCCTGTTTGTAGCGTTCATCTTCCCAAACCCAGTGCTCCCTATTTCCGCCTCCCCAGCCCTCCCACCTCCCTGATTGGTCCTCCATCCCCAGCGCCTCGTAGTTCTTGCATCCGTGTTCTCACCCAGCCCGCACTTTCTATCGTGCCTGGCAGGTGATGTTAGCGTAGTAGAGACCCTCCAGGACTTTCCTGAGTGTTTCTGTCCTTCTGCGTGCCCCCCAGGGCCTGTTTGTAGATTTCACCTTCCCTAGCCCACTGCTCCCTCTTCCCACCTCCCTGATTGGTCCTCCCTCCCCAGTGCTCCGTAGTGCTTGCATCCGTATTCTCACCCTGCCCGCACTTTCCTTCGTGCCTGGCAGGTGAGTGTAGCATAGTAGAGACCCTCCTGGCCTTTCCCAAGTGTTTCTCTCCTTCTGAACGCCCCCCACGGCCTGTTTGTTGTGTTCACATTCCCGAGACCAGTGCTCCCTATTCCCGCCTCGCAGGCCCTCCCACCTCACCTGATTGGTCCTCCCTCCCCAGTGCCCCGTAGTGTTTGCATCTGTGTTCTCACCCTGCCCGCACTTTCCATCGTGCCTTGCAGGTGAGTGTAGCGTAGTAGAGACCCTCCGGGCCTTTCCCGAGCGTTTGTGTCCTTCTGCGCACCCCCGAGGGCCTGTTTGTAGCGTGCACCTTCCCGAGCCCAGTGCTCCCTATTCCTGCCTCCCCAGTCCTCCCACCTCCCTGATTGTTCCTCCATACCCAGTGCCTCGTAGTTCTTGCATCCGTGTTCTCACCCAGCCCGCACTTTCCATCGTGCCTGGCAGGTGAGTGTAGCGTAGTAGAGACCCTCTGGGCCTTTCCTGAGTGTTTCTGTCCTTATGCGTGCCCCCAGGGCCTGTTTGTAGCATTCACCTTCCCGAGCCCAGTGCTCCCGATTCTTTCCGCCTCATCCCACCCACCTCCCTGATTGGTCCTCCCTCCCCAGTGCCCCGTAGTGCTTGCATCCATGTTCTCACGTCCATTGAGGGAGCCGGTGCAGTGAGTATGCCCATATTGGGCTTTTCTTTCCCAATTTGCCCACCCAAAAATGGCCCCCAGGCCCCTGAAGCACCCCTTGTGTCCCCTTTCCTCTCCGCTCCCTCTTCCTAGTCTCCCACCCGCCTCCTGACCTGCCTCCCCTGTTCTGATTGGGCAGTAAGCAGTGTTACCAGGGCTTTACTGACCTATCCAGGGCAGCCCTCTGCCTGGCAGCCCCATCGGCTAAGGACCCTGAGGCAAAGGACAGCTCCAACGAGACGGCTCCAGATCGTATCTGCATGGAATCCGCAGGAGAAGCAAGAAGCCAGTAGCCTGCCGTCAACCAGCACCAACAAAAATGCAAGTGTGGCAAGGGTGGGGACTAAACCAATCACTTCACACCTGAAAGCCCTACCACTCTTCCCCAAAAATCCTACTGTGTTACATCATACAGTCACATATTAAGGTACAACCATTATTCACACCCTAATAGTTGAAATTAGAAAGTGTACCCTAATAGCGTCACTGTGTTAAAGTTGAACTTAGAAAGTGTGCCCAAATAGCGTCACTGTGTTAAAGTTGAACTTAGAAAATGTGCCCTAATAGCGTCACTGTGTTAAAGTGATACTTAGAAGGTGTGCCCTAATAGCGTAACTGTAGAATGTATTCCAACATTATTGAGTGTGCCCTAATAGTGTCACTGTGTTAAAGTTGAACTTAGAAAGTGTGCCCTAATTGCGTATCTGTAGAATGTACTCCAACATCATAAAGTGTGCCCTAATAGCGTCACTGTGTTAAAGTTGAACGTAGAAAGTGTGCCCTAATAGCGTCACTGTGTTAAAGTTGAACTTAGAAAGTGTGCCCTAATAGCGTCACTGTGTTAAAGTTGAATTTAGAAAGTGTGCCCTAATAGCATCACTGTGTTAAAGTTGAATTTAGAAGGTATTCCCAACATCATTGAGTGTGCCTTGTCACATACACTTTACTTTTTAACACAATATCACACTACTACGCTTACTCTCTCCTATACACCACGATTCAACTAGAACACAGCAGTACTATGACACATTCGGTAAAGCTGTTCTCATACTAACATGACTCATCAAACTACCCATCATCCCAATAAAACACAGCTAGCCAGCACATACCGGCTATCTTAGGCATCTCCTCAAGCCTAAAGCAGCCATAACTCAATATGGATGTCCACCCTCCAGACTGAACACATTCAACTAATCTCCTCAGCACCACACCTACTGGTAAGAAGCAGCTATCATGCAACAACCACACCAGCTGCACACATACCTGGGGCGCACATGCACTTTGCAACTCTCGCTCTCTTGCTCTTAACTGACTTGAACTGCGGTTCCCGAGGGCGTTCAATTTACCAGCGCCTTGAGATCATACCAATGATACATAAGGCGCTATACAAATGCAAAATAACATAACATAACATAACATAAGTGTATTGCACGTCAGGTGCTTGTGTGCGAGGCAGGTCCTATGCACCATGCACTACATGTGTTGTTGAGCTCTTGATCACACATCCATGGCTGCATTCATAGTTCTCTTCGCTTCCATTTACACTGTGTACATGCGTAGTTTTTGTGCCATGAGTGACATGGCAGGTTAATGTGTTGCATGTCAACATTGTGGTAGCTGTGTGAGTGGCTATGCAATTAACATGGGGCTTCATTTCCTTTTCTGTCCACGTGCAAGTGATGAGGCACTTGATGAGGAGGAGGACAGGGAGTTGGTACAGGATACTAAACAGCTACCAACCACCAGTGGAACACATGGTGTGGCAGCCCATGAAGATCCACTGATGCTACAGTCCATCCTGGCCCTGACTGAGTCAGAGTCTGTCTCTGATGATTCCTTTGAATCTGGTGGTGAACCAGATATGGCTTCCTCAACACTGTCGCAGGTGAGTGTGTCAACTGTGGGTGCTGTTGTGTCCCAAACGTCTGCAAGGGGTGACGACTCCTCACAGGGCCAGTCAGTATTGGTACGTCAGTCTGTGGTGGTTATGGATGCAGGGTCACGCTCCACATCATTGGTTCTTGGTCCTGCGACAGCTGATCAAGAGAGGGATGCAGTCCTGCAGCCACAGACAAGTCCCTCACATCAAGGGCCAGGTTCCCTTGGGCCTGACAGGTGTGGGGTTTGCCAACGCGGTGGCCATGTGTCAGCTGGCAATATTGTGTGAGAGCAGTCCATGTATGGTGTTGCACAGCAACAGGGGGCTTCCTTTGAGATGTTGGCTCAGGGCCTCCCTCCCCGTCCACCATGGGCTTTTTATTTTTGTTTTTTGTCTATTGTGCATTTATGTGACAGTGTGTTGCTTTGTGTAGTATTCGAGGGCATCCACTGTAGGTTCCAGCTGTACCAATAGAGGCTTGTCTCGTGTTGGTGTTTGTGCCTTGGGTCCAGACACATATGCCACTCCTGCTTCCCCTGTCCATGGGCTTGCAAGGAGAGCACAGTGTGAAAGTAACATACACAGACGCGTTGGGCTTCTGTGTGGACCATCTCAAGTCCGGCCTGTGTATACACCCCTGGTGGGATTCATGATTGAATATCCAGTGCATGGGTGCCATCCCTTTTTGTTTGTACATTGGGATCCATACTTTGCTCATGTTCCATCTTCATGTATTTCCTTGCCTTTATTGTTGGCCTTTGGTCTGTATGTGCTTCCATGCCCCCTTTATTTAGCAGGGCCAGCCCAAATAATGGAAGGGTGGCATGTGCAAGTTATGACATGTTGAGGCACATGTGCAATTATGATTGGTCACTCTCAGATATACTCATTATTATGGCCTGTGTATCTAGTATGTTGTACTGCCCAATTGGTGTTCCTGTGTACATTGATAGTTTGATGTGTGAGAGTGACTTGTTTTTGAACTGATTCCATTGATTGTTGAGCATTTTGTGACAGTGGAGTTGAGTGATGGCCATTTGTTTTAAACTTTTGACATTGCATGCTATGGAAAGGAATGGCGACCAGGTGACTTTAAATGTGGGATGGTTTAGGTGACATACCAGCATGTAGAGGTGTGCTTTGCCATGGTTTTAGTTGCTAAATCTTCCATGTGCTACTTTTGTGCACACCAGATTGAGTTGGTTTAAGTTATAAGGGATGCACACAATGCAGCAATTCCAAGGACGGGTTCTCAGGGTGGTAAGGTTGGGGCAGATGATTATTCCCTTGTCATCATCAATTGTCAGCTGGAATGTGCCAGGGCTGTGTGCACTCCACAGGGTTTGGAATTTAGGTGAAAAATTGTGCCACAAGCTGGGTACGGGCAGTCTCTCCACGTGCCCTTTCCCCTCCCATTCACAGCCACCGTGCATGTGGTTTGGGATGTGGGGGGACCACCATATTCACTGGTACGTCATGCTGTGTTGCAACATTGTGCAGGACACATGCTGCCACAATGATCCTGCACACTACTGGTGGTGCATATAGTATCTCAGCACCAGAGTGGTCAAGGGAGGGGAAGCGTGACTTTAGAACTCTGAATGTGCGCTCCACTATGGCCCTAGTTGCAGTATGGGCTGCGTCGTATCTTACCTGGGGTGGTGTGGTGGGGTTCCATATTGACGATTTTTTACCTGGGAAGAGTGTGAACCTTTTTTCCCACTCTTCCATGTATTTTGCTGTGTGTTTTACTTTTGTGTTCTTTACTTATGGAGTTTTAACACAACTCCATAGGCATTATCTTTATCTGTGTGTCACACTGCACCTTCCGTGCAGTGGCACAGGGGTGTCTTTCAGACTCCCCAAAGTTTAAATACCTTCTCTGGGACTGACTACTGTCCCCTGAGCATGCAAAGTTAAATTGACTTTACTAGTCTCTTTAAATTTACAGAGCCAGCTCACACTATCTTCCTATAGAGTGCTGGAAGGGTTGCCTAGCATCCCCTGAGTCAAAACACTCATGTAACAGTCAAATGTTACCCTTTCCTACTTGAAACGGCTTGTGGCAGTGGTTTAGATCAAACGACCATGATTTTTCCCGACCGCGAACAACGGTAGCTAAAAATCGGGTCAGCCATGTTTTTCAATATGGCGCCCAAGACCTATCTGTAAAAACAGACTCTGGTCAACTTTTTCACCATTTCTTTTTGGAAAGGTCCTTCTTGTGTTTGTCTCTGCGTGCCAAACCAATTCTGGTCCCTTTGTTTGTTGGCCTTTGGCAGGCTTCAGTGCTGAAGCCCTCCTCTGGCGCCTGAGTGTTTCGGGTGGACAGGATGTAAGGGAGGTGCCCGAAACTCCCTGTGCTTAGTCTCCTAGGAGACCTGATTGCACTCTGGTGTGATTGGCCGGCTGGCTGACCAGCAAGGACAGCCACGCTGCTGTGTGATTGACAGCCAGGCTGGAAAGAATGGGGGAACACTGTTTAAAAGCAGGTCTCTGGGACTTGGAAAGCAGAGTCGACCACTGGAACGAAAGAACCGAAGACGAGCTGAAGGAAGACGACTACTGGATGACCGGTGAAGCCCTGCTGCAGGTCCGAATTGCCTGTAACTCCATCAACAGAGAAGCCCTTCAAGGTTAACTTCTTCCCTTGAGTTTGGTGGGAACAACTAGCTCGCAAGCCACTTGGACACCGTCCCCATCCTGGTCGAATTTTCTTCAGAGTGCTGTTGAAAACTGGATAGACAGGGGGAAGGAAACCAGTTTGTGGACTTTAAGGCACTCACACCTTAAACCGACGTTTTGCCAAGCTTGTGGCCTCTTCCCTGGGCAGTGCAGGAACCTCCCAACATCCTCCTTCTTGTCCCCACGACTGAAGCTCAGGAACAGCGAGATATGCTTGAACTGTCAAGAACAACTGCCTCAGCTACAGCTCTTCTTCACTATAAAGTTACTGTGCAAACGCGGCCTGGAAATCCTTTCAGCCACGTTGAACGTTTGTGAAACTTTCCTGACTTTGAAGGCTTGTCCTTCCCTAAACATTCGTCTAACTTTTCGTCTGACCAAATTCTTCTAAGATCCGAGGCAAAGACTTAACCGTTTACGACCAAAACTGTGCTATCCTATGCAAAGACTCTGAACCATTGACTTTGACCCAGGCCTATGAACTGAATTGCTGGTTGTAGTTTGTTGAAACCCTTTGCCCTACATATGAAAGTATTTGTGCTGTTGATTCTTATAACACTGCCTTTTTACCCATTGTTTTAAAGTATCTGAAGTGCCATTTTGCTCCCACTTCAGGGGAGCTGAAATTGTTCAGTAACTTATTGGTTGTGTATTTGTAGTATATTAGTATATGATATTAAGCTCCTCTTGCTAGTGTAATGTTTTCAAACTGACTGTGTAAATAAATGTATATTCTTTTACCAAGAAACCTTGAGTAAGTGTTGCTTGAATCACTGTATTTGTTGGTCCTTTGTGTACTTTTTCTACTGCTCACTTTACTCTTGAGATAGGTCTGGCTGCTCCCCCACTACTACCACATTACTGTGTAGTATAGGCTTGTATCAAAGGTGAAATTGTACTGACACTTGTAGTCTTCATTGGATGTAGTGTTCCCCAAGGGTATGCATGTAATTCTGCTTAACACTCTCCAATGAGCCATGTGTTGCCATGCCTCCCAGCTTCAGGGCCCGGTGTATGGGTGACCTTCTGAATATGAAACTGTCATGAGTGGACCCAGGATAGTTGTCATATACAGAGGTTATGATTATCTTGGCATTACATACAACCTGCACATTTTTGGAATGCCAGTGCTTGCGATTGCGATAGATGTGATCTGTGGCCCTAGGTGGATGTAGGGCCCACAATGGGTGCAATCAATGGTACCAAGCACTTTCGGGAAGTGCGCCACCCTGTAAAAGTCCTGAACCATGGCCTTCCTTTCTGCAGGTGTTCTGGGCATGTATATGTGCCTGCGGACTGAGGGGCATGCAGGCATGGTAGCCAACACCTAGTGTAGGCAGTGTGACTGCGTGGCCTGTGAAATGCCCCCGACAATGGCAGTTTTCCGCTGAAATGACTCAGTGTCCAAAAAATGCAGTATTGAGCACCTTTTCCAAGGGTCTAAGTGCTTGGGAGCACAGGGTGGGTGATGTGAGGTCATCTTCCCATTCCATGACCAGGTCTAATATGATATGAGGTGGAAACCTATCCCTGCCATAGACCTGGTCATCAGGCATCCCAATAAGACTGGCCATGGGTATAGAAATGTGTGCCCTGGCTATCCTCCTACTCCTGCAGTGTCCCACGATCACTGCTGTGAAAAATGGCACATTCATTGTAGCTGTATACACGTGTTGGCTTTTGTGCACCCTTTTTATGCATTGTTTTTAGTGTGCAGTGATGCTTACGCCAGATTTTGCGCCGAATAGCCCTGTTCGATTCCATGAATACGTGTTGTTAGCGCATGTGTGGGTGTTGCAAGTATTTTACTTTGGTACTTCCCACAGAACTCCCACATTTACGCTTGTTGTTCCCCATTCCACGTGTTCCGTCCCCTTTTTAGGTGACTGTGCTAGACGATATGTGCCTTAGCTGGTTGTCTCACGCAAGGCGTTTGTGGTTTCGCAATGACGTGTTGGACCCACGCGGATTCAGTGCAAGTCTCGGGTAAGCTACGCGCAATGTGTTCCATGAATCAACAAACAGGAGCTTGCATGCATTTTGCAAGCAAGCACCCATTTCCCCGCACATTTTTATTCCATAATCCGGCCCTAAATGTTAATTGTGATGTTGAAGCGTTTCGCTTTTTTCAGCAAAACCATTATTTTTTGTAATTTGGGAGATAGGGTGTTGTTTTGGGAATCCTTGTATTTTGTGTTGTGGTTCTAATTTGAAACATGTGTTACTGAAGTTGAGAAAACCCTTATTTCTTTTGACTTTTGAAGCCAGCTTGTTCTGAAAAAACAGTTATTTTTGTTGTTGTTAAAGAAACATTCAATATAATATAATATCTGGACTTTGTATTTGATTTTGGAGAATATTTAGTTTGAAAACATTATCTCGATTGCAGGGGAAGTAATCTGTTGTGGTGCTGGCTGTGCAGGAGGAATACAATGATCTGGGTATAGAGGTTGATTTGGATATGAAGATGAGAGTTTATCAAAATCCTTGGGCTGAGGAACTCAGTGAATCTGCCTCCTCCAGCAGATGATGCTGCTGCAGAAGTTGTTGGTGTGAAGTTGTTGGTGTGAATGGTAGCAAAATGGATTTGATGGAGGAGCCTGAGCTGGTGGCATAAACAGTTCAGTTCTGCAGGGTTTAGGAGGAGAGCCACTACCACAGGGTACACGGGAAGGGAGGAAGCACAGTGAGGGTTCATGCAAGGCCCACGAGGTTGTCTGAAAGTGCAAGGAGGGTATGTCGATGGCCACTTTGACATCATCCTCTTGGGTGCAGGATGACTTTTAGGATACTGATGGGATTTCAGAAGCAGAGGCCGAATCCATTGAATTCACTTTGTTCCCTGGTGTGAAATATCTCTTCTACTCATTCTCTGGGCACCATGCTCTTCGCAACCACTTGCATCTCTATCACTGGGATGTCTATGATACTTTTTACCTACCCATGCCCTCAACAGTGGGTATTATTATTATTATTATTATTATTATTATTATTATTATTATTATTATTATTATTATTATTAATATATAACGGTAGAACTTCCACAAAGGACATAGGGGAACAGCAATACAATCTTAAATTAAGGCTTGTCCATGCAGTGAAAGATTCCTGCTCACTCCATGATGGGGTGGTGCCTACACACACAAGGTCTACAACAATACGAAGTGTCATTCCAGGGTGTGTGGGAGAAAGGGTTAATATCAGAGAGGACACAGGGCCATGGTTAACATTACCCCTTAGATCAGGATAATATTCCTTGCATGCAGGCACGTCTTCGGCCAGGAGAATTTGTGTATGACATGAAAATGGCCAGTACAAAGCTACATTTTAAAAAAGCACCCATGCAGGCGCATATAAAAATGCTGAGCATGTTGCCGTGGTAGTGTGGCACTGAGGGAAAGGTGAAAATAATGTTTCGTTTATGGAGGGGGCTTATTTATGCTCTTATAATGTTCCCCTTTCCGTAATTTAATGTAAAACAACTCTATACAAATGTTAAAGTATGGAAAAAAGAGAAGAAAACGGAAAAACTACAGCAAAAATCAACATGTTAATCTTTCTTCACTTTAGTTTGGTGTAATGTTTTGCGCATTGATGGATAGACATTTAAGTCAGAGTAGAAACGTTATAATCCTTTGCCCTACATTACGATAATGAAGGGAATTATTTTCAATAGGAATAGAGTCATATGACGCTCACTGAAAATGTGTACACTCTTTCTGTCTTCTTTTAAATTGGTGGTCCACTATTTGCTTGTTTAGAGAGAGAGTCTGTAAATATGGACAGATATATGTCCTAACACAACAAACACGAATATGTAAGGTTTCTTGTGCATATACCATGTGGCAACAGTGTAGTATACCTTGATGAAATTTGATAATTATGTTTTCCATTGATTCTCAACACTATGGGCCTCATTAGGACCCAGGCGGTAAGGGGTTTACGGCGGCGTAAACAGCGCCGACCCTTACCGCCTGATTCCGAGGTCCCTTAGCGCCATGGAGGTTTTAACACCTGCTTTTAGCAGGTGTTAAAATCCATGGCGCTAAGGGACCTTGTTGTTAATTACGCCACCGTAATTTACGGTGGCATAATTAACGCCTTCCCCACTCCCATTATACCCTATGGGGCAAAAATGGGAATGGGGAAGGGTAAATGGGTTAATGGGGACTTACCGCCCCACTCACCTCGGAATGGGGCGGTAAGTCCGCCAACCACCATGGCGTAAACATAGTTTACGCCATGGTGGTAAAGGTATGACCCAGGCGGTAACTTACCGCCTGGGTCGTAATGAGGCCCTATGTGTCACCCTTGACGTCGAACCTACTATGAGGCAGCACATAGCTAAGACCTGTGCATCATGTGGCCGGATTAACAAACCTCTTGGCCACATGCACCCATTTCTGTCAATGAAAAATATGTCTATCTTAGCCTCTGCCCTGGTCGATTCCCGGCTAGACTATAGCAATAGTCTCCTGGCCGGCACTGCCAGTCTAATTTTGTCGCCCTACAGGTTACAAACTAATCGTGCTGTTAGCGTAGTTCTGGGCATTCCTAGACAGCAGTCCATCACTGAAGCAAGGATAATTGTGCACTGGCTGCCTGTCAGGCACTGTGTCTCATATAATATCTTGACCCTCACCTTTAAGTGCCTGACTCTCTTTGCGCCTCTCTGTTGCAGTGAGCGTTTGAAGCAATATCTGCCCTCGTGTTCTCTTAGGTCACTAGACCAGGCTAAACCAAGTCAACCTAGAATCCGCCTGGCCAAATATGGGAAGAGGAACTTTGATGTCCTGGCCTCTGCTACCTGGAATGCCATCCTGCTTGAGCAGAAAAAAGATGCTGTCTATAGCGGAATTCAAGAAGAAGTTGAAAACCTTCCTCTTCAATGCACTCCCTATTTAGATTCCTTTTCTCCTACTCCTGATCACTTGTCCATTGTCTTGTCTGTTTTTGTGCACCCTGAGGCCTTCTGGCAATTTGGCGCGTTAATAAACATTCAAATAAATAAATAAATAAATAAATGTGCGGGTACTGAGCTCAGACATGAAAGTGGTTAATTCAGCAACTCCTCTCTGCTCTGCATTATCTCTCCTACAAGAAGTTTAAACATTCAGTGTGTGTGCCCAACATTGCGAGAGATGAGAGAAGTAAGAATTCAGTCTATACCCCAACTCCTACGAGTCAGTTGAGACAAGCATATTCAGTATGTGCAGCCACCTATGTGAGAGATGAGACATGTAAAGGTTCATAGTGTGCTCCGAAACCCTGTGTGACAAAAGAGACATAAACATTCAGTGTTTGTAAAGACCTCTGCAACAAAGGATAGATGAACAATTCAGTATGTTTACTGTCACTCCTGCCAAAAAGATGAGACGTTAAAATTCTGTGGGCCTCATTACATGTTTGCCGGTCCGGAATCAAGGGTGCCGGTAAAGTCACCAGCACCCTTGTTTCCTGACTGGCAAACTACAAGTCTTCCTACCAGACCCGCTGTGCCCGATAGGTCTGACCTTGCCGGGCACAGCGGCCACGGTAGGCAAACTTGTCACAGGAGCACCAACATTGTTGCTAACGGTGCTGGTGCGCCCGTGTCCACACTCCCATAGAGTCCCAAATGTACTGGCGCTTGACTTCCCGGCCACCAGACTTGTAATAGCCTGGTGGCACTGGGAAGTCAGTCGCTGGTAAATATTACGGGTCCAGTGGACCCGTATTGAGGCCCTGTGTGTTCCCCCACTGCTGCAAGAGAGGAGAGAAATATAAAATAAGTGTGTGTCCCAAACATGGCAAGAGAGAAGAAATGTAAAATTGTAATGTGTTTGCCCACCTCTGCTAGAGAGGAAGGATGTAAACATTAAGAACAGCTTGGGTAAATTGATCACACACACATTTGTAACGCTCTGATTGCAGGAACACAAAATGCAGCAACACTTGATACTTCACATTCTGGGTGGGGAGACCATCAAAATTGATTCTCTTCTTCAACTCGGTCACCATCCATCACTACTGCAATACTATTTAATCTTAAGAGCCTGAACTAGTAGTATCATTCTAAACCATAGTAGCAAGCACCCTCTCCACTACTCAGTGTGCCCTGTTCGCTGGGACACAGGACATCCTCTGATATACTGATGATTTTGAGAATCCTGTCACTGTGCTTGTGAAAGAAATGGTGTCTTGCCATAGTCGACTGGGATATGGTGTTAATTTCTTTTATTGAAAGTCAGTTATTTGTTCAATATGAGCTATGTAGAGGGTTCTCGTATGGTGAGAGCTACAAGCTCTCGCAGCCCAAAAAGCATGCTCTATTTACTCAGTGGGGGCAGATTAGGATGTCAATGGCGCCATGGACATGTGCTGCTGGACAAATTGACTGCTTGGAGAAGCAATCATTTTGTGGGTCATTGTTCTTGCCAAACTGGTGCATGTTGCTCAAATACGCATCCAACATCTATTAACTGTAAACTCACTACTGCTACCTGTTCTCCATGCTCAAACACATTGATGAATGCAGGACCTTGAAGCGAGTCCCATAGGCATTTGTTTGTAAGATTTGCAGACTCTACATGGGGTGGCCTTTCACCTGACACTATTTCAGAGTAGAATTCACTAGGAGATGAAGACAGACTTCTTACTGGTTTTTGAGGATGCTCACTTGTTATTGTTGCTGGTCCATCAAGCTACTGATCTGCTGGCAAGTGATCTTCCAAATGCCTCTTTGGAGCAGGTGTGCACGTTCCAAATATGTCTTTTGTATGTGTTGATGTGGCAGTATATTTATCCTTATTATCTATATTACAGTAGGCCCATTCTGTCCCCTCATGTATTCTATGTGCACACCGCCCCAGAACAGACAATCTGACTCATAATGTCACAACAGCACACACCATGACCAGTTTCACTCCTTCCCGTATACAATGCCAATGCCATTTATGGAATAGGACATTTGCTAACTTTTTGTTTTCAAAATATATGCTGACAATATAACCTCCTGATTTGTCTTTATGGTAGATTCTACTAAGCAAGGGGGTTTGTTCCCCTTATACTGCCATAATCACTATATCTCTAAATGATGATCTCACACAGAGCAAGGTATTAATAACTGCGTTATCCAACACCATTCTAAGATGGCGCTCTGCATCAGCAGGAAGTAGTCATAAATATATCGACTAGACAACATTCAGGTTTCCTTGACTACCGCACGCCGTACTGAGAACTCACAGACACATTGTCCGCTGCATTCGCAAAGAAAAGTAGTAAGTGCTTTATCATCATTTTGTAATCATAACAAATGCACAGATGAATAGCGGATACTCTAAACAATCAACCGTTCGTTCGGAATTCACAGGTTCCTGATGATCTGTAACAAGCCAACGCACTCTAGTTGAATAATACACTAGGAGGCTGACAGATGCTTCCAAATACATGCACGTCCCTGCCGCACGGAGGAGCAGCGGTAAGAATAATTATATGTAAAACAATGGCGATTCTTCAATATTGTAGAAAGTGCCCATGCAGTCATCACTGACACAAGTTATGTCATCCTTTTCAATCAATATAGAAGTTCCTGAAACACACGGAAGGTTTATAACATGCCACAGAAAGATAATATAAGTGACTCAGTGATCAACCCCCACCTTCTGTGAGTACCAACATGAAAGTTTATCTTGACAAAATAATGACTGTGCTACGTTTCCAATATACGCAGATGTAACATGCTCTACAAGCCCACCTCCCAGCACTGGAAGAAATAGCCGAAAGCACTACCCTGGAAAGAAACATAGTCCAGGCAAATATCGAGACTAAAGTCACATCTACCATGTATAATGTAATTACCTATTTTACCACCACCGAACTAACCAGCCTGAGAAGAAAATGTGAAAGAGATATAGGGTTTGTACAACTGGAAGACTGGCTGGGGGCCCTCATGTACCCTCGGGAGGTAGCCATTTCAGCCAGACTTAGGCTTATTCACCTTAAAATACTGTACAGGATCTATTACCCAAGGGTGATGCTATATCGCTGGGGGAAAACAACTGACCCACACTGTCTACGGTGCAAGAGGGAGAAGGGAACCTTCTTCCACATACTGTGGGACTGCAGCTGCATACAACAGTACTGGCAAAATTGTTGCGATGAACTTTCACGGGTACTGGGGAGAACGATACACAGGCACCCAAAGGTGCTCCTACTTGGGATGGAGGAGGAGGGAGAAGCATCCAAATACGAGAAGTTGATCTTGTCGACGACCTCAGCAATAATTAAAAGGAACATTGCACAATTGTGGGGCTCGGAAACGACACCGCATTACGAACAATGGGTGACGGACGTCAACATATGCATTGCAATGGAACGAAGAGTGTATGCAGCCCGGGGGTGTCCAAAAAAAGCAGACAAAATATGGAATAGATGGAAGGAAGCTCAATGATTGTACCAATCTGTACAATGGATGATAAAACACAGTGTACACAAGCAAACCAATTTGACATATAGCGTGAGATACAATGGACATTGTAAGACCCTTTTTTTTCTTTTATTTTCTTCTTTTTCTTTTCTTGTTCTTCATTTGTTTAACCAAGAATTGTCTAATTGGTTATTGTAGATTGAATGTTAATATGAAGAATGTATGTTTTGCGATGTTAAAATAATAAAAGAATAAAATGTGTTATAAAAAAAAGAAATAATGACTGTGGAGTGGGACCCAGCGCTTAATTAAGTGACTGATTCCCACACACGGTCCTACCAAATTTTGACTAAAGGATATATTCTATGCCTTATTTCTGCCAAGCATGCAGTTAACAATCTTACGGATCACTGAAGTGGACCAGATTGTTTCAAATTCTTGCCAACATTTGGTCAACACTATAAGGACACTTGTCAGTCTATTATAAATTCAGTAGAAAGTAACAACTTCTACAAATCAGTTACTAGAATATCAAATCAGATTTTAAAACACAAATAATTTGTTTACTTTCAGAAATGCAACTTGATTCTTTACCTGATGAAGGGCTATGCCCGAACGCGTCGCCCAACCACATTGTACCCTACTGTTATGACATAACGCAAATATTCATTCAGATAGAATGATACAAATGTATCTTTGCATTCTTGTTTTGAAAATTGCTGAAATCAGCAATTGACTGTATCCAATGTTTTACCATCAAAGAATGAACAAAGATGTTTTTATTTGAACTTTATTATGTAATTGGGTGCTTACATGTATATGATTTTGATTAAATTACCATACATCCTTCATGAAATATTGTTTAGTTGTATAGCTTTGATTACATTATTTCCATAAAGATTTGTTTGCTGATTTATATCAGTCCAGAGTGTGCCTGTTGTTGTCCCCCAATGTTTTGGAGGACCTTCTATTTTGCAACTTTAACATAAGTCTTGTAGCCCAGACTCAAACAGGAGCACCTGAATACACTAGTAAATTATAATAGTACATTTGAATGTCATAAATTGAATACTTAGCAAGTACACTTCTACAACCATTCTTTCGTTACCTGCATGCCAATGTATGCCTATTAATGAAACATCTTTTATCCACAGCATCAGTGCTCCTAAATGCAATCTATGTGGTTGCCAGTATGTGCTTTCCAAGCCTCAGATGACTCTTGTTCATTCTGTATTATTGTGTGTCTAATAACAAACCCATTTTGTCTTCGCCTTCGACCTTATGAATCACCAAATTATATGCCAGCACCTTGCCTCAGCAACATACTTCTCGCATGAAGCTATTTCCTGGATCTCCTCATTCTTAGCCGACAGATCCATGCACGTTTTCACAGATAAAACATCTACCATCCCATCTCTGGTCATTTGCGGCATGCCACAAGGCTTGTGAGTTTCCCTAACCCTCTATAACATTTTCACAAAACCGTTATTTAACCCTCTGGAAAACCTAGGCATCTCTTAAACCAATTACACATATGACACACAGATCCTCCTTCCTCTAACTGGAAACTATGCTCTTGACTCAGCTACTTTGCACTCAGTATACCAATCAGTCTAGGTATGGACAGCTGCTCATCTCCTCTGCCTAAACAATGGCAAAACATAGATTCTACTGGTAAGTTCACAAACCCTCCTAAACAAATGGGACAAGGCATACAGGACCTTAACTATAGATGGCATTTCTATCCTTGTATCTATCATAATTAAAACTCTGGGATTGCACCTAGATGCCAACTCTCTCTTACAGGGCAAGGCATTGCCATTGTTCCTCAGCTGCACACACTACACAGCTAATCAACACCAGCAGAACCTTTCTTTCTCCTGACAGTTGCCTTACCATTGCATGAGCACTTATCGGCTTAAGACTTGACTACTCCAATGCCCTTCATGCAGGTACCTCAGCTCACAACTATAACACACTCCAGCTCATTCATAACAATGCACTCAGGGAAGCCCGAAACATCCCAAAGGCCAGAGCACATATCAGAGGCAAGAAGAAATGTTCACTGGCTCCCCACATGGGAACGCATCATGTTTGAAACCCTAGCCATCACCCATAAATGCCTGGCAAACTCTGCCTTTATATACCTGTGTGAAAAGCTCACAAAAGCGCAATCAACAAGACCCACTCGGTCCATCCACACTCACCGTCTGATCATACCAAGATTTACACGATCAAGAGCTGGAGGGTCGAGCTTTCCAATCATCACCAGCAAGAACTGGAACTCACTACCTCTGGCACTAAGATCAGAGAAATCTTATTGGACCTTTCGTAAACACCTCAAGACACTACTCTTCTCTTAAGGCCATGCACTGGGCTGAGCCAAGTCACGTGACTTTCTAGATGCATTTACTTTTGATTCTTATCTGTATATCAGCTATGAATCTTGCAACCAGCACCTTGATACCCATGGGCTATGTGTTGTTTACAAATGTATAAATAAAAAATGTATCCATCAGCTTGCCATCTGAGTGGCGTATTCCTGCGTGGTCCCCTGTGTGGGTCTCTGTTCCCTTCTGGGCTAATGGTGGCTTTTCGAGACCACCACACATTGGTGCTCGTGACTTTTTGATGTCTCACCTGCTCAGATGCCTGTCATCCCATTTACAACAAGGGGCCCCGAGAGCAATTTGCTACTTCTCTAAAGACAAGAGCTTTTAACAGAAGCTGACATGACCTGTTACAAGCAAACATGCTGAAAATGTTTTTTTTTTTACTGTGGATGGGCTGGGTGTCTCAGTTGTCTTCAGGCTGAACCAATCACAAGCCTATTTGCTGTATAAAGCTAGCCCACAGGATGTATGCATTATAGTATGTCTGTATTTGGTCTGATTGTAGAGAGAGCATTTTCCTTAAGGAAAGTTGTTTTCAACTCAAACTATTTTCTCTTTCATTATGCACACATGTATCCACCATTGATATTATGTGGTTTGTGCATAGTACTGGTGCTTACCATGCTATGGTTAGGACGCTGTCAGTACTCCTAAATTGGCTACAGAGTTTAGAGGTTTTACAGCCTCATCACGAGGTTGGCAGTATCCAGGTGCATATACTGCAGAGCAGTATCCACGTTAACACAGTGATTTGTGGCACAAACAGTGCCCCGTCACGAGTTGGAGGGCACATGCATACAGACCTGACGTTAATTCAAATAGCGTCCGGCGCTAACAGTGACTAACAGTGGCTGTGAAAATGAAAAAACTCAGTGTACATTGCATTACCATCAGTGCCCTGTGCTAATATCACACGCTCTGAGTGTGCACTAATAGCACCACAAGAAATGCATCACCGGCGGAACGGGAAAGAAAGTGGCAGGCATTTTGGAAATGATAATCCACCAGAAAACCCAGGAAAATGTCTCAGGATCATGTCAGAGGCAATTCTGCCCTGGGCAGTGTACGTAAACCCAAGTTTCAGACGCTGAACGGGCAATACTGGTGGAGAAGGTAATTGCCCACCATGATGCGCTCCATGGTCCACAGCAGAAAAAGACGGGCTCACAGCGGTGCACTCAGATCTGGACATCCATCAGCCAGAAGGTGACAGCGGTGGGCTGTGTTCCCAGGGATGGAGAGGACTGCCACAAGCGCTTCAATGAACTGCGGGTCCATTTCCGGGGCCTCCTGGCACAGCACAGGAATGAATCTATAGTGACTGGCAGAGAGCTGCCACCACCGGAGCTCACACCATGGGAGGAGCAGGGCACCACCCTCATCAACATGACTTCGATTGAGGGAGTGGGAGGAGCAGGTGAGTCACCCCCCCCTTGCAAATACATTGTGACTGGTCCACCCGTCCATTCCCGGTGTGAATGTCTGAAATCCGGGCAATGTGAGTGGGTGCAGTGCATGTGACATACCACAGCCACCCACGACTGGATCCTTGTACCAGTACACCCAAGTGACCTCAGGTATCCAGACTAGTCAGTAGTGCATCCAATGTACAAATGTAAGCACCATGGCACACACATCCATGTCCTGTGCACAGCAACATCAGGTGTGCGTGTGTATTACCAACCACCCATCTTTGAAAATGGCATGCTAGCTGTGCATTCACATCAGACACATCAAAATGCCATCCCAATAAGTCAGAATTGTTTCCCCCCCACCACGTAGTATGCCCCAGCAATACCAACATTGTGAATACTAAACAGGTTATGGCCAAGCATGATAGAAACTGTCCTCTCTCCCCCTGTAAACCATGAAATGCATGAAACTAATTTTTGTTGCCCTGTCCTCATACCATACCCTATGCAACCTACAGGCACGCAGGCATCATCGGAGGGCAACGTGGATGAAGAGGAGGCAGGTCCATCCCGACATCCACCCAGATGCGCCTCCACCAGCACGACCACCCCGTGAAGGGCCCTGGCACGATACACCAAGGCGGAGGGCACACCCCACCCCACTGCAGCAGGGTCTCACCACCTCAATGGCCCCAATCCACCAGAATGTCACCACCTCAATAGCCCCAACCACCAGTGTGGTCCCCACCTCAACAGCCACAAGCCACCAGAGGGTCACCACATCAATGGCCACCAGGGGGTTACCACCTCAACAGCTCCAAGCCACCAGGAGGTCAGCACCTCAATGGCTCCAAGCCACCAGGGGGGTCTCAGGATGTAGAGGTTGCCACCAGTGAAACCACCCGAGAGGACAGCAACTCATCCTGTGAGGAGCCGCATGGTGTACGTGTGTTGTCACCAATTCACAGTCTGGAGCACCAAATAGCCACAACCCAAGGGACCCCAGCGTATGTGCATAGTCCAAGCCACAGTTCCCATGTCTCTGCAATCCGCTGTTGCGCACACACACAAGTGGCGGATGAGAACACACCCTCATATGGGTCACCTGCTGGCAGCCCCTCGATCCATGGCAGCCCCACCAGACTGGCCACCACGACAAGCAACAACACCCCCACTACCCCACGTAGACATGTCAGGCCAATCAACCCGATGCGTAACATAGCCACAGCTCTGGACACAGCAGTCATGGCACGCCTGGACGTGATTGAGGCACATCTGATTCATATCGAGGGCATGGCCGTCCAACACAACCGCCACATCAAGGCCATCAGGTCTGCGATTCGGGGGGCATCAAAAACCATGGTGCGGGACAATGCCTGTCCCGTAAAGTGGTGGAGGGATGTACTGCGGCTCTCACAGGGTTTGGGAAGAGAGTCTGCAAACTATGTGAGGAGCATTCTGCGCATGCAGAGCAGATGGGTGAGGACAATATCCTCCTTAGCCAGCAGCTGCAGTTGGCTGCATCGCTGCCATCAACCTCAACCCCACCAAGAGATCCCTACAGGGTTCACCCAGGCGTCAATCCCTGCACCATTCACAACGGCGCTCACCTGAAGGTGGAGGATTTGGAAAATGACAACGTCCTTCCTAGATGGACAATGCACTGTTGGCCTGAGGGCTGGGCACATGGACCCATATGCACTGTGTTAGAGAAGGGAGAATGTGTGCTGGGGATTTGGTGGGGGGAATGTGTGCTGGGGAGTTGATGGGGGAGGGGGAATGTGTGCTGGGAAGTTGGTGGGGGGATGTGGGAACGTGTTCTGTGGAGTTGGTGAGGGAGGGGGAATGTGTGCTGGGGAGCTGGTGGGGAATATGTGCTGGGGAGTTGGTGGAGGTAGGGGGAAATGTGTTCTGGGGAGTTGGTAGGGGGGGAATGTGTGCTGGGGAGTTGGTGGGGGGAGGGTGTTTGTTCCATGCTAATTAAAGATTGTTTAAACTTGACAGAAAGCTTAGACATTCATGATTGTGTTCAAGTGCAGTTTATTTGACAAGTGATCTTCCTGACGTGTACCCATCCCCCAAATCAAAAGAAATTGTCAATCAATGCCCGTCTGGCCAACCTCCCCTCCATCACCCCATTCCTGTGTGCAGTGGCCCCGCCAATGGGCACATGATCATCGTCACTCCCATCCCCTGTCTATTGCGCATCAACATCAGGGGGTAGTGGCACATGCCTATGGCAGCAGATGTTGTGCAGCATGGCACAGGTGAGTACAATTTTTCGTACTTTATCTGGCGCATACATCTGTGCCCCTCAAGTACGGTCTAAGCACCGGAAACGTGCCTTCAACAAAACAAATGTTCTTTCCACACATATGCGGGTACAACTGTGGGCATTTTTAAATGCCAGCTCTGCAGGAGTTTGTGGATTCCATACAGGGGTCAACAGCCATGTGAACTGTGGTTATCTGGAATGACCTGCAGGGGATGATATGTGTACATTAGGCCTAGGTTGCTTCACTGAGTGTGCAAGGGATACACATCAATTCACTATGCACTATGGTCATCTATGTGTTTAATAGATACATGCTTTGTCATTGGCATATTGGTGTACATCCATCATCTTTAGGAACATGCATGATATGCATGATCCAACCCCTACATGCAGCCTGTGTCCATGAGTAAGGTGTTCTTTGGCACGTTACATTTGCATGCACTTGGTGTTGATGGACTTGCAGCAGTGTATGTTGGACTATGTTTATGATATGTGTGTAACACACATGATGAACAAGTATCATCATGTTTCACTTGTCATTTGATTATGGTGCCTTCATGTGCCCGGGGTTTGCTCTGCAATGTGCACCATGTCCCTTGTGGACAACTTTCAACATGCATCAACACCTGGGTTTGATTGGCACAATGCTGCATCCGTTACGTCATATCTGACTGTTCACGGACAATGTTTATTAGTAATGGGTTGTGGCTGGTGTGGCGTTTGCTACATGCGCATTATTTTTGATTTAGCATGCATGAAAATGAGCTTTCAGGGGTCACTCTCACTGGGATGTTCATGGTCGTGTATTTTCCTGCTTATCTACAGTGATTTTCTGGATGGGTTTTACTTTGATCACACTTAGCATTCCTGTGTGGTGCCCTGGGTGCGGTTGCCCTTGAGTGTCAGGGTCAGAAGCATCACTGCAACACAGACAAGGTGAATTGTGGTTGTTGTGTTTCCATATGTAATGTTGAGTTCACAAGTGTGTGTCCATCTACTTCTGTGGTTTCAGTTGTGAGGGACGTGTGCAGGTGTCTTTGTGTGCCACACATGGATGGAAATGGTGCTGGCTGTGTCTCCTGGTGGCATGCAGGCAGGGCTGACTGCCCCACTGGGACACCGGGATATCCCCCATTTGGCTTCTGGCCTACAGGGCCTCTTTTTGAGCGGAAGGATACACATGCACATTAACATAATAAACACATCGCGTGATTTTGCCTTGTTTCCGTCTGGGTGGTGCCTTGAATTGGCTGACACCACCGACTGAGCCGAGGCAGGTGCTGTAATCTTTTTTAATCTTCCCAGCAGCCAGGCTGTGCTCGCGCCAGTTCATGAGGGCCTCCTGGGCTGGGCATTGGTTGGAAGGATGTGGAACTGCACGTGCCCTGCTGCAGCCTAGGCTGTGCGCACAGTGCACACATTAGCAGGCAGCGCAGGCAGGTCAGCTGGGCAGCAGGCTTCAGACAGGCAGTTGGCCTGGGCTGCATGAGGCCTTGGCAATCCAAGATTGATCTATTGACTGTCAGGTAAGAAGCAAGCAAGACGCTGCACGTTGCAATGTTATCATCACTATCATTGAAGGATCTGTATCTCGGGGACCGTGTGATCGAGTAAATAACTCCCCTGCCTGACTCGGTGGATTACACTCTGAACACGTGCGTTCTTTATTATGTCCCATTAATATACCTGCATAACTGCAACAAAACTCTCTGTACCAAGCTTTCTATGCTGAGACCGCATTCGTGTAACCTTGAATCAAGCCTTCTTAAGTTGTCTCATAGCGCCTCGATGCCCGTGGGCTGCAGTGCGCTCTACAAATACAAATAAATAAATCAATACTGAATAAAGTACTTCATCAGCCGATGATCAGGATATTAGAACTAGCGACCCTGGCATCTGTGGCATGCACAGCAGGAAGCCGCCGTACCCTGTGCAGCCTTAGAACCCTGAGGTGACTTTTAATGCCCTTACATGCACATGTTGGGATATGTTGTTCTCTGTAACAGCCAAACAATCAAAGACAAAAACCTGGAACCCTTTTAATGGCATGAGCTGAAATAGACAACGAGTGAAATGGACGCCAAGGAAACGTTTTAAATGTTATGCTGTTCAATAATTCTACTGTGCCCAGTGCCACTGCAGTGGCCTTGCAGCGCTTGACCTTGCCCGAGGTGGGGCGCATTGAGACCCTGTCAGACCCTGGTCTCTGGAAATAAAAGAAGAAGGGATGGGGAATGGAGGGAGAGAGGCAGCGATAGGAACGGGGGATTGGCAATTTATTAGGGGTTCCCATGTGGGTGGATACAGGTTGTGTTAGATGGGACACGCATTTCTTAACTGTGATTAGATATTCATTAGGCACCGCGAGAGCAAGTGTACGGAATGTGCAGCCAATTTCAGTGCCAAGGCTTAACTGTGATGGCAGCATTAGATCTATATAGCGCCAAGAGACCTCGCAAGTGGCGAGAGCGCGCAGTGCAAGACCCATTACCATTAACATACCTGCTGCTAACTATGGCAAATGAAGCAACATTTACACAACAGATCAGAAGAATGGGGCAGGGGCGGGCATTGTGTCCGTGATGGGCTTCAGTCGGTGGTGGGTCTTGAAGAAGGTGTGGGCCCCCACAGCTGGGATTGGTCTCAGTGAAGGAATGGGCCTTGGGACAGGGATTGACTTTAAAGTGGGAATGGCCCTAAGGTAGTGCTGGGTTTTGATGTCGGAGGGGGCCTTGGGCTGATGATGGGCTTTGAGGTTGAGACGGGCCTATGTGTGGGAATCGGCCTAAGGCCGGCATGCAGCTGGGATAGGACTGGGGTTCAAAGATGGGGTTGGCTACAGTGGAGGGATGGGCCTCTTGTAGGAGATGAGCCTAGGACAGGAATTGGCTTTGGGCAGGAATGGGTTCTTGGCGCAGAGCAGGGATGGGCCTTGAGTGAGGTGCAGGGATGGGCCTAACTTTTTGGGCCTGAGTCATGGAATTTTCTGCACGGTTGAAAGTGACTTTGCACTGCTGAAACGTGACTTTGCACTGCCGACACAAACCGTGATTCACGGAACTGTGCACATTCTATTTTTGCAGTGCAAAGTCAGTACAAGCTCAGTTTTGCAGTACAAAATTACTTTGCACTGAGTTTTCACTGTAAAAAAAAACTCTTTGCAGAGTTCCGTGAATCAGGATTTGTGTTGGCAGTGCTAAGTCACTTTGAACCGTGCACAACATTCTATGAATCGGACCCATAGTCTCTAGAGTGCAGTGAAACAACGTCTCTTTAATGTACAATGTTGTCAAAAGAAGCTTACCACATGATAATCGGAAAGCTGTGATGTCATTATGAACTGCACATTATAGCTGTATTATTTTACATTTGGTTCCTGATGCATTTAGTAATGTGCATTTCTGCTGTTCACCGGTGCAGTTTTAACGTGTTGCGCCTGCACTGATATACAAGGAGTATTCTTGCTACCTACCAGGTGGGGAGGCTCTGGGGGGAATACTACCTGTAGGGTACGTGGGCCTGTTATCCTCCAGTGGCCCTGTCTATGAATCCCCTCGTACAGTGCACGCCTAGAGCACGGTGGCAGTCTTGCAGAGAGCGTGCACTTTTTCCAGCGTGGGCATCTTGCTCGTTGAATGCACTATGCAAAGGGCGTGTCTTTGGTGGCCAGTGTGCATTTTGTGCAGTATGCATGTTGCGAAGACGTGCTTTTTGCGTAGTGTACACACGCGTGCCCAATGTACGTTTTCTGAAGTGTGCACGTTTGTGCAGTGTGCCTCGCGGGCAGACTGTCAGTCTTAAACAGTGTATGAGCTTTGAAGCGAGTGTGTGCTTTGTGGATAGCGTATATCTTGCAAAGAGTACATGCCAATGTGCAGAGCCTGCATTTTGTGCATGGTGCACAGTTTGTGAATAGTGTGCATTGTATGCAGTGTGGGTTTTATGCTGAAGTGTGGTCTCGGCAGGGGTGAGGGTAGGCGGAGGCATAGTGCAACGTGTGACAAGTGTTGCAGCCGGGCCATTGCAATAGTCTAAGTGATTAGTAACTAACGGCTCGAATCATGGAATGTTTTGCCGGTTCAAAGTGGCTTTGCACTGTGACTTTGCACTGCCAACACAAACCCTGATTCATTGAACTGTGCAAAGTATATTTTTGCAGTGCAAACCCACTTTGAATCGTGCAAAAAATTCCCTATATCGGGCCCTAAAGCTCCTATTATAACTTTGCACTTGCACAGGGGACTTGAATGGGCACATCCTCTGTATGGAATGGTGAACATGGGCACAGGAATGGTAAACAGATGAACGTGAATGTAGTGGGACACAGTTGTGCTCACTTCCATCCCTGGTGTAGTGCTTACAGGGCTTCTGTTTCCATAGTGTGCGTCTTTCACAGAGCAGCCATATTGGGCATTGGATGCACTTTGCACAGAGTGACTTCAGTCTGCCCATGAGTATCACTGACTTGCAGCTGCTCCCTTACACCTGATCCACAAAGGCTAACACTGAAGTAGATCTGGAGATGCCGGAGCATCTCTGAGATTCTCACGTGCAAATGTGAGTCTCAAAGATTTGCGCAAGAGCAGCACAGGGATGCTACAGACATCTCCAGATGTGCACCTGTTTCAGGTATAAAGCAACAGGAACGCATATTCTCTCATTTTTCTACAGTTCAGATCTTTGCAAATTGGGTCCAGTGTGAACTTGTGCCCTGCGCAGAATATGCACTGCATGATGTGTCCATTTTCCGCATAGCGCACATTTGCAGCAGTGTGCATATTGCACAGAGCGTACTTCTTACTACATACGGCTTGTGCTGATAGGGTGTCTATGTGTCCGGAGTTTGTGTATTCTGTTGAATGCGGTAGTGGGAAGATTCGTTGTTATCCTGCAAACATGAGGGGTGCAAGAGGGATTTCCATAGATGTTTCCGCAGCTGTGTGTAATCCTGCTAGCAAATATAAACTTAGCTTTGATGAAAGCTTTGTAAAATGTCCAAGAGGCCAAAAGCTCGGAATGAGGGGTGAGTTCACTTTGCAGGTGTCAATAAGCGATACAGGGTGAGGGCCGAGAGGAAGATGGGGGTCAGGCGGTCGGTTGCTTGAAATGACCACATGGAGATGACCTTGGTGCTCGACCTGGTGGATGAGCGACAGATGGCGAGTCTGACACTGCCTCAGCACCCCCACCACATTGTTCTATGGTTGTCACCTTGTCCAGCAACTCTGAGGCGGAAGCCCCCCCTCCTGCGTGCCCTCCCGTCACTGCTGCCGCGGGGGCAGGACTTGAAACTGGGGGTACGTGAAGATGAGGGCTGAGAAGTCATGGGCACAGTTAGTCAATAGTGGGGGTGGTCTGGCCTATAGGGAACTCTGGAGATTTCTATTTAGGCCTCTGCACCCTGAGCAGAGGTGGACTGGCCTACAGGGAACTCTGGAGATTATCTGTTAGGCCGCTGCAACCTGGGCAGGGGGGGCTGGCTTATAGGGAACTCTGGAGATTTCTGTGTAGGCCTCTGCACCCTGTGCAGGGGTGGACTGGCCTATAGGGAACTCTGGAGGCTACCTGGTAGGCCTCTACACCCTGGGCAGGGGTGGACTGGCTCATAGGGAAATCTGGAGATTTCCTGGGAGTCCTCTGCACCCTGGGCAGGGGTGGACCGGCTTATAGGGAACTCTGGAAATTTCTGTGTAGGACTGTGCACCCTGAGAAGGGGTGGACTGGCCTATAGGAGACTCTGGAGATTTCTCTGTATGCCTCTGCACACTGAGCAGGAGTGGACTGACCTATAGGGAACTCTGGCGATTACCCGGTAGGCCGCTGCATGCTGGGCAGGGGTGGACTGGCTTATAGGGAACTCTGGAGATTTCTGTGTAGGCCTCTGCACCGTGAGCAGGGGTGGACTGGCCTATAGGGAACTCTGGAGATTACCCAGTAGGCCGCTGCACCCTGGGCAGGGGTGGACTGGCTTATAGGGAACTCAGGAGATTTCTGCGTAGGCCTCTGCACCCTGAGCAGGGGTGGACTTGCCTATAGGGAAATCTGGAGATTTCTGTGTAGGCCTCTGAACCCTGAGCAGGGGTGAACTGACCTATAGGGAACTCTGGATATTTCCCAGTAGGCCTCTACTCCCCGGGCATCTTTTGTGTGGTCTTGCTGAAAATGTCTAATATGGGGCCAATTTGAAAATTATTTCCAGGGCCTCTTTTGGTTCCCAGTCCACCCCTGCATGCAAGGATTCCTGTATGTCTGACCACCCCTACATTTTGTGTACTTTGGCAGGCATTTTTGGCAGGATTTGAACTCACCCACTATCCATGTGCCTTGGCCTCAGTGCCTCTCCATATATGCTGGCATTGTGCTGTTGCGAGCACCATGGAGTCGTGGGTGGATCCTCCGTAGTGGGCGCTGCAGTGGCTGATTGTCTGTTCTGGGTAACAGAACAGAACAGACTGCACATTGAGAGAATGGAAATGCTTCTGATTCCTGTAGGCTGCCTCATAATCCGGGGGTGCTACCAGTGCAACATGCGTGCAATATAGGGCTGCAATCACATTGGGGACTTGGGCAATGACATAGAACTGTGCCTTGACTTTGTTGACCTGTGCCTGGGTGGCAGGCAATGCTATGTGTTCATTGACATGGCGCAGCAGTGCATCCAGCACCTGTCCCAGCACGGCACTGAATGTGGACTGGGGCATACCATGCATCGTGGCAACTGTGTTTTGGAAGCTGCCAGTTCCAAGGTATTGTAGGACTGACACAAGCTTCACGAGTGGAGGCAAAGCGGTGCTGATGCAATCCGGCTAGCTATGTCACTTTGGACTGTGCCCAGCAACTGGGTGATGGTTGCCCTGTCCAACCTGTACTCAGATAGCAACTGACCATCAGTCAGGTCCCAGGGTGTTGGCATAACCCTGGGGATGGCTGGCTGCCTTGCTTGGGCTGGTCTCCTTCTCCCCCCCACCCCCTGGGCTCCCTGTGCATTGGGCTGGTTGTCAGGCCTCTGTAGCTTCTGGCGCAGCATGTACAGGTCCACATCATGGCTCCCGGCTCCAAATAGCAACATGGCATTGGGAAGGGTGAGTGGAGCATGGGTGGGTCTTTTGTAGGTTTTTTGTGTGCATTGTTTCCAGCTGGGGCGTTATTGCTGTCTCCTCCCTGCTCCTAATTGCAACATGGTGTTGGGAAGGGTGTGTGAGGCATGGGTGGGTCTTTTGTAGGTCTCTTGTGTGCATTGTTTCCACCTATGACATTGTTACTGTCACATGTGTCTTTTACATCCAGCATTTGGCTGTGGATATTTTCAGCGGTATTAACGCCGGTTTTACAGTGCTGGGAGCGCCAACGCTGTACTTGTGATAGGTCTCTAATAGTGTGTTTGTTTGTCGGTGCTATTACAGCCGGTGCTATTACAGCTGGCTGCAATATCGCCCAACTGGAATTGCGCCGGCTAGATTACAGTCATGATCCAGCAGAGAGGTATTGCTGGTACTAATACCATTACTGTCGCATTTAAGGGCTACCGCCCAACTCGTGATGAGGCCCTTAGTGTCTTCCAAAACACGTTTTCCCAGTGAATATTACTCTTTATAAACTTTATCACAGTACAATTGTGCTCCAGGCAATATATTATCTGTTTTCAGCAACTCACTCCAAAGTTTAATATTCACATGTGCGTTTTGCTGCATGCGGAATTTAGAAATATTTAAGGGTGTCTCGCATGTGCCATCCCACATTGCTGGTTACTGGCATTGTGACATTCCTATGTCACTCAGACATGTCATTTTAACCTTCGGGGTGTTCCCAGTAGTTTAGGAAACATGAATATTTGCATGATTTGAATGTTTGTCAATATAGCGATGTGGATTGCAATGCTTGTAGTAAAAGCATGCCCTGAATGCATCATTTTTTCCTCACCGAAATAGAGTAAAGATATGTGCTCCAGTCACAGGCATGCTGTCTCCCTCCAAGTTTCCCCATTTTGTTTTTAGCTCTCTCACACCGAGTTTCCTACTCTGCCAAGATATCACCATTGATGTTATGTGTAGATGTTGGCTTTTAGTACACTCATAGGCATATCATATTGAGATACACCCTTCGGCCATGCACAGATCTGAATCATATTGCGACAATAAATGTAACAGGAAAAATCGTAAATTCATTTCCAGTTGTTTGATCCAATACAATCACCAGACCATTACAGACAAGGCTTTCATTATGTAAAATCACACATTCTGAGCTTTATTTTAAACTTCTAGGGTTGCATTGTGTGGCCTAATGCCCTTCTGTGTCCCCCACACCTTTCATACTTGGACTGAATAATGGGGTTTGGTACCTCAAAGCTTAGTCTCACACCCACAGCAGGTATTCATGCCTTTTTCATGTTTTCAACGTATGGTGCTAACACTTGAAAGCTCCTTTCTGAGTGGCACTTTCATACAAGGTTTAATAAGAACTATCAATGGCCCACGGAAGAGTCTTTTGATATTGATAAGATATTTGGCTTATGCAGGGATCTTATAAAACTGAAGTCTAGCGTTATGCAGGGGCAGTATGATGCATACTTCACTTGCTATGACAAGGCTCAAAATAAATTGTGGGAGTCACAGGCCAGGACTTTAAAGAATACCCAGCTGAAGCTTGAGAAAGCGTTAGCCCATTATAAAAATGTACTGCAGCTGACCGGCATAAAGCCAATAATATTACCAAAGTATGCCCTAGTTTAGAGCCAGGCCTGACACATTACTAACTGACTATGTCCCAATTGCTCCAGCTGAAGATCCTTTAGATCATCTCTGGCCATGCACTCCCACCCAGCACCTCTCCCGATAGCGCTGCCTCGAGCCCTCCCATCACCCCTCGCCCCAACACCCACCCTGTCTGCCTCCACTCCTGCTCAGCTCAACCCCTGCCGCTCTCTCCACATTTCATGAGATCATCCCTCAAGAAACCACCTCTAGCCGCATCCAACCCCATCCCATCGGCTCACTCAGATTCCACTGTTCCAGATGCCCCTCGAGACTGATGCTAACACAGTCTAGAGTCTACTTACACAAAATGCCAGGCACAGCACAGCCAGGTTCTCGGGCTGCAAAGGCTGCCCTGCGTGTCCTTCAAAGGCAAGGCATACAACTATCACACATCACCCTTTCAGAACCACCGTCTTTAGATACTGCTCTGACGCTCCCCCACTCCACCCAGTCCGTTCATACTGACATTATGCCCATGTGGACATTCTCTGGGGACCCCAACACAAGGCACGCTTTAGAAATACATACTCCAAGAGATCGACCCACTGATTCTTACAATATGGCACAATAATTCCCTTCCTTGACTGACAATCTCACAGCATCCTTTGAAAATGTAAATACTGTCATAACGTGTTACGATCCTGCCATTGGGGATTTAAAACAACTCTCCATGCTGTTTTAAAAGACAATCTGTGCAAATATATTATCGATTAACTCCAGTGGTCTGATACACTGGCTCGGGATGCCACTACTGTTGCTAGATTCATTTAATAATCTGAACTCATTAAACAAAAGTACCCCACCAAATCAGATTAGTCAAAGATTGAAAGTTGCCAAAACAATTTGAAACTCCTTCAGACTACTTTTCTGACAATGTTATTTGACTGTTTTACTAAATATTCTGGTATTGGAAATGTTGCTGATCAAGCTAAAACTGCCCTCATCTCACATTTTGTCACTGGAGTCACTACTGAAATATCCAATAGCATTAAACATGTCCAAATTGGTGGCAAGCAGAATCCATTGGCAAGGGTTTACAGGCCTCCCAACATTTGTATGATAAAAAAACACAGGAACAAGATGGTGTTACTCACCTCATGGCACTACAGGTCCAGCATTTTCAAAATAAAGCATCTGACTGCCATGAAAACAGTTTGTTCAACAAGTCAAAGGTCTCTCAGAGGGGCCCAATGATATTCTCATTCATGTTTGCCCCCCTCCGCCTCCCAGCAGATTCAACCTGGTCAAACGTTTTGATGATATTGCAAACAAATTGGCCACCTAATTGATCAATGTCCTACCAGGCCTCCTAGGCCACGCCTGTACACGCCCTCCCAAACTAACTTCTACACCCCTCCTACGCAGGGATATCAACCTGCTGCTCCGCCTCCACCACCGCCAGCACAAAATTCTGGCTACCAGGACATGCAGATTTCATATGGCCCTCAATAGGATTGTCATAGGGTCCCTCATGTGATACCCACTGCTTTGCTGCCCCTAGAGAGATCTGGTCCCTATTTGCATTGTAATATTGAAGGTCAAAATATGAAATGTCTTGTTGATACTTGGGCCAGACAATCTACACTGCATACTTCTGAATTTTCAAATTTCTCCAGATCTAATAAAATTGTCAATTCTTTGGGGATTTCTGGCACTTCCATCCCCCACATGTGTCAAATGAATTGTCTGTTTCTATTGGTCCAATTACAGACCAATTTGCCTTCTTGTTGAGCTCTTGTTCCCCGGCAAATTTATTGGGTATTTAACTGTTCTGCAAAATGAATTGTTCCATCTACTGCTCTCCTGATGGCATTTATTTGGATGTACCACAAAAACTGCAAACTGAATGTTTATTTCTTTTGCAACACTCTTCCTTTGTTCCTCTAGATTCTGTTCCTCTGCTTACACATACACAGTCTGCACAGGTTGCAGATCTTTTGCTCACAGTTCCTGCTTCACTATTGGCATCACATGCAAATGATGTTGGTCATGTTTTCTTTGCTAAAACTGTGCGCATCACACATAACCCTAATGTCCCTTTGCCTAGGATCCCACAGTATAGGGTCTCCCCACAAGCAGAGGAAGGTATTAAGCCTGTCACTGATGGCCTCACACAACAGGGAACTCTCTTTCACAGAACTAATACCTGTAATACTCCTATTCTTCTGATTTTTTAAAAGAGTAAAAACAAGTTTTGTTTTGTTCATGACGTATATGGGGTTAACACGGCTGTCTGCCCCTCCTACCTTGTGGTCCCTGATCCTGTCACCATACTTTCCTGCATTCCGCACAACGCACCATTTTTCATGTGCATTGACTTAGCATTGGCTTTCTTCTCTGTTCTCATTGATCCCGAATCACAATTTATTTTGCTTTTTCCAACAAAGGGAGACAGCTCACTAACAGATCACTCCATGGGGATTCGTCGACTCTCCTTCTCTCGTTTCCCAAATTCTAAAGGAATGCCTCCAGGATGTAACAATCTCTAGCAACTGTACCTTGATCCAGTATGTTGATAATCTCTGCTTAGCATCACCATAATTTGAGGTCTCCCTTGCTAACTTACACACTCTCCTCTCTGCACTGGCTCCTAAAGGCCTTGCTCCTTCCAGAATTTCCTGTATCCTTCAATTCACTATCCCGGTCCTAGACTCTCAACCTGACAGGCTGCTTTGGGACATAGGGAGAATCCACAGCCTTCACTAAAATTAAATTGTTCCTCTCTGTTACCTCCAAACTCGCTATTTCAGATTACTCACAGAAATTCACCCTGTCTTGTTATGAAGAACAGGGGTATGTTCTAGGGGGTACTCTCCTAAAAGCATGGTGAACAACAGCGTCCCATGAACTATTTTAGCCCACAGTTAGACCCTGTAGCTTTGGCTCTTCCACAATCTTCCACGCTGCCTCAGAGTTGTCGCAGCTGCAGTTCTCTTGCTTTCTAAGGCAGATAACAAAGCCCTAGCCCTTGAAGCAGACATAGCAGTGCCTCACAATGTCCTTTCATTGCTCCCTAGCGGTAACACCCAACACCTCTCTGCTGCACGCCTCACAAAATACGGGAAATTTCTGATCTCTGCTAGTAACATCACACTCAATCAGTGGCCTCCTCTTAACCCTGACTGCCTATTTCCAACTCCAGAAGATGGTCTCCCACATTATTGCCTTGGTGGGGTAGAGGTCCACCTTATTAATTCTGACTTAGTACGAGTACGCTTTGTGGATGGGTCATGTCTCTGTGATTATTCTGGTGTTCTTCATGCAAGGTTTGCGGTGTGTACCTCTTTTGAGGTCCTAGAAGCTTTTCAGCTCCCTTCAGTATGCTACACAGGTTGCAGAGCTCAACACCCTCACAAGGGCCTGCACGCTCAGCACACAATTCTCAGCCAAAATGTATACAGATTTACACCTCATTTTCAGCATCTCACATGATTATGGTACCATCTGCAACAGAGGGGCTATCTAACTGCTCAGGGGACAACCATCCTCAATGCCCCTTGTGTTGAAGCTCTGATGATTAATGCTATTCTGCTGTATTCTGCCCTTTCAGTTGTAAAATGCAAAGCCCGCACATGCTTCTCTGATGATATCACAAAGGGGGATGCACTGGCAGACTGCCATGCAAAGAATGTGGTGTTACATCACCCTCAGGCTCCCGATTATGTGCCGCTGTTTCTCATTTCCTGCCCTGGGCTGAGAAACAGAGCTGGGAAAGCAAAGGTTGTGTTTTATGTAATGACCGCCTATGGCAAGACGATATAGGCCAATTAGTGGCCCCAATGTCTTTATTGCCCACCCTGTGTCTCATTCTAGCAGAGGAAAAATGACTGCAAATGTGCAGAAATATTAGTATGCACCACGATTGTCCGCCATTGCACAAAAATACTGTGTGCATTGCTCCACGTGCCTTACATTCAACCCTGGGAAACCAGTGAAAATTATATCTGGTGCTTGCAAGCCCTGCCATGGTGAATATACACATAGACTTTACATCAGTGTTACTTTTGAGTACGTGTTGGTGGTAAGAGGGACAGTTTCTGGTTGGACTGAGGCCTACCTTTGTAAACATGTGGATCCCTTTACAGTAGCTAAGAGACTGTTGAAATAATTAATTCCTTGTTTTGGCCTCCTTGTCTCCATTAACTCCGATAGATGTACACACTTGACATGATAGATAGTGCAAAATGTTTGTAAAGCACTAGGCATATTTCAGAATTTCCACTTTCTGTTCCATCTTCAATCATCGGGAGTGGTGGAATGCAAAAACTTTGAAATAGAAAAACGCCGGGCCAAGGTATACCACTAGACGGGCCTTGAATGGCCAATACCCTCCCTCTTGATCTTATGGACATTAGAAATACTGTGAAGAGGGTGCACGGCCTATCGCCCCATGAAATACTTATAGTATGGCCCATGAAAATGCCGCCCACTCCGCTACCCTCCCCTGCTGATTATGATCTACAGTTGAATGATCTTGTTCTCTTATGTTGTAAGACATTAATGCTCGTTGTCAGTTTTCACTTCCAGAACATGAAACAATCTCTACCACAACCCCCTGAGATCCTGTGCCACAATATCCTGCCCGGTGACTGGGTCGCCCTCAAGGTTCCTCAAAGAAAATCATTGTTCATCCACGCTAGAAGGTGCCCTACAAGGTGCTGTTCACCACCCACACCGCGGTCCGCTGCAAATGACACGACTCCTGAGTCCATGCTAGCAAATGCAGGACGGCACCTGCTCTGCCAGAAAGTGACAATTCATCAGGGGTCCAGGACAAAGGTGACCCTCCTCTACAATCTTCTGAGATCAAGGCTCAAAAGGAAGACCCTCTTCTCCTGCCTTCTGGGGTCAAGGACAAAGAATCACCTACAAGGCATTCACTGGTCCTGCTGGACGATGACCCTCTGCAAAATGCCGAGACGTAGAACTTGCGGAATGCTTCTAAGACCTCACCTGACCCCTCCAGGTGATTCCAGGTACTGTGTTTTGTTATTTACTATGCAGCCACAATACTGCTGTGCACCTGATGGAGAAGTGGTGAATGAAGTCCACCTTGCCCAACTGTAATTTTGTGGCCTGCTGAGAGGTCCCATCGCCTCATCAGCTTGTCGTTTTTCTTCTGCATTTCCTACATGCCAGTTACTCTAGGGCTACCTCTCAACTCTGACCCTCCCCTTCCTGGAGCATCTGGTTGTTTCTTCATGCTCTTGTTATCCAGCCCACTGCCTCTGGATGGTGCCCTTATCTCTGCTTGAACATTGGTGCTGGTAAAACTGCTGTTTTCTCCAGAAGGAACCATTGTTTCAACTTCTGTGGCACAAAGCCCCAGATTTCGTAGGGCTGGACTTTTAAGTTAGGATTGATGTTGATTACTTATTTTTTCCATTGATGTACGTTTCCTCCTGATCAAGTTTTGTACACATGATCACTGCCTATTCTCAAGGTGCACAAATGCTACCAGACAGAGTCTTCCCTCTGGAGTAGATCTTGCCCTGACTGGTTTTCGAGAATTACTATTTTGGTTGGCCTCCTACATTTGATTGCCACGTGCACATCATTGTTTCTGTTAAAATAATTGACCCTCCTTTTGCTTTCCCTTCTTGCTAGCGTACAAGTGTTTCTTTCCTATTACATGACATTGTGTTATGCAAACCTGACTGGACACTTCCTGAATTAACTGTTGGCTTTTTGCTATTGCTGCCTCTCTCTTTCTCTCTCCCTGAGATGTTTGCATTATCTTTACTAGTAATATACTGTGGTAGCGTAAGCAGCTCACCACTTACTGCAGAAATTAACACTTTCTTAAACGTATCTTGGACTTAAACTGAGGTTATGTATGCCTCTGAGCGCTATGCCTGCGAACACTGTTGACAAGGTTGTGGGGTTTTTGGTGTGCCAACTGTATTAGGCTCTCCACCCTTCAATGTAGAGTACTGATTTCACAGGTGTTGCAGGTGTGTGAGGAAAGGGAAAGAGGCACAGACCCCCTACCTCTTGTTATAACATGGAAAGATTGATTTACCTCAGAGAATAAATAATTGCGCCAGACAAAATGTTATGTTGTGCAATTTTCAAAATGTTTAGTCCCACATTAGTCTCCACATTGTCCACAAACTTATGAACAACAGATTGCCCTATTGGATGACAAGTGTTTCGACACTGCAAGTGTCTTTTTCAAATTAGGGGCAATTTTAAACTGGGAAATTGAACAAAAATCAAGGCAAAGCATATCCCACGTATAACACATAATCCATTAGTCATTCATGGCCCCCATATAGATTCAAAATCACACAGAGAGTTCACAAATAAAATGAAATGAAATTAAATGTAATGGCAAAAAGTAAATGACAGAGAAAACGGGAAATGGTTAGGGTGGGGGAGGCAAGGGTTTTCAGAAACACAGAGAGAACAAAATAAGCATAACACTATTTTGGAAATGTCTATACAAAGTTCTGAAGAAATACAGATTCCTAATAATCAACAACCGACTAAAGAAAAATGCATATATGTTTATGACCACATTACAAGCGTTTGTTCACTTAATATAAAATAAGGTCAATGAGATGCCATATCCCATTCGCTGCTGCTGACATTATTACTCCCAGATCATATTTATTGTTTTTACAGCATATAATCAATGGCGTGGATGTGGTGATAGTCAAACACAGTACAGAATAATGTTAAATTGGTTTGTGTGCGCCTTACCTAAAAATGGTTTCATCTGGGTTCAGGTTCGGAAAAATAATGGTCTATGGGATCAATCCCTCCTGTACCAAAATGGGTTTGTTTATCAGCTAGGTAAAATTATTCAAATACGGCTGCCACATGATCTAATCTTACTGCAGCCAAATAATGTCGCCTGTTTTATGCCAGATTATGTTTATGAGCCAAAGTGATACCGTTTACTTGTAATTTACTTGAAATGAATCCACAAATAACAGAATGACACGCGTTATAACAAATGTGGTCTCAATGCGCCTCTAATGCTAATACACGCGTTTCACACTTAATAACTTGTTTTGCCAATATATGCTGACAATGTAACGGACTGATTTGTCATTATCGTAGATTCCAGTAAGCAAGCAGGTTGGTTCCTCTTATGCTACATGCGACTTGGGTGCATGCCAATATATGCCTATAAAAGAGACATTTCTTAGCCACAACGTCAGAGCTCCTAATTGTAATCTATGTGCTTGTCATTACATGTTTTCCAAGCCTCAGCTGACTCTTCTTTATTCTGTTTTATTGTGAGTCTAATAAAAACCCATTCATCCATCACCTTGGCCTCTGAGTGGCTTATTCCTGTCTGGTTCCCTGTGTGGGTCTCTGGTCCCTTCTGGGCTATCAATGGCTTTTCCAGGCCACAACCCTGTCATTCTACGGCCCACAGTCTGGAATGCAATCACTTTAACCTTAAAAGCTGGTCCACCAAAACATTCCAAAAGATAGGACATTATTAGTGTGGCATTCATTTATTGGTTGAGATTAAGAGGGGTTGTTACACCAACGTCTTATGCTTTGTCACATGGTTTCATTACAACCCTGTTTGGGGTGTTGTCGCAAATGTGAGGGACAGAGGTCTAGGACCCACCTCCAAATTATAGACAGTATAGTTGCCCTCAACATTGAATTGGGCCACAACCAATTATGTGAAAGAAAGCAACGTTTTTAAATGATGTCATTCATATATTGAAGATCCATCAAGCAATATGCCCTTAGATAACACATGTTTCGGCAACACTGGTGCCTTTCTCAAATCTGGGCAACACATTGAACAAAAAATGTCGTAATGATTGGTAGTCAATCCTCATATGTAATTAGATATACAAGTGATAACAGGGTTTAATCCCATCAGAAGTTTGCAGAGTTAGCGCACGGCCTTGGCACTCCGAGTTGTAAACTTGCATATTAATTACTTATGAAGATTGACTACCAATCAATATGAAATGTAAGTTTTTTGTTTCATGAATTGCCTAGATTTGAGAAAAAGGCACCAGTGTTGCCGAAACACGTGTTATCTAAGGGCATATTGCTTGATGGGTCTTCAATATATAAATGACATAATTAAAAAAAGTTGCTTCTTTCATGTAAATACCACCCATAGTAGGACACCACTCCTGTGGCAAGTACGTCGCATGTTGCTACACCAAGACCAGCAAGACTTTCACTCACAATAATTTCATTTGTGCTATGCGGATGATACCCAGCTCATTTTCAGGCTACCCTCGGCCTCCTCCTCTCCTTCCCTCATCTCTGACTGTCTGTCTGCCATCCAGGAGTGGTGTGCTGCCAACCACCCTGCCTTAATGCCAGTAAGACTGAGATTCTACTCATTGGCATACCCACTCCCTCCTTCCCTGCAGCTCTCTGGCCGGCCTCTCTTGGCCATCTTCCTACTCGCACTTGCAATGCTAAAAATCTCAGGGTCATCTTTGACTCTGCTCTCTCCTTCTCCCCTCACATCTCTGACGTCTCTAAGAAGTCACACTACCAGCTGCACCTCCTCAGAGGTATTCTTCCTTCCCTCTCCTTCCCCCAGAAGCTCACTGTCTCCAGAGCCCTGGTCCTCTCTAAGCTGGACTTTTGTAACAGCCTCTATCTAAATCTGCCTGCCTCTACTCTCCGCCCTCTGCAACTTATCCAGAACAGGACTCCGAGACTTGTCCTTGGCCTCAAGCCCAGGCATCGTATCTCTCCAGGAATGAAATCTCTGCACTGGCTCGCAGTGGCTGCAAGGATTAATTTAAACCCTCTGCATTGTACACAAGGCCTTCTGGGGCCTAGGGCCGCAATACCTTCAACTCTCTCTTCCTAAATATCTTCCTTCTCGAGCTCTTTGCTTATCCGCCTCCAACTCCCTCACTGTCAGTCACTTCTCCAAGCAACGAGTTGGTGGCAGATTACTCTCGGCGGCTGGGGCCTCTCTCTGGAACAGCCTTCCTGCCTCCTTGAAACTCGAGGAAAACCATCTCCGTTTCCGGAAGCACCTCAAAACCTTCCTCTTTGCCTCTGCTTTCTCTCCCCCTCTCCCCTGCTGATTTCCTGACTGAAACTGCTCGGGTTACCTGGCCACCCTTTCTGATCTCTGGCTCAGGCCCCATCAATTTCCCACTTGCACTGCCTCCCAGGCAACCCTTGCACCTGGGGACCCTTGTTCTGTATCCCTACAGTCCCCCTACCAGCACTTGTCTGCACTTACTTACCACTTGATGGCCGTTTATTTATTTCTTCTTATTTGTTCCACTTTTCCCATGTACTGCACTTTCCCCGCTCCCTTCCCCCATGCACATTTCCTTTTCCCCCTTCCCATGCCCTTGCACGATCTGAATGGCACTTGGCCTAGTAGGATCGTTGTCTGTCCTCCCTTTGTATCCCCCCCCCTTGCCTTGTCACGCCTTGAAACACTTGTGTATAGGCGCGTTATAAATACCATAGCATATCATATCATATCATTTGAACAATGCAAAATCACACCAACTGCGAGAGCAAAAACGTCATCTATGTGATTAAATGTCCTTGTGACCACATCTACATTGGGAAAACCATCAGACCCATAAAGCAGAGGATAGGCGAACATCGATCTTGTATTAGAAACTCAATACAAGACAAACCTCTAGTGGAACATTTCAATAAAAAAGGCCACACCCACGAGCAACTGACATGGACCATCTTGCAACAACTTCAACAGCAAAAAAGAGGAGGTGATATAAATCTAGCCCTCACCAGGCTTGAACAAAAATAGGTTCACAGACTGGACACAGTGAAAACTGGCCTAAACATCACGTAGAGTGGAAACATTTCTGGACTGATCAATCCCTAGCTTATAGCCCTACAGTTGCATTAGACTCCCTATAGGGACATCAGATGCCCATGACCAGGCACACGTGACCCATTCAGCAGTACGCCGGTTTTTGCCATCTTGTACCTCATAACACTAGCTGTAACATGTACCACCGATGTTTTGCCTGTGGTATGTTCATTCTGGTCTCTGGCACTTATGCACCCTGTAAAGACACACTGCTGCATTCACATGTGAGCCACTCAGTTACTGATCGATGATGCGGTATATGTTTTGAGATATTGGTTTTTGTCATCCATATTAATCACATAACTATGGCTGGATCACCACCCAATTACAACAGTGGCGTTCCTTCAGGTCTTTTTTGGTTTGCAATATGTTTACCTAGACGTCCACACAGTGGCTAAGTTGTCACCATAGGGCCCACTTTGGGTCGCCACCAACCTTGTCCACTCACTTTACTCTGTCTTCCATTTTTGGAACTATGTTGTTACTCCGATGGGCCACTCACATACTGGTTGTTTTCCTTCTTGATGTACCCATACGCTATTGGTCAAACACTTCCCACCAATAGCGACGGCCGTCACTCACCCCTGAGCTACACACTCACCCCAGCACCCAGCCGGCACCCCATTGGCTGGAGGTCTTACAGGGTGAGTGCTTTTGACAAATGACAGTGACACTCCTCGGCAGAATCCATTGCCGCGAGGAGTGCAGTTGCCATTAATGGGCACCGGTAAGTCACACTGCCTTTTTTTGATTTTTTTGCTATTTTAGGTCTCTGTCACTATAGCAGATGGCCAAGGTACCTCCAGCTCTCCCAACTTGTTGCTCACGCTTTTTTGACATGTTTGTATGCAATTCCGCCACGTTAATACGGCCGCGCACCGCCGTAGCGCTTCTGTCATCATTAGGTAAAAATGCAATTTCGAGACCACGGTGCGTTTTAGCATGTGACACGTCCATTATTACCTCGCATAGATGTGCTAAATGCTTTGTCATTAGTTGATACATCCTCAGCATGGGCTAACACCACGGCAACATGGGACACCCCGGTTTATCGCCAGTAGACAAGACACGGGCACAATACCCCACCGTGCAACCACCTCTCCCACAACCCTTGCTGTATGAGCGTTTTTAACCACATTTTTAATCCTTGGACTATAGTAAGCGGCACCTCCCAGCCTATAGTTCACTGTAGCATTCACACTTGATCCCTGCATTCAGCAGGGTGTTTGGACGGATAGCTTAATCACTATCAGGCTATGACCATTTCACAACGCTATGTAGACACCCACACCACTGGTGTCCCTAGTTCTTGGTCCAACATGTACCACACCCGCACAATCCCACGATAGATGTGCTTTGGCCCATGCTTTCTACAGACATGGTCCACCCCGAGTGTAAAGATAACGGTTTGTTAAACTTTTCTTTCTCAGCTCCTAGAAACCCAAGGGGATTTATTTGCCATTGTGAAACGATTTATATGAGTCTACCCATGTCACGTGCTGACATGCTTCCCAGAGTCCGGTACCCATAACAGGACTCCCAGCACAGCGTCCCCGCTGCACCACAGCAGACGGTAAGATGTCTCATTAAAATACACCACCAGTGTATTTTTGGCACTAATCAGCCATTATTTATTAATATCTAAATTAATCATTGATTCCCTGATATCCTGACAGCTATCCCTTCCTCCACAGATTACCTTTACGGACAGCACCACTACCAGTGAACATCCTGATGAAGGCCACCACCACCTTGGGCTCTCACCCAGCTCTGTTTGGCCGAAACACTTCCGTGTGGATGTTTTGTGGCACAACCTCTGTGTATATGTGTTTATAGGTAGTGTTGTGTACACTATTGTGTTTAGTACCCGTGGACCTACCACAGTCCTGGGTCGCACCCTGTAAAATTTCTATGTAAAATATACGTCTGTCCTAAAAACTTTCGTGCTTATCGAAAGCCTTGTAAATGTTTAAATATATTCATCTTTGCAAAATCGTTTTGGAGGCAAAATAAAATAGCTTCAAAACTAGACAGCTGTCTATGGATTTCTCACCCTGATTGCTAGCATTTTGTATACAGGTACCCTCCTGGGCATATCAGGACTCCGCCAGGCGCCCTTTATATATTCCAGAACATGTACTATAAAATGACATGGAAAATAATATAACGTATAGGCTGGCCTGTTTTAATGGAGGCCAACGTAGTTTGGTAAACATTGAAGGGTCAGATAGAGCAACATTTTTGAGACTACAGTACAATGGGTGTGAGACCCTGAAAACATTTATTAAAGAAGTTCATTTTCTGTCTTTAGAACAGTCTTATAAAAGGTCAGCAATACTTTAGAGCTGTGACTTCTTTATTGAGTTTTGCCCTAGTCTATACGGACACAGCTCTGTGTACACTTCTAGTCTAGACATACCTTGTTGAATTACATGGCTCCTAATGTTGGAAGGATATCTCACGCAGATAACATAGCATTGCTAGCTTTTATTTATACTGTGTTTTTCCTCTATGATAGAGCAGTGTAACTGACCATCATTTCTCCAGTGTTGACTATGAGAACATCGGTCGAAAAAAATAGATCGAAAAAAGGTGAACACATACAACATCATATCGTATGATGTTACATGCAGCACAGTTTTGCGGGTTTAAAAAAATAAATGTTTCTTTCCCCATCCCCCATCCCTCACTTACTTGTTATATCACCGCCTGGTCCACTTCAGCATTGCGGTGTCAGATCCGTCCCTCCAACGCAGGTCAGATCCGACGGCACAGGGTACTTTTTTACTTTTTTTTCCTGGTACCCCGCAAACCCTCAAGTATAATCCATACCGAACATTGAGGTGCAGGGGACACCCCCGCTACCCCCACTCCCCATGTTCGGTATGTAGTAGCCTAATTGTTTTTTTTTTGTTGTAATGGAATGGTACTGACCAAATTCAGTCAAATGAATAATTCGATCAAAAACGAACAATAAGGCTAATACCTCTTCTGACTCCAGTGCTTCCATCGTCTCCATTGTGACTCCTGATTAAATCATGCCCCACGTGTATTCCAATATATCACGAGGCTAAAGAAAATGAATTGGTCGCTGGTATTTCTATTGGTGTTATTATTGCAACTATTGTTCATTTTCATTATGATGGTCGTTAAAAGTGAACCATTTCAACAAGAAGCATAAGCTTGCATCTCTTTGGTCACATACCGTGCAGTCAGTCAGTGGAATCCGGAACCAAAGTGCTTTCAGTCACCTCGATTTAGTTACAGGTGCATAATCATAGAAAGCATGCATCCCCAACTGCTATGCAAAGTGAATACACAAGGTGCACATTCATTTAGCACGTATGTCAATGCAGTGCAGTAGATAAAACAAGTCTCTCCACAAAGCGTTTCGGAGCAATTCAACCAAACTGTAAGTAAATGCTGCTGAGAATGTATCAGAAAACTGTGTTCATATTACTGGGCAACAATCATTATTTTGTGTCTGGATCTTTGGACTCCAATGTTCAACTTCACTATCTCAGCACAACGTGATAGAATGAACAGCATTCAAGCACTCGCATAGACTTGTATACTAGATTGGCACTTAAGGGGTTAATATTACCCCTTCACAGCCTGCCTTACCCAACCAGCAAAGCATTCATTCAAATCTGGTGAAATCCGTGAGAACAACGATTAGCTCAACCAGCAGGACATTTTAGTTTATCGGCCAATTCAAAGAACCGACAGAGGACTAACGCAATTTATAGAGATCCAATTGGTCATTAAAGAGCAGCATGAAAGAAGTAGAGAAGATGGTTTCAGTGCTTTCAGTATAAAGGGTAATGAGCATTTAAGGTCTTTAGTATCAAAACGTGCTTTGTTATCAATATCTCAAAGTCCTAAGGATGTACTGAAAGGTTTGATATTGGCCACGCAGATTGTAAGAATATTCTTCATCTGGTGCCACGGGTCTTCCGTTTGTATTGAGTCGGTTTTCATGCTTTGGCAAAAAGGTCACTTCTGCCAGAGAGCACAGGTATTCAAGCTAATCCAGTTGATCTGCACCTTTTAGAGAGGAGGTAACATTAACATTCAGCATTCAGCCCAGATATGTGGTTAGATATACATAACCAGCTTGCAGATAACCACCATCTTTTTAAAAACAATGGGCCTCATTACACGGATGGCGGTAAGGGTTTACCGGTACCAGTATTTTACCGGTACTGGTAAATCCTTACCGCCTTACTACGAGGTCCCTTTGCGGGTTGGGGAATTTAACGCCTGCTTTTTGCAGGCGTTAAAAATCCAACCCGCAAAGGGACCAGGGAGCTAATTACGGTACCGCAATTTGCGGTACCGTCATTAGCGCCTTTCCCATTCCCATAGAGCCCTATGGGGCAAAAATGGGATTGGGGAAGGGCAATGGTGGAAGGGGGAATTACCGCCCCGCCAACCTTGGAATAGGGCGGTAATTCCCCTTTCCACCAAGGCGGTGCCGGTATTTTACCGGCATGAACCATGGAGCTAATAGCGCCATGGTTCACCGCCATCCATGTAATAAGGCCCAATAGCTTTGCCTTAAAAAAAATAATAAAAACATATATATATATATATAAATTTGTCAAGTTACTCTGAGCATTTGCCAGGTTGGGCTTCCTGTACCATGCACCTGCACTTCAGGGTTCTACACTGAAATATGAGCCACCAGCACCATTTGCCCTACAGTGGTATCCAATGACAGCGATTGCCATCATATGCCAAAGTAATCCTTTAGGTTTGCTAGATGATGCCATTAAAATACAAGGTACTAACATCACATGACAGGTATGCAATTACATGAAATAAGAAACGCATCCATTCACGTTCTTTGCTGAGTATTGTCATTATTAGCCGGGTTGTCGAATAATGTTTAGCTATTGCAACATTCTGACATACATTGCCATCAATTCCCCAGATAATGTGGCACCTGCGTTGCATGTGTGCTAGCTTTGATTGTGATTGGACATTTATAACATATTTAATACCCAGAGGTTTCTAAGAGAGGACCCGCGGATGGAACCTGTGCTGCTCTGCATCGTCTGGCATCCTAGGCGAGCACCTTGCTGTGTGGGAGTGAGGGTTTGTTTGGGCCCCCCTCACACATTCAGTATGATGTGGACCACTTGCTCGTACAATAGCGGGGGACGCCTCCATTGCCCGCGTACTAACAATAGCATAAATGGGGCTGTTGTGGGAGACACTTGGCTTCCATTTTTGTGTGCCCTCGACTCCATCTTTGGACTAGGCCTCACTGCCATAATATGAAAAGGCTTCTCTCCCCTCTGCAGTACCGTGCACACCGTGCTCATGGCCCCCACCTTTTCTCACTCTGCCTGAAAGCTTCACAGCTTCATTTCTCACGGATGCGCCGGGTATAATTGAAACAAACACCACACTGTATCATCTCACCCTTCCTATGAGATCACTGTCCTGTGTGTGAACTGGCTCAAACAATGCCTTGTAGCTCATCCATCTCCACAAACCCGGCAGTGCCCTCTTACCCCTGCTGTTGGAAAATTACTGCAAATGTAACCATGTGCCCTCCGAAGGTATTCTCTTGATGTACCAGAAGTGTGACCCTGCTGTGAAGCCCACCCCAGTATGCCTCCTACTAAAACCAGACCTCTGTCACAATATATTGCACCCTAGAACTAACAAATGTCAGCGTGCCCCATAGTTGATTTGATGCACACAGGCCCACCCCATGATCAATGTTACCACACTGACCAAGACCCCTTACCCTGGTACTCCATAAAAATCCTAATGAGTGATGTTCTGATTATATGCATGCAATTTATAGGTTCAAAAGGATTTACTTAAGAATATACTAATGATCATTGTTTATTACATGTCTAGGTAGTTTTTCATGCTAGCTTAGTTAGTGTCTGCCCTACCTCACTGCCACCTAAACCTCACAACTCCTGGACACTGGCAGCCGGATCACGTGATGTTCACCCTCCCCCCAACTGGGCAACCAATCCGGATGAAGCAGCACATATTGTTCTATATGTATCTTTATTGTCCAGCCAATCCTGCACTGGTTTAGTACCCTATGTTAGCTGTAGCATCTATGACACTCATTTGCTTTATATGTTCATGACTTTGTAATGTTTGCCAGAGTGTTCTCGAGGCAGCAGAGTTCTCTGGATGTTATAAAGAAAAATAACACTTGCAACCTGTTCTCTTGGTCTTATTCCCCATTGGGGTGTTTCATATTTATTTGGATTTGCATGTGTAAGACGGGGAGTGAGCCTTTACATTTGGTGACCTTGTGATGTGATTGGGACAGGTGCGCCGAGGCCCTGTGCCGTGCAGCGAGATCCGGGACGCCCCCAGCAAAGCCATCGCCTCCGCGGTTGACCAGTTTGCGTGCAAAGCGAAAGGTTCCAAAGGTCCCTGTCATCTTTGCAAATACCCACTAACTGCTCGCCAAGGTGGGTCACGGCTTGGTTGGGGTGCGGACCAGATTGTGGATAGACCGTGAACGGTGGCTCTGGGATCATTCTACTGAATATTTGAATACTGGTTGCGAGACTCTCAGTGGAGAAGGAAAAAAAAAGGAAAAGAGGTATAAAAACAAGTGGGAAATAGAAACTGAGGGTGAGGTTCAGGGCCTGTGTGAATGTGGCTGAGGCTTTTTCTTATCTATCCTTTATATAGCCATTAGGTTGTTGTGGAAAAAGATCTAAAAAGGAATACGGGATCCTAGCTCCGAAGGTGGGTAGAAGGCGGCGCCGCATAGCATTGTCTCGACCAGTGCTGGGAACAAGTGGAGATAAAGAGAAAAAAAAGTAGGAGTCTTATATATTTAGTTGGCTCGGAGTAGTACTTTAGAATATTCTTTTTCCGTGTGAGCAGAATTCTTTAAGAGGTAGCTTAAAAGGGCTCAGAGGTGGGGAGCGACTGAGAAGATAAGAACAGGGGGTAAAAAACTAAAGTGATCCAGAAGAGGAATAAAACTGAAAGGTAGTTATGTGAAATGTTCAATGTGTTTAAGTGCTCCATGTTGTTTTGTCAATAAGTACATTTGTATCTTGTATTCTCCAAAGTAAGGTCTGATAAGAAATGTTGCTAAATAATTTGTGATTTCTGCAAAAGGGTGTAAGTAAAAAAGGTTATTGGTATTTTTTGATGTTGAAAGCGAAATAAGGTTGAAAAGAGGTGTCAAAGAAAGAAGTTTATTTGGAGACTGACATTGTTTATTGTACCCAGGAAAAGAGTGAACACTGGTAAGAGCAAAAATACAGTATCATGGGAGGGAGCACACTGTTAGTGCATATCTGCCAACACCTGGCTTTGTATAGTGAGAAAATACAAATGTAGAACGAACAGTGGTTGCCGGAAATAAAAGCAGAGGGTGTGTCGCCAATATGGCCAGAGGGAGGGTCTTTTGAAAAAAGAGTATTAAATCTTGTATCAACACATTTGCATAGCGAAATACAGGGGAAAGCAATTGCAAAACAGGAGAGAAGTACTAGACTTATGGCGAATGTTTGAGGAGGTAACCCGTTGTGGCGAGGTAAGAAAAGACACACCCATAGAGAAAGAGAAGGCCCCGGAGGGAGAAGAGGGTGTGGCGGGGGAGGACTGTACAGTAAAAACAAGAAAGAATGATCTCACTAGAATCCACCCGTTATTGACAGGGCCCGCAGTGGGATACAGTGAGCCCATATATGTGCCGGCACCCACTGCACCAAACACCCTGGCAGCAGCTGCTGCCACTGCCCCACAACTGTATGAAACTGGAGGGTTATACGGACCAACTAGTGTCCCTCCAGTGAATTTAGCACAGCTGACTGGAAATTTAGACAGGCAGCTTGCACACACCCAAATGGAAATAACACGATTAAGAGGCTTGTGTGATAAGGGCCAGATGTTGCCCAGGGAAAGGTAAGTACCACCATTAGTAGCAGTTGATCTCACACCTCCACCAAGTGTGGCAGGGGGATCTACACCGTCCCCACCGCCACCATCACCAATATCGATAGGGTAGGAGAAAGTGTGGCAATCAGGAGAGTTCCTTTTCCATTTAAATGGCAAACCTGAAAGAATAGTACGACCTGGAACACCATACAGCCTAAGAGGGGAGGACAGGGAGGAAGAGAGTCAGAAGAAGAGATAGAGGAAGTATGGAGCGATCTAGATGAGTATGAAGATAGGGCAGCAGCAGCGGGGTCCCCGCTGCCATTCCCGTTTGACCAAGAGGATGTAAGGGCCGCCCCAAGATGGCAAGGGACGTTAAAGCAAAGAGTAGGGGACATGCTGGTAAGTAAAACAAAGAAGGGAACGGTAAGTAAAAAAGGAGGGAAGGCAAAACTACAAATGCCCCTAATACATAAAGGAGCAGGGAGACCACATTACATACCATGGGAACAGATGGACAAGAATAACTTGTTGCAACTTCTCCCTCCACTTTCGGGTGGGGCAGGAAAGTGGATACATGCATTTGAAAAGAACACAGCAGGGGTGCCATTAGCTATAGTGGATGTAAAAAGTTGATTAGTGTCTGCCGTTGGTGACCAAGCAGACGCAGTATGGGTGAAGGCGGGCTTCCTGGGTTTACCATGAACTATGACCACCATGATGGGTCATCATTTAATAACGTTAGGGCACAAGTATGGGATGCATTGTGGAGAACTTTTCCAGACACTCCAGATTTACACTTAGTGATGCAATGCACTATGGGGGAGGAGGAGGAGCCTACGCAATTCATCCTCCGGGTGCAGGACCTGTGGAGATCTGAAACAGGCACTGCGTGGGACCAATCCACCGCCCTGTTCTACTTTATAATTGAAAAGGGGATCCCAAAGGAGGTACAGAAAGCCTTGGATAAAATAACTTGTATAGAAGCCAAAGGCTGGCCAGAGATTCAAAGCATAATTGTGCACCATTGTAGGAGGATCAAAGAAAGCGAGAGAGAGAGAGAGAGCAGAGAAGGTTGGCATGCGAAGCAAAGTTAGTATAAAATAAATTAGTGAATGTTGTGGCAATACATGCTACAACATCCTTTGACAGGCAGGGGGAAGGAGAGGAAGGGTTAGGAATCACACCAGCAAGGATGGCAGCAACTTGGTCTACAAACGGACAAGAACAATGGGATGGAGAGGAGCAGTACGCAGGACCCCAATGGCAGGGCAGGCCGAGGACGAGGTGGGTACCGAGGACAGAGAGGGGGATTCGGAGAAATGGGAAATAGAGGATTTGGAGGGCAAGGGATGAGAGGAGGACCACAAGGGTCATGTTGGAACTGGAGGAAGTGGGGACATTTTTTGACAGAGTGCAGAAAGGGACCAATGGGTTATTACCAAGGGCAACACCCGATGGGAAACAAACAGAAGTATGGCCACCGACACCTAAGCAGTCCCTATGGGTTACCATTGGGAGGGAGTGGGCAGAACAAACAATGCTATAATGAACCACAACAGAGAGATCCACAAATGCAACAAAGACAGCAACCACAACAGAGAGGTATGCTATAACAAATGGAAAGGCAGAATACTATGGGAAACGCAAACACCAATATTTTTGCAACTTCTGCAAATGGCGTGCCAACACCTTTTCGCGGCACAGCCGTAGTGGGGGACAACGTATTCTCTCTCCTAGGAATGGAGACATATGCAGATTTAGACAGCCCACAGAAAGCACTTGCGTGTCTAGTCCTATCCAGTATCCTATGTGCAGAAGAGGAATCACTAGTAGGGGCGGAGATAGGCAGTTCATCTTTATGGAGGACTCGGGAGTTGAAAAATCGTGTCTCATGGAAGGCCGGTTCCCACTCTGAGGGAAAAATATGGAAATGCAAGGGTTCTCTGGGGTTATTTTAAAAGTTCCTTACACAAAAGATCTTGACATAACGGTGGGGGGAAAAACAGTGTGAGCACCTCTACTATATCATGATGACTCGCCAATAAATTTGTTGGGAAGAGACCTCCTGAGTAAATTTAATGTGACCATCTCATTTACTAAGCAAGGGATAGTGTGCTCCACTCCAGGGGTGCGCCCAGTAAGAGTGTGTTGATGAAAAGCACCATGACAAACGAAATTGCTGTAAGGGGGGTGCCCATAGACATGGACATGTTCATTTATGGGATCAGGGTAATTGCCAGGGTGGTACCAGAAATAACAAGAAAAGAATGGAATGTGCCTTCTGATTTTGTCTTTCGCCCAATTGTAAATGCAGAGGTTTTGGCCGGCACAGTTTTGTCTATTGACCTGTAAGGGGTACAGGTCTCAAGCAAACGTATTTCAGTAATAGGACTGGACACACATGGTTGCGAATGGAGAACAGTGCTGTGCATAGACCCAAACATATCATTGCACGATTTAACTGATGAAGAATTGTTTACTGACAATGATACTGATGGGGAAATAATAATGGAAATAAGTGTACCTTGTGACATCATGATCCAACACAGAGAAATACACAACCCTCTCATGGCTAGTGTTAATGTGCCACCCACTATATTTGAGGAAGATATGGAAAAGGAACTGCCAGAATTATGGACCACTGGCCACCATGACGTAGGACTGTGCAAGAGGTCACACCCATAAAAATAAAATTGAAACCAGATGCAATACCGCCTAGAGTAAAACACTACCCATTATCAAGAGAAGCAGAGGAAGGGATACGAGAAACAATAAATGCATTAGTACAACAAGGGATAATAGTGCCGTCCAATTCACCATGTAATACTACAATTTTCCTGATCAAAAAAGCAAGGGGCGGGGCTTGGAGGATGATCCAGGACCTACACCCACTTAATGACGTCATACAGAAAGAATTCCTACTAGTGACTAATCCTGCATCAATTTTATGCAGCATACCTAAAGATGCTGCTTGCTTTACAGTAGTGGATTTGAGGAATGCCTTCTTCTCAATACCACTTGATTCGAGTTGCCAGTACCTCACAGCATTCACATTGGGGGGCAACAGATATGAGCATTGTAGATTACCACAAGGGTACTGGGAGAGCCCGAGTATCTTCAAAAGAATATTGCATGAAGATCTTGGTAACATAAATGTAGAGATCACGATAATTCAGTATGTAGACAACCTGCTCATATGCAGCAAGTGTGAAGAACAGTGTAGTGTTGATTTGATATCATTGCTAAATTTATTAGCTACAAATGGATACAAGGTAGACAAAGGTAAGTTGCAATATTGTCTAAAAGAGGTACTGTACTTGGGACTACTGATTTCAAAAGATGGCAAAAGAATAATACCAGACAGAGCAGCAGCAATACACCACCTAATGATGCCAAAAACAGTAAAAGACATGCACAAATTCCTTGGTATCTGTAATTACTGTTGCACTTGGATACTTGACTATGCAGCATACACACGCCCACTATTACAGGCTTTGAAAGAAGCACAGAAAGACAACATCCCCTTAAAATGGACTCAAGAGATGATAACAGTATTTCAAGTTAAAGGATCTCATTGCGCATGCATCAGTTTTAACGAATCCTGTCTATGATCGGGAGTTTGACCTGTTTTCACACTGCAATGTCATTTTAATGACAGAAGTTTTAACACAAAAGACATCAATAGGCCACAAGCCATTGGCCTACTACAGCGGTACTCTAGATTCAGTAATGCAGGGCCACTTTGCGTATGAACAAGATCTCGCCGCAGCGGCCTTTGCGATAGAAAAAAGCACCACCATCTTGATGGGTTGTTCAGTGACACTATACGCATAACACTCACTGTTTGCCATTTTAGGAAGGTCCAAAAGCACTCTCACCACACAAAGGGCAACAGCATATGAAATAATACTTTCGAGCCCAAACGTTCATGTCGTAAGGTGCAAGATTGTGAACCCAGCCATATTCATTACTGAACCACGCACAGTAGAAGACATACAGGAACACAATTGTGCCACATATGAAGGAGAAGAATATGACATTCCAAAAGCAAATGAAAATGCACTGGAGGAGGGGGAAATATACTTTGTAGATGGGTCAGCATCAATAGAAAGCAAGGCAGGTGAAAAACATGTTGGGGCAGCAGTGGTAAGAATGGAAGAAGAAGAGTATGAAGTAATTGTACAAAAAAGGCTCCCCTCACACTATTCAGCACAAGCAGCAGAATTGATAGCACTAATTGAAGTGCTACATACAGCAAAAGGGTGTGCTGTAACAATATACTCTGACTCATCATATGCAACAACAACAGTGCACTCTGGATTGTCGCTTTGGCGGCAAAGAGGGTTTAGAAGGGCGGATGGTTCACCAGTACAACATGCAGCACTGTTGAATAAGCTAATAGAAGCATTAGCAGAACCGTCGGTGGTAGCATTGGTGAAGTGCCATGCACATACCAATAACACAGACACAATCTCATTGGGAAGCAGCATATTTTGAAATCCCACAAGCAGTAGAGTGCATTTTAAAAACACCCAGTTCAGATACAGCAGAGGAAGGATACAGCCATAGACCAATTGCCCAAATAATTGAGCTGCAAAAACGTGCACCCGTGGAGGAACAGGAATTGTGGGGAAAGAGAGGATGTAAACAGTCACCAACACACTTTATATGGCGACATGAAATAACAGGGAAGGTATTAATGCCCGTGGAATTGTTAGAAATAGCATTTCAACAACTACACTTCCCAATGCATGTGACTAAACAACACATTGCAGCTAAAATACAAGAACACTGGTTTGTTCTGAATTTACAGGAACTTTTGTAAAGATTCACAGTAGAATGCACAACTTGCCAAGCATACAGCTCAGGGATGACTCTTAGAACACTGCAAAGAACACTACCGCGTCCTGTGAGCCCATTCAGAGGGCTCCACATTGACTACGTGGATATGGGGGAGAGATGCAATGGAACAAGATATCTGAGTGTAATAGTTTGTCCATTCTCAAGGTGGGTGGAAGCTGGACCCTGTCCTCATACAGACACAAAGTGTGCTGCACATTTTTTAGTACGAGAGGTTTTCTCAAGCTGGAGCATATGTGACATCATAAGGTAAGATAATGGAACGCATTTTGTAAATGATCTTTTCAAGGAGGTAACTACATTGTTTGATGTAAAAAACAAATTATGTTCGATTTATCACCTGGAGGTGAATGGAGTGGTAGAAGAAATCAACGGCCTGCTCAAAAGTAAAGTGTCAAAATTGTGTAACACCCTCAAGAAAAACTGGGTGTATTGCTTATCACTAGCACTATTCCAAATGCGAATGCAGCCAAGCAAGGACCTCCATTTGAGCCCACACGAAATAGTGACTGGATGGCGCATTCATTCTGCACTCTCTCCAGTAAGAAGGGCATCAGACACTCATAGAGCAGCCACAGTTCTGTGGGATGAATTTAAGGAATACATTACCCAACTAACACCAACTAACATGCGCAGTGCATAGCAAGACAAATAGCACCACCATTAACACAGAACACTGAGACAGATACTACCACGCCAGTGCAGACAGCCCAATGGGACAATTAATGGCAGGTGAACATTTTTACGTGCAAAGTTTTGTGTGGAGGTGGAACTCGCCAAAGTTTCATGGGCCTTATGAGTTCATATATTGCACATCAACTGTAGTGAAAGTGAAGGGGTTGAAATATTGGGTGCTCCTCTCAGATGTGAGAAGAGCACACAATAGAACAACCGCTCAATCTGAGGAACATGAGAGCCACAAAGTTGCAAGTGGCTAAAATACAGATGTGCAAAATGCGAAAAATTAAAGAACACCAAATTAAGAAAAGTGGACAAATAAAAATTGTAAGATAAAGAAAAATTATGCAAAGAATTGCATATATCATATATAGCATACAACTCTCTCTCTTTCTCTCTTGCTCTCTCTCTCTTTTTTTCTCTTTCTCTCTCTTCCTCAAATCCATGTTATTTGTAAAGATCCCTGTTATTAACTAAGCTTTGATTATGGTTTACAAATAAGGTTATTTTCTGTGTTTGGAAAAGATTAATAGAGTAAAAATAAAACAGAGTTGTAGAAATTAAAAGTATAAAGAGTGAATAGCCGGAAAAAAAAGAATAAGAAAATAATGTGGTAATGATCGAAATAAAGTTATGTAAAGAAGTATGAAAAGTATTTTTTGAAATGTACCTAACACATTTATATCACCCCTTCAGGTGGAAAAATGGCAGAAAGGAGGGCCCTCACTAACAACGACACAAAAGTACATAGTGATAGAGTAGAGAGTAGAATACATGTGTGGTATGTTTTGAATGTGGACTTAAGTTTGCAGTAATATTGTTTTCTGTAATGTTATTTTTTGCGGCCTGGTACTGGACTTTCGCTTTCATAACTGGAGATATGAAAGAGTGGGAAGTGGGATAAACTTGATATGGGAAGGCTCAACCCTCATATGGGCTGGAGTCACAACAATGTGGAAACATAATGGATCTGGAAACAAGAATCTTACCACGTTGCATAAAAACCGAACTGCCAAAACTCCTGTTTTTTCACTTGCTGCTTTTGAATTAAGCAAAGATAACGAGACCATTCAGTATGATGGGGACTACTCCTGGATTAATGAGCCTGATCTCGCAAATACTTATGTGTATACAACTGTAGAACCTACCTCACAAGGCAATTTAATGCACTTTAATGCTGATACTGCAATTACGCAAGACACTCCAGCATCACAGTCCTGGCAAGCTGCTAGTGAGTTCAGTGATGCAACATGGGCAGATGTCTTTCCCATGAATTACCGGAGAGTGAAAATGATAAATAACAGGAAAGGGGGGAGGAGGAGATGGAAAAGGGGGGCAGGAGGGAAAAGATATGATGTCTACCATGGCCTGGGACTAGATGAAATTGAAGACCACCGCCACCCAGATCAGTCAAACAAGTGGTACTAAGACATGAGTGCAACAGCAAAACAAGTCACACACGCTTCAGGCACACCTGAAGTGAAAGTGAAGGGGTTGAAATATTGGGTGCTCCTCTCAGATGTGAGAAGAGCACACAATAGAACAACCGCTCAATCTGAGGAACATGAGAGCCACAAAGTTGCAAGTGGCTAAAATACAGATGTGCAAAATGCGAAAAATTAAAGAACACCAAATTAAGAAAAGTGGACAAATAAAAATTGTAAGATAAAGAAAAATTATGCAAAGAATTGCATATATCATATATAGCATACACCTCTCTCTCTTTCTCTCTTGCTCTCTCTCTCTTTTTTTTCTCTTTCTCTCTCTTCCTCAAATCCATGTTATTTGTAAAGATCCCTGTTATTAACTAAGCTTTGATTATGGTTTACAAATAAGGTTATTTTCTGTGTTTGGAAAAGATTAATAGAGTAAAAATAAAACAGAGTTGTAGAAATTAAAAGTATAAAGAGTGAATAGCCGAAAAAAAAAGAATAAGAAAATAATGTGGTAATGATCGAAATAAAGTTATGTAAAGAAGTATGAAAAGTATTTTTTGAAATGTACCTAACACATTTATATCACCCCTTCAGGTGGAAAAATGGCAGAAAGGAGGGCCCTCACTAACAACGACACAAAAGTACATAGTGATAAGAGTAGAGAGTAGAATACATGTGTGGTATGTTTTGAATGTGGACTTAAGTTTGCAGTAATATTGTTTTCTGTAATGTTATTTTTTGCGGCCTGGTACTGGACTTTCGCTTTCATAACTGGAGATATGAAAGAGGGGGAAGTGGGATAAACTTGATATGGGAAGGCTCAACCCTCATATGGGCTGGAGTCACAACAATGTGGAAACATAATGGATCTGTAAACAAGAATCTTACCACGTTGCATAAAAACCGAACTGCCAAAACTCCTGTTTTTTCACTTGCTGCTTTTGAATTAAGCAAAGATAACGAGACCATTCAGTATGATGGGGACTACTCCTGGATTAATGAGCCTGATCTCGCAAATACTTATGTGTATACAACTGTAGAACCTACCTCACAAGGCAATTTAATGCACTTTAATGCTGATACTGCAATTACGCAAGACACTCCAGCATCACAGTCCTGGCAAGCTGCTAGTGAGTTCAGTGATGCAACATGGGCAGATGTCTTTCCCATGAATTACCGGAGAGTGAAAATGATAAATAACAGGGAAGGGGGGAGGAGGAGATGGAAAAGGGGGGCAGGAGGGAAAAGATATGATGTCTACCATGGCCTGGGACTAGATGAAATTGAAGACCACCGCCACCCAGATCAGTCAAACAAGTGGTACTGAGACATGAGTGCAACAGCAAAACAAGTCACACACGCTTCAGGCACACCTAAAATAGTTATACCTCAAGAAGTGCCCTTGTCGGATGCCCAATGTTTGATTCATCACGTATTATGTAGGATTCGGAGCACCTTCCACAGTTACAACAGAAATGCTGCAGAATGAGAAAACCTGCACGAGCAAGCCGCAAGGAGTGATTTGCATCAAAGAAAATTTTTTGTTATTAAAGGGATAAGATTCACAGAAAACCAGTGGCATGATGAGACAATCACATGTAAAGCAGAAGCATTGCGAGGCTTAACTGAAGAGAACTGTGAATGGGTCAAAGAAACGTGTACTCCTGTCTGGTCCGAGCACATTGCAAAACCCATCAAAACACAGAAGGAAATCCTGCACAAATTTTGTTTCCATGGGGAAGGAAAGATACAAATGGGCTCCAATACGCAATGCAACAAAACAATCATCATCCTGGATATGAAAAAGGCACAGCAGCGCTCATGGACATGTACTGGGTGTGTGGCAAACAAGCCTACCTGCATCTACCGGCATCATGGAAGGGTAGCTGCGCCTTGGCCACCCTACACTCAGTGCTAATGGTAATTCCAGAAAGCCATATCCAAGGAGGGAGAGATTCGGCTGGCATATGGGCAGCAGGAGATTCGGCTGGCCTGTCGGCAGCACTCCAACCAGCAACCACAGACCATTCCTCGTACGACATTCTGTCTGAAAATGAGTTACGCGACAGAGTGTCCTGCAAAAAGAGGTCATCCAACTATATTTCCAGTGAATCATCTAACCTCCTCTCTGAGATTCCTGATAAATACAAATTCGGCTGAAACGTTTTCTGCCTCCCTCCTGACGCCAGGACTTCAGGCGCGGACAAACGCCAAATGGCTGCAAATCGTCCGCTGGGGACTGATGCAACTGGCCAATGACACTAAAGAGGGATTCAATGTGATCAAGGTGGAACTCTGCGCCTTGCACCTAATGACAATGCTGAACCGGTACATCCTAGACCTCCTCACAGCAATGGAAGGTGGTGTTTGCTGAAAAATCAGGAGCAGGTGCTGTACATTCGTACCTTCTGAAGATGCAAATAATTGGTCCCTCTCCCACATCATCTCGGGAGTACACAACCTGGGAAAAGAATGCGGAAGCAAGGAGGAATAGAGCCAAGCAACTGGTTCGACAACATGTTCAACTGGATACCCTTGTGGTTCAGCATTATGATGAAAATTGTTGTCCCAGTTGTCGTTTTCTTTTGCAATTTTTCTATGTGTGCCAGTTGGGCGTACGATGTTGTGCAAAGTCTATGCCTAGTTCAACAATAATGATGGTAACAATGGGCAAATCGACAATGGTAGCAACCATGATAGACGAACAATTACAAACTGGGGAGTGAAACTCAACAAAGTATCGCCTAACAGCTGTGTATCACCAGCATGGGGACAGGGTAGACAACCTATACCACACCACGATTAAAGAGCCACAAGAGTTGCAATGGTACAGGGAGGTGTGGGTGGATCTAGATGGGGATGGAGGTATATACATGACCTGCACACCTGATAAATACGCCAGGAGAGGGCAGAGCCTAAGAGGTGTCTGTGGGGCTTGGATGCCAATAAAAGGTACACCGGCATGGAATGAGGCAGTGCAAGAAGAAAAGTATCATTGGAGGGAGAATGATAAAAAAGGATTTGTTTGTTACTTTAGATGTAACGAAACGGGGGAATGTGTGGGAACGAGGGGTTGTTTGGGCCACCCTCACACATTCAGTATGATGTGGACCACTTGCTCGTAAATAGTGGGGGACGCCTCCATTGCCCATATACTAACAATAGCATAAATTGAGCTGTTGTGGGAGACACTTGGCTTCCATTTTTGTGTGCCGTCGACTCCATCTTTGGACTAGGCCTCACTGCGATAATACGAAAAGGCTGCTCTTCCCTCTGCAGTGCCGCACACACTGTGCTCATGGCCCTCACCTTTTCTCACTCTGTCGGAAAGCTTCACAGCTCCATTTCTCACAGATGTGCTGGGGATAATTGAAACAAACACTACACTGTTCATCTCACCCTTCCTCTGAGATCACTGTCCTGTGTGTGAACTGGCTCGAACCATGCGTGTAGCTCATCCATCTCCACAAACCCGCCAGTGCCCTCTTACCCCTGCTGTTGGAAAATTACTGCCAATGTAACCCTGTTCCCTCCTAAGGTATTCTCTTGATATACAAGAAGTGTGACCCTGCTGTGAAGCCCACCCCAGTAAGCCCCCTACTAAAACCAGACCTCTGTCACAATATATTGCACCCTAGAACTAATAAATGTCAGCGTGCCCCATAGTTGCTTTGATGCACACAGGCCCACCTCATGATCAATGTTACATCACTGACCAAGACCCCTAAGCCTGGCACTCCATATACATCCTAATGAGTGATGTTCTGATTATATGCATGCAATTTATAGGTTCAAAAGGATTTACTTAAGAATATACTAATGATCATTGTGTATTACATGACTAATGGTAGTTTTTCATGCTAGCTTAGTTAGTGTCTGCCCTACCTCACTGCGACCTAAACCTCACCCCTCCTGGACGCTGGCAGCCGGATCACGTGATGTTCACCCTACCGCCAACTGGGCAACCAATCCGGATGAAGCAGCACATATTGTTCTATATGTATCTTTATTGTCCAGCCAATCCTGCACTGGTTTAGTACCATATGTTAGCTGCGTCATCTATGACACTCATTTACTTTATATGTTCATGACTTTGTAATGTTTGCCAGAGCGCTCTCGAGGCAGCAAAGTTCTCTGGATGCCAAATCTTTATAAAGAAAAATAACTCTTGCAACCTGTTCTCTTAGTCTCATTCCCCATTGGAGTGTTTAATATTTATTTGGATTTGCATGTGTAATACGGGGAGTGAGCCTTCACATTGCCCCTGAGCTATCCTCACGAGAGGTGCTCTGAGATATCCTCCTGAGAGCTATCCTGAGCTATCCAGCCCCTGAGCTATCCTCCCGAGCTGTTTCTTGAAATGATTGAAGATGGAACGTTCAACCATTTTGCTGTGTTACGATTTTTAAGAAAAATGCACTTTCCTCAATGCACAATTCACTCTAATGGATGACAGCTTAATCAGGAAGTACATTTGTGTGTGTACACAGACACTTGTAGAAATCCTCACCATGTCTGAATGCCCTAAACTGAGTTAAGGGATATTTGAGAAATTAGTGTGTTGTTAGCGCATTGCCTAGCTTCAGGTTTCCCACCCTACAAATGAGGAAACAAAGAATGTCTGCTGCTTTAATTTGCTATGAATTATCATAAGCAAGTTTACTACGTGTGCTAGGCTCTAGTGTCATGTGCTCGATGATACACCCAGGGATCTGACGTCAAATCCTCAGGTAACCACAACTATTCAGAGGTGGGACTGTGGTATGGAAGCTGCAGATGGGATACATCCGTGTTTCCTTCTTAAACTCTGCTTCACAATAAATAAGAGATTTCACCAGCACATTCCAAGCAATTTGAAATAACGTGGTACCTGAAGTAACACCTGGACCAGCAGGTAAATTATTTGTAGGTTTATTTGTAAGTTTGTGCCAGGAAGACACTGCCACGTCCCTTCATGCCAGCTTAGATCTCCAACTGTAAGTGGTAGAACCAGTATTCGGAACATAACATCTCAGCATTCCACACTCACTGACATCACCACATTTCACCATCAGTGATGTCACTGATGAAATCTCACCGTACACAGGTAAGAGGGTTACAAGTATTTATTTGCGAGACCCCTCAGGCCTCCTGCTTCAGCTTCCTCCAGCTAACGGCCACTGTGGAATGTTGACTGCTGAACATGCATCAACATTCCACAAGTGCCCCTGCACGAGCCCGTGCATATTACAACATATCCTTTTCCCTTGCATGACAAAAATGTTAACAACCTGTGACAGTATAAATCGCAAACAGATTGAACAATGGAAACATGAACATAAAATTATATAACTTATCTTTAATACAAATTGCATTCATAGATATAGGAATATTGACCACAAGGGTGCGATGCACCATAAAATGTAAATTTCACGTTTAACAAATGTAATCTTTAAACCTTATAGGGGGGCCACACCTCCTGGCCAGATGACCTCCTTCTTGTCCTACATCAGGTTGCTGATCAGAAGCATTTTGACATTCCACATTCACTTCTGCACCCAAAGGACCTGGAAATGGGATAACCTCTTCCTGTTCAAGGCTGATCACTTGTGAACCCACAGGATCATAATCCAGCACAGTTTCCTGAGATTCCAGATCAGACTCCAGACCTGCCCTCTCCACGCGTTTGCAGCCATCCACCACCACCCGTCTCTTACTCCAGACAGAGCCATCCTCCAATTGCACATGGACTTTTCCAACCTTAACAACTCTCCTTGAGGGCAAACTCTTGCTGTAACCTTTGTGAACCATCCTGGGATTTTTTATGTGCACCTCATCCCCAGGCTTAACGTTCAACTCCTTTCTAAACTTTTGTGAAGACCCCATGGCCTCCTGGTGCGCCAAAATGCTGCGATGAATAGCCTGCAAATCTATATTACATGGCCCTCCACCACCCTAGCCAGGGTTCTCAACATTGTACCTGCTTTCCTGCCCCTCATAAGCTCAAATGGAGATCTACCCGTAACCGTGGATGGGGTTCTGCGATATGCAGCCAGATATTGTGTCACCACTTCCTGCCAATCCAAACCATTGGCCAAAGCCAATTGTATAGCTGACTTAATAGTAGCATTGGCCCTCTCCACTAATCCATTAGCAGAAGGATTGTACAGGGCTGTTCTATAATGGGAAATAGCATGCTGTTCCAAAAATTCTCTCATTGCTCTAGAAGTGAACTGCACCCCATTATCTGTAACTAAACTTGCAGGTAATCCCTCGCGATCAAAAACTTTCCTCAAGAAAGCAATAACAGAATTGGTTGTGACACAGGAACACGCCACCACCTCAATCCACCTGGATGTATAGTCCACCAACACCAACATATATCTAGACTCAGGCTCTAAACACTCAAACGGACCCATGATGTCCAAAGCCAATTTTGACCATACTTGCTCAGGAACCTCTACAGGATGTACAGGTTGTGGATGCAGTACCTTGCTTTTATCGCTGACAGAGCATGCCTGACCGTCTTTCACCACTTGTTCAACATCCTTGTCCATGGCCGGCCACCAGTACTCCTCCCTGAGTCTCCTCTAAGTCAAAGATCAACCCAAATTACCAACATGTGCCAATTCCACCATTCTACCTCTCAGACTTACAGGGGGTATCAACCTACTTCCCCTAGACACACCCCATGGACCCTCGGCTAATTGATGTAAAACCTGGGCATAACCTTTCCCTTCAGGCCTATCCTTAACCGTGTGCCAACCTTTCACTAGACCTTCCCTAATCCAATTTAACTCAAGGTCGGCCTCAGACTCCTGATCCCACAACGACTTCTCCACCGCAGAAGCCACAAAAGCAACCTGACATTCCTGCAAGTCTTCCTCTTTCTCTTTCACCAAGGCTGCCTGACTGCCCGCTTCCACAACAGGCAAACGGGACAAGCAGTCTGCCATAACATTAAACTTTCCTGGAAAATACTGCAATGAAAAATTGTAATCCTGTAGCTGTACTGACCATTTCGCAATACTCAGGGATACCGCCATGACTCCCTTGGTAGAAAACACTTGCACCAACGGTTTATGGTCCGTTCTGACAATATAGGGTATGCTCCACAAAAACGTCCTGAAGTGTTTTGAAGCCCATAACACTGCCAAAGTCTCTCTCTCAATTACCGAGTACCTGGTTTCCACATCTCTCAACGTCCTCGAGGCAAAACCCACTGGCATCCATTCACCATTTATCCATTGCTCCAGCACTGCCCCCAGACCCACCTCACTTGCATCCACAGTCAGAGCAGTTTTATTTTTCGGGTCAAACGACTTCAGGCAAGGAGCATTCTCCACATCCCTCTTGACCAACTCAAATTCTGCTGCACACTCCTGAGACCACGCAAATCTTACACACTTCCTCATGAGAACTCTCATGGCCACCGTTTTTTCAGCATAATTGGATACAAATTTAACATAGTACTCCGCAAGGCCCAAAAAGGCCCTTAGCTGATCCTTATTGACCGGAGCTGGTGTATCCCTCAACACCTGTACCAACTCCCCTTTGGGGCTCACACCTCGTGAACTCAATGTATGTCCCAAGTATGTGACCTCCTCCACTCCTACCTGGCATTTTGTTAATTTTACAGTCAGACCTTTGTCCTTAAGAATCTGCATAACCCTCCTCACCCTGACATCATGTTCCTCCATGCTACTGCCCCAGACCAGAATGTCATCTTGAAAATAGCTGACTCGCAACACCCATTCAAACATCTGCTGCATCAACCTCTGGAACACAGCCGAAGCCGAAGCAAGGCCAAATGGCATGCGACAGAATCTGTATGCCCCAAATGGAGTTACAAATGAAGTAAGCGGTCTAGATTCAACATGCAGGTCAATTTGATGATACGCTGTTGACAGATCAAAAGTTGAAAAATACTTGGCATCTCCTAATGTCAACAACAACTCGTTAATATTCGGCAAGGGATGCCGATCCACCCATATGCTGGAATTCAGCTCCTGGAGATCTACACACATTCTGATGCTCCATCACCCTTCGTAACTAAAACCACGGGAAACAAGCACTCTGAGGACTCAATGGGCTCAATTATCCCTGATGACTGCAACTTAGCCAATTCCGCCTTGAATGCCTCCCTCGCCGCTACTGGCACTCCCCTCACTTTATGTACTTTGGGAACTGCACCCTTCTTCAAAACAATGCGATGTGTAAAACCTCTGAGCTTACCAAGGGTGTCTGAAAATACCTCAGGAAACTCACTCATGAGCACTGTAGGAGTAACCATTATGTCATTTTGTCCCGCTCCCACCATGACACTGAGAACCGGTTCCTTCTCACCCGGATGAATCTGTATTTTTAGTGCAGCCTGCTCATCCCAACCCAACACACTTGTACCCTTTGAGGCCACATACAATTTACCCAAGGTTTGCCTCCCTTTGAAAGAAAAATTCGACCAATTGTAACCAAGTAGGTTGATGGGACTCTGCCCATATGCACATGGTTTGATGTCCGCAGCCAACAAAGTAGAAATCTGTTTACCCAAAACTTCTTGATACACATCCGGGGCCATCAGTGAATAAGGTGCACCCCGAATCCACAACTATATCCACAGGGTGCTGATCCACCAATACCGACACCCATGGACCCTTCCGCCCACTTCCCTCCACATGACACTTTGATTAGAGCCACCTCCTGATGCCCCTTCTAACAACATGGTAGAGTCTTCTGAAGCCACACTAGTGACCATCTGCCCCTTACACATGCGTGCAAAGTGGCCCAAACGCTTACATTTCCTGCATTCAACAGTGCAAGCAGGACAAGATTTAGAATCAGCCGTGTGACTAGACCAGCTACAATTTTTGCACCCCTCCTTACTCTTAGATGCTCTACTCCCTTGCACCACAGCTCTATCCAAACCTTTCTTGTTCCTTGATGCTACGGCATGCACCATCTCCCCATTAATTTCCCTCTCAGTAACAATTTGTACACTGGTCTTAGAAGCTTCAATTGCCCTGGCAATCTCCAACACCTTATCAAGTGAAGGATCACTCTCTATCCATAACCTTTCTCTGATTTTCTGATTAGATGTCTTCATCATAACCTGATCCCTTATGTGTTCCTCCCCATTGCCGGGAAACCCGCATGTAGCCATGAGTGCACGTAGTGCCGTAACATAAGTATCTATGCTTTCCGTGGAACCTTGCGCCCTAGAGAAAAACTTATACCGCTCTAAAACCACATTAACTCTTTTACCAAAACGCATTTGCAGCTTCTTCAAAGCAGTCTCGTAAGTACTAACAACCATTTCTCCCTCACGTCCCCCTTGAAACATTACATTCTCCCCAGGCAGGTGACGAAAAACTCTCAACCCCTCAGTACCAATACAATTCAGCAATGCAGCCTCCTTTTCATCATCGTTGAGCTTTGCCCCACCAGCAGCCCTCAAATATACTTTGAAGGCATCCACCCACTGCTCCCAGGGAGCAACAGGCTCTCCAGGATTTGGCAGAAAAGCAGGCGGAGGCCTGGCAGCCGTATGTAACATGGCTGGACGAAAAGCCTTGTTCCTTATGCCCCCAACAGGAACTTGCCCACCACTGTGAGAGCCTCAAGACTTCTTGTTCCCTTGAGATGGTCCCCCACTGTCACCTTGTGCACGTGCACCCACACGTAAATGCAGTACAACCGTTAATAGACACTGGGTGAGTCACAACCAATCAAGTGATGTAAAGGCAGACTTCCCGGGATCACAGCCCAAACCAGATGCACTCAACTTCACCTGCCAGGGCTCCACAGCAGTTATATGCCCCGACCTTACCACCAGTAGCCTCTCTGGTGGCACGTGGAAAATGCCTTGTGGCAACTCAGGCTCCCAGGTGTCCATGGACTGCGTTTGTATGAGGCTCCTGCCTCCTCCGAACGACCGAACAGCAGCAGTCAGCTGATTTCCGAGGCGCGCCGCACAGTGCCACCGCAGCCCCTCCTCCCTCCCTCAGGAGGACAGCAGTGAACTGCTCGATGCGCAGATGCTGCCAGGGGCGGAGCTATCGCCCGGCGCACAGCGTCCTACGCCGAACACAACGCAGGGATGCAGGCCTGCATACAGCGTGACAGCTGCTCCTCCTCCGACTGGATCCCGAGCAGCAAGACCGGGTGGCGACTACCCACCACAACAACGTCGCCCTCCTGCAACTTCCGCTCCACCCGGAACACGGGGTGGCCAGCAGCCTCCCCCACATTGTGGGGAACCACACGCCCACCAGCGGAGCCCGCCCGTGGCCACCGCTGCCCCTAGCGATGAAGGGGTAGGCGGCAGACGGCTCCCAATGGATCCAAGGCCTATCCACGTCCTCTCACGGCAACGCCGGGGTGGGCAGGCAGCACCAGACAGCCGGCCGGAGCACACGTGGAACGGGGTCAAGCAAATCCTCGTCGCCAATGATGAAATCTCACCGTACACAGGTAAGAGGGTTATAAATATTTATTTGCGAGACCCCACAGGCCTCCTGCTTCAGCTTCCTGCAGCTAACGGCCACTGTGGAATGTTGACTGCTGAACATGCATCAACATTCCACAAGTGCCCCTGCACGAGCCCGTGCACATTACAACAGTCACCCACACTCAGAGACACACTAAAACACGACTCTCAACAATTTTCAGGTATTTATCATGTTTCATATACTCAACATATAAACCTGTTGGCAGTGCCTGCACAAATACCAGCAACATAGGGACGTTTTTACTCAGCTGCTTATAGCATATGAAGGTTTGCAAAAATCTGGTCATAGGCATTTCAAAAGGTTTGCATCAGTCGTCAATGTAGCCAAATAATTTGGTTGCAGTGCCATGAAATAACTCGCTATTCAACCCTGGGAACGATTGTTGTAGCACCTTCCAAAGTACTTGCCACACATTCCAGCGTTTGCTATGAAACATCTAGAAGACAGGCATTGACATCATATACTGAGCAACTCAGATGGAATTGCAGGTGTTGCCATCACCTGCAATCTACAGTTCACTTAGGTCAGGTTTTGTCATGAAATGTGTGTCTACTCGCATCACATCACGTCAGGAAATGACATTCTGTGCTTATCTCCTCGTACCTGGGACTAGAGTTTGCTATCAAAAGACACGCTTTTTCACACCATATTCACATCACATGCCAGGTTTTGACATCACATCACAAACCTCTAGCATCGTAGAAGAGTTGTGCAGCCTTTCTGTACCCCCAAAGCCCTGCCTGCCTCCCCAACCTCTTTGAATAAACCCCAGTAGCATTGAGGAAGCATGCGTGGTAGGAAAGCCACATTCCTCTTCAAGTTCGCTCCCCTGGAGTCCGGAAAGACATGTATTATCCCACTGCACCATCAGGTCAAAATGCTGTGTGCCAACATTCGAGAGGTTGCCGAGGCAGGCAGACCAGTGGGAAGGTGTGGGCATATAATTACGCCACCACTTACAGGAGCAGACAGGGAAGGTAGACCAATTTTGCACTCATTGTGATGAGCAGCATGAGTAGTTCTAAGCAAGCAATCCCTCTGCCTAGCCCGTTGGCTTGCAAGGCTGTGCACGCTGTCCAGGCAACGAAAGCAACCCCAGCAATGGTAGATGTGATTTCATCAACCATACTAACTGCAAATACTTTTCTATCAACTCTTACCTTCCCACATCCACTCACTTCGCCCCACCACCTCCCACCCTATCACCCCCGGTTGAATAAACCACACTCCAGCCTCTTTGGTGGTACCAGCACGATTACAAGCAAAATCTAAGTGCATTGAGATTGCAGCTAGAGCTATCAATGTTATCATACGTGTTTGGAAACAACGAGGGTTCTCATCATCCCATTGAGCCAAATTGTGCAGAACTCTCAGTCAGCATGGTTTAAGATTTTCAGATAATTTGCCATTACCCAGTTGTACGTGTCACCACCAGAGGGCAGAATGCATCCATTGGGCGTCTTCTAGGCAGAGGGGAGGACAACCTGAATACAATGGGAGAAAGAAGACTGGGCAAGGAAATTAGCATTTAACGAAGGATTGAAATGGTTTATAGGTGCTAATTCGGGGAAGGCTTTAAAGAGCATTAAGGGACACAAATAATATGTCAGTAGTGTTTTCCAGATTTCTGCAGTTCACTGATTGCTTCCTGACAAAATGTATGTTTCATGCCAGTAAACATGTTGCATTGTTCACGTATTCATAACTTTAATTCCTTGTTTTTTATTCCACAACCAGCCATGCTCAATCCAAACACAACACAATCTCTTAGCCTCAATTGAATGTATTTGCCAAGATATGACAACATGGAGGCTGGAAGGATGAAAATCAGACCTATAATCAAAGCGGATTCATAAAAGGACTGTCTTCTGCAGGACAATGAGATATTTCACTAATAATACTGAACGAAAGTGTATTTGCCAATGCAAACCTCTACCTGTCACTCCAACACACTCAAAGGGAAGAGTTTCTGGATACATTTGAAACACATTGATGTAATGCTCAGCATCTCAAATGCATAACTGCCATTGTATAGTCCAATATCACCCCACCTCCTCCACGCAAAGGACAACCAGAGTCTATATACAACTGTTTCTAAAAGAACACTTGTGACATAAAACAACAACGTCAATTAGCTAAACTGGAAAACTGGTGTAGTTCTTATCCCAGTTCTCTATACCACAAATGTTCCATATCGATTAGACAGAGTTTGACAAACATTTTATTCCAGCTCGAGGCCTGCAGAAATTGTTAAAATAGTTCAACCTCAATGGGGCTTTGAAAATCATGTTCTGAAGCTAGCAACTTTGAAGATGTTGAACAAAAGCATTTCCTATAAAACAACTAAGAATTAGAGAGTGGAAGCATTGCAATATATTAACCTTTTAAACATTAGTTGGAAACTTTCCACTATAACATCAGAGAAATACCACTGGAACAATGATCATTTGAGAAATACCCCAACATCAACCTCCTAGGCATCAATTTAGATAAAGGCCTGCGTTGATTCAAGTCCTATGGTCAAGTATCCACTAGACATCCATGACTGGATCAGCGACAGGCAGGTTTTGAGCCTGTAGATGTCCTTGATGGAGTCAATCTTGAGGTATAGCTGTGTGTCGTCGGCATATTGGTGGATGTGGATGTTGTGTCTGGCTAGGAGGGCTTTGAGCGGCTCCATGTATATATTGAAGATCACTGGGGAGAGGATGGAACCCTGCAGGACTCCACAAGTGACGGGTAGAATTGGCAATCTTGAGGAATACATCGGAACAAACTGCTGGCAGTTGGCAAGGTAGGACTTCAACCAGCATAGGACAAAGTCGCTGATCCCCATGCGCTGATGTAGGGTGTCTGTGAGTGCCTGGTTGTCTACTTTGTCGAAAGCGGCAGAGAGGTTGAGTAGAACCGGGAGTAACGGATGGCCGTCGTCAAGGATGTTGAGGGCTTTGTCGACCACCTATATAGTTGCCGTCTCCATGCAGCATCTGAATTGGAACCCGGATTGGTTGTCTTGGAGGAGATTTCTTCTTGTTGATGTGTTCCTGCAGTTGTTCGGCTAACACTTTCTCAATGATCCCTCCTAGGAAGGGAAGATGGGTGATGGGGTGATAATTACCTATGTTCTTGGGATCCCGAGTGACTTTCTTTATTAGAGGTATAATTTGTTGTGTCTATAGGGTCGATGGGAAGGTGTCTGGAGTTAGGTAGCTGTTGATGATCTCCAGGTAGGAAAGGAGAGCTTTGACTGCGATGGTCTGGATGCCAGGGTGCTGATGGTTTTGGTTTGCAGGTGCAATATTTCAGAGGTGCATGCCAGTTGATGGAGGCTGGGATGGTGGCATTGAGTGCTTCCAGTAGGGAGCCACAGTTTGGTTCTGGATGTTAAGTCAGTGTGAGGTGGAAGCTGGCAAGGTCTTCCGTGAGGAGTCCCACCGGGAAGTTCTTCAAGGACTTGAAGGTTTGTCTAATGGGTTTCTGTTGGGAGTGCTTGACTGGGGTGGTGTGCAAGATGTTGAATGGCACGGCCAGGTGTTCACACCAGTCAAGCATGAGAGGAGAGTTGTAGTGGAGGGAAGGATAGTACAGTGATGATTATGTCGAGGACGTTACCTTTCTCGTGTATTGGGTCTTTCATGTACTGTGTGAGGCTGTTGGTCTAGAGAAGGCAGAGGAGTGTTTGCTTCATTGGTTTGGTGGGTGGCCTTGTAGCCTGGGAGGTTGAAGTTCCCTGGTAAGATGTTGTTGGAATGCCTGAGGGACATGGTGGTGACCAGGTCGGTAAAAGCCTCTTATGAAGCCGGTGTTGGGTTTGGGTGGTCTGTAGATGAGATGGATGGGATTGTGTCTGTAGGGGAGCAGGAGAAGTGGCAGGAGAGGACTTTGAAGGAGCCAATGTTGTTGATGTCAAGTCTGGTTCAGGGCTTCGCTGTCTTGTTGATCACTGGAAGGCCTCTGCCTGTCTTGTTCAGCAGATCTGTGTTTGATGCTGTAGCCGTCGGGACAAGGATATCTAAGATGTAGGTGGAGGTGGATGTCAGCCAAGTCTCAGTGATGAAGATGGTGCGAAGGTTGTGTGTAGTGATTAGGTTGGTGATGTCTGCTGCCAGGTGATAGCTGAGCGGATGTTGGCAAGCATCAGCTCTGTGTTGTGGATGGGTAGGCAGTTCTGATGGGCTTGAGGCTGAGGTGGGTGAAGTTGATGAATTGTAGAGTCCATGCCTAAGATGATGGGCGATAACATTGACTTTGGTGTTGCCCAGTGATGGTGTGCATAGCCTGTGGGGATGGAGGGAGAAAATACATGTTGGAGCGTGCTTGCCGACTCATTCATTTACTCGCACATTCAAACGTGTAACCAGCCATGATACATCATACACTCACTCATGCACACACACAGTACATAATTCATAACACACCTTTGCATTAACACACATATATAGACAAGCGTACATCATAAACATGCAGCAACATCGCATGCACATATGCCCACAGACTTACTTTTTTCTGGTGCAGCTGTTTCGTGAATCTGCCTTCCAAGGGTATTAATAACAATCAGTTTACTCCTACTGCACTGTCTATGGTAGTATAAGATGATGCCTGCCAATAAAACAAGGAGCACTATTACACATTCAGTTGTGGTGAGCAAGATTATTTCAGAGACTTCAGTGATAATGGAGCATATAATATACCCAGGAACAAAGTATGGCTGTACGGTGGGCAACCTCACAGGCTTTTTCCGTTCATTAAAGACTACTTCTAACACCTGTAAATGTTTCTGTATCTCTGTTATTTTCTTTACCTCTGGGATTAACTTTGTCATGAGGCCTACCCCCGGGGACCCAGACCAAGTCCAGCAACCCCGGAAGCAGGCATCAAGTTATCCCAAGCAAGCCTAACAACCCCTGCTAGGGGCTATTTGGGTCCAGTCCTGGCACCTATGGCGCCAGGCTCATATGGAGAGTCAGTCCTGGCGCCATAGGCGCCAGGCCATAGATTAAAACTTACCTGGTGCAGACCATGCTGCAAACTTACCTGATGCAGACCATGCTGCAAGAGCTCCAAGCCAAAGGAGGCTTGAGAGGGACTACTTTACTTAGGGACTATTTTTTACTCGGGCGGGGCGAGGGAGGAACACTTACCTGGGACTACTTTGGAGGCTATTTAAACCACGCCCGAAGAGCAGCACACGCTTCACGTTATTCTGCATCCAGCAGCGTAACGCTCACCGTGCCTGCAAGTCTGCATCCAGCCTTCTGCCACGCCCGCCTCGAGTTTGGAGCTCCTAGAAAAAGGGAGAAAGAAGGAGAAAAGGTTAGAACAAGAGCAATACCTTTGATCCTTACCTGAATTCCCGATCCATCGCGCCTTCGAGCTGGAAGAAAGAAGCTATTTATGCATGTCGCCTCGCCTGCTGCAGCGCCGCGCTGAACTCACCGGCCTTCGAAGCATCTTTACATTCCACCGCATCCTCCTGCATGTTCCCGCCGCACTCTGGCTCCTAAGTAGAAGACAAGAACAGCAAGGTGAGCCAAGGGAATACACAGAGGAATATTAGTTACCCCCCCATATACTTACCTGATTTTACCACTGGGGGTTATATTCCTCTTCACGGGTCCGCGCAGCTTCCACTGCATCTTCGCCGAACCCCAGCCCCTAAGGGGAAACAAAAGGACAGCAAGGTGAAACAAAGGGACTAACAAGGGGAACCCTCCTCACCACAATAGATGTACCTGATTTTACTGCCAGAGGTATTATTCCCCAAGACATCATACTTTCTCTCAGCACCAGAATAAGGGAGAAAGCAACAGGTTACATATTGACATTATTTTATCGAACTGTGTTGGAAAATACAAATCCTTACCAGAATACTACCGGTTGCCACGAGGAACTCTTCATTAGGGTCAAGCTGCAACCTGCAAGGAATCGGACAAGAGTGAAAGTCAGGCATTTGAACTCTTACAAACTTTATACTTAAGGCGTCTTGCCGGGAATCTCGGAGTCAATATTGTTCTGGAACTCACCAATTCCTTCGCGCCAGTGAAGCAACTGGTTATCAACGCGCCCCTGCGCTCAATGCAGGATGGAGAGCTCATCTTTTCAAACCATCAAGTGAGACCATAAGAGGGGACATCCAAAGGTGATCTGTGGGGAGAACAGCGGGGGGTGGGGGATTCACGCTCAACTCCACGGGTGGTTAATTCCCTTTCTCCATTTGCAGAAGAATATTCCTACGGGCCTAGCAAACGAAGCTAAGTGGGCCAGTCCAGTCCGTCATCTCGGCCCTACGCGTCACATTGGTGGAGACCACAGCTGTCCAGTTCCGATTGATGCCTCTGTGGGAGCCAGGTGAGCGTAACAAACTTCAATAAGTCCTTGAATCTTCTGGGCACTTTTTGGGCCTTCCCGTTAGGAACTCTATGTACAAACACACTGACTGTCTTTCTACTGCTGGCCAAAACATATTACACGTTTGTGTATTTGCCTGCAACAGAATATGGATATTGTTTGTAGTAACATAAACCAGTTCAACACACGTATCTCCTGGAAACAAGAACCTGCCTGTTATTGATACCCCATGTGCCCTTCTTCCCAAACAATCGTTGCAGGGGCCATCATTTTTAAGTAGAACCAATACCTACTCATTGGTCTGGAGTTATCCTGGGCAGTTGTCAGATTTGAGCAGGATCACCTGGCATCCCACACTTCCCAGACTTCCCGGTGCATTACCAAACACATTTGCACCCAACCCATGGGTCTGGTATTATTCTACTGGTAGAAGCCCAAGCAACTTTCACTGGCCCCTTCACTTTCAAGATACATTCTTGGTGTCCACATGTCCATTACTTTACTGCCAGAAGTCTCTTCAGGGCCACAGGTTCTCTGTTATTGCCAACTCATTTCCCAAGATTCTTGGCCAGCCTTTATGCTTCACATGGACGCGGATGCTCAGTAGTTTGGTGTTCAGGCAGTTTTGCATCTTTTCAAAGGCAATATACCACTGGATTTTCTTCCCAAAAGAAATCACATGATTCATCAGCGGCATTACTTCCTTTCTTTTGAAAGTACTGAGAGTTCTAATCATGTGGAGCTGACATATGTTCTTGTTTGTGTTGGTGCCCCAGAGACAAGTCATTTTGATCTTCCTAATGGCCATCTAGCGTTTGACCATGATATATACCCCAAGCTGCAAGGGCCATATTAGTACCATCCCAGACCCATTCAACTATTCCCTTTCCTTTCTTCCTTTGTATAATTCCTCCTTCTGCTGCTGCAAGCATATAGAAACACCTTCTGTGCAGTTGGTAAACTGTGTTGTTACCTGAAATGCAGATATGGGTATTGTGAAAATCATTTTCGCTAAAGTGGTGGTCAAGACAACATTGTCCTGAACACCACTTTAGTGAGAATGATTTTCACAATAACCATAACCTGACTTAATGTACAGGTGGGCCCAATTAGCCAAGCTAGCATAACAAACAATACTCAGTAATAGAGTACTCAAAGTGCATAGTGAAACTCATCTTTGTTCAAGACACAGAATTGCAGCTGGAATAGCTTACAGGTAGCTCTCATGTTATAATTAATGTGAGCAGCTTTTAATCCAAAAACATGTAGACAATGTTGTCATAATACGATATAAATTACAAAACATATAAGTGTTTATGATTGGTTAATGTCTTGAAATACATTTAGATTACATACGTGTTAATTTTCCCATTGAGTTATAACTATCTGATGACTCCTCCTGGACTCAGCCCATTATAAAATATGAGTTTCACTACATCACTATACTGACCACTAATTGGTTGTCATTATTCGTCATGGGCGGAGTGGTAAAAGGGATTACCATTTATTGCCACCTTAGAACCTTCCCAATCCCAGGTACACCCGTTCTGGTGGTGGGGTGGCCCTCATTTTCCCTGAGTGGGTCCCAGCCACCATCCTTCCCACTCAATCCTATTTCTCCTTTGAAAGACTTGTCTGCAGGCTGTCTGTCCCTCCCATCTTCTCACTCGCACTCACCTCTATCTACAGCACCTCGCACCGACCCTCCTTTCCCTCTTGGAATGGGTGGACCTCTACTACTCTTTCCTGTTTTCCTCCCCCAATCTTCTCTCCCTTTGGGAATTCAACATCCATCTTGAATCTAAAGACTTGTCCTCTGTACTCTTTCACAACCTCTGTGTCTCTCTTTTCCTCAAAATTCTCCACTCCGGGCCAACTCACTCTGCTGGACACACGCTGGATGCTCTCATCTCAAAAGACATCCCCCTCTCCAACCCTCTAACTACTCCTCTCCCCTGGACTGACCACTCTCTCCTCTCCTCCCACCTTGAGCTCTCTGGTCCCCAGACAAGGTCTCTGCCTACACTGCCATGCTCCTTCTCCATCATTCGACTGATGAAGCGTGTGTCAGTCACTGCATTTGCTGCCACCTTCGTCTTTCCTCCCAAGCCTGCCTTTGACTCTCCTACTGACTCTGATCTGGCTAACCTCCACCTCTCGATGTCTAACACTCTGGACAACCTTGCCCCTGTTATGAGGATCTGGATGAAGCCAGTCTCCAAATGCAACTCTTGCTAAGACTCTGACTTGGCAGGGCAGAAACACAAGCGCACATCTGCTGAGTGGAAATGGCAGGCATCAGGTACATCCTATGACAAACAACCGCCAAATGCATTATCTTCTCGCCATCCACTCCAAGAAGAAGGCTCATGTCCAAGCCTACATCACAGGGACCACCAATAACATAGCTGAACTCTTCAAAATCTGCAAGGAGTTTGCCAATCCGTCTGCTCGATCCTCCTCTCCTCTTCCTTCCCAAGTCCTCTGGACCGCACTGGCCTCCCACTTCTCCACCATAACTCAGGTCATACTGTCCTCACTGTCTTCTATTCACTCACTGCCCCCCTCTTCCCTCGCCGCCCTCGGCCACCCCCCCATACTGTCCTCATTTTCCCCATTGCACCGGACAAAGTCTCCAGATTAGTCTGCTATATGAAAGTCTCCTATAAACAGGTGCCCCCTGCTCTTCCAGAACCATCAAGGACAATATCTCCTCTCTGCCTCCACGACCACCAGTCTAGTTTCAGATCATCCAGAGGCATGGACATTCATTGACAACCGTGAGGCCTTCTCTCAAACCTGGATTGAAACTCTCCTTCTATCCTGATCCTTCACGATCTCTCTTCTGCCTTTAACACTGTCAATCACGCCCTCCTCATAAACCGTCTGCGCGATACCCTAGGCATCACAGACAGGGGACTGGCCTGGCTGATCTCCTTCATTCAAATCCACCCTCCCAAGTGCAATTTGCTCCTTTTCTTTCCTACACCACTCTCGCTACCTCTGGCACCCATCAGGCCTCTATCCTATCGTTATGGCTCTTGATATGATATGATATGATAGTTTATTTATATAGCACCTATACACAATGTGTTTCAAAGCGCTTCAAGGCAAGGGAGGGAACAAGGGAAAAAACAATGACATTCTTACAGGCCATGAACAGTAAGGATGTGAAATTAACTATCGTACTCAGCCTGACGACATTTCAGATAGAGCAAGAGCTATATCATAGATACGAAAGGGAGGGGGAGCGTGGGAAGGAAATGAAAACAGACAGGCGACTACCATACTAGGCCTGATGACATTTCTGGTAGAGCTGGAGAAAACAAAAGGTGAGAGAGAGGGTTGCAGGAAGGGAGGGGAGGAACAAAAGAAGCGACTATCATGCTAGGCCTGACGACATTTCCGATAGTGCTGGAGGGGGGATGGGGAGGAGAAAAACAGTAATGGGAGGCTGGAGGAAACAGACGAGGTTGCTATCATATTAGGTCCAGGGACAATTCTGATAGAGTAAGTGCTTAGAAGAAAGTAAGGAGAAGAGATAGGAAAAGGGAGAAGGGAAAGGAGGAGAGAACAGAGAGTAAGCAGTCAAAAAGAGTGGAAAAGAAAGAGTGGAGAGCGAATACAATTGCAGAAGTTAGTAGTAACACATAATGTTGCAAGCCAGGATACAAGATGAAGATGAGAATATCATGATTCAGGGCCACCATGAGTACACGATGCAAAGGAAGTCCAGCATGAGAGTTGAGAAAGGGTGACGCATCGTGAATGAATCAAGTCCATAAAAGTCAAATCCAGCATTGGCCACAAGACAGTGATGGTGAAACCAGAATGTATCAGGACGGACTCCTGCAGAAGTAGGCTGGAGGAGGTTGTGGGGGAGCAGGGTAGAAGAATCAAGCAAAACAGCCAACACCTACCTTGCCCCTCTGTCCCATTTGATCTCCACCTTCACCCCTCACCTTCAGTGCTATGCTTACAACACCCAGTTCACCTTTAAGCTTCCATACTCTACCATATCCTCCACTCTCATACCTGACTGCTATTCAGGCATGGTGCTCTGCTATTGATCTCTGCCTTTATGCCAGCAAGACAGAGATCCTTCGCAATGGGACGTATTCTCTCCACTTACCCCCAACCTATGGCCACCCTCCTTGTGTTCTCTCCCCTCACCTCCGTTTGAGGCTAAACATCTTGGTGTCATCTATGACTCCACACTCTGCTTCTCTCATCACATCATAGACCTAGACAAGAAGTCCAACTTTCAGCTCCATCTCCTCAGAGGCATTCTCACTTTCCTCACCTTCCCACAGAAGCTCAATGTCTCCAGATCTGTGGTACTCTCAATGCTGTACTACTGAAACAGCCTCTTCTACAATCTTCCTCTTTCCTCCCTCCACCCTCTTCAACATATTCATTAAAGGAGTGCAAGATTTATCCTTGGCCTCAAGCCCAGGGACGGTATCTCTCCAGCCTTAAAATCTCTCCACTGGCTCCCACTGACCGCAGAGATCACATTTAAGACCCTCTGCATCATCCACCAGGCTATCTGGGACCTGGGACCTTTCTACATGCAGCTTTCTCTTCCTAAATACCTCCCTCTTAGAGTTCTTCAGTCCTCTAGCTCCAACTATTTGCAGGTCAGACATTTCTCCAAGCAGAGAGTGCGAGGTAGAGCCCTCTGCTTGTCAGGATTCACCCTCTGGAATGGCCTCCCTGACCCCTTCAGACTTGATCAAGACCTCCTTAAGTTCTGGAAACTTCGCAAGACTTTCCGTTTCTCTCTCCCCCTCCCTTGCTAATGCACCTCATCCACTGAGACTGGTGCCTGCCCCGTTATGAGACTTTGGGGGCCAGGCCCTCCCTGACAGTCTCCCCCAGCATCCATTATCAGCACTTGACCATGGGCACCCTTTCCCAGACTAACCGGAAACTGGTCCAAGCCGCTCAACTACAATTACTCTTCCTCGCCCCTTTTCCCAAGCACTTGCCTACATGGCTCCCCTCAGCACTTGCTCATCCCCCTGGGCCTCCCCTCTACTGCACTTTTCCCTTCCCCTGCCCCTTCCTATGCCCTGCACCTCTACCGCCACCCTCCCCTGCACTTTCTTGTATTCTGCACTTACACAGTAAGAATGGCACAAAACCTAGTACGACCATTACTTCTACACTTTTTTTTCCTATGACCCCTTTTTTTGTCTTGTGGCACCAGGAACCACTTGTGTATAGGCAGCACACACATGTCCAATAAATAAATAAAATTCAAATACATTTCTCACCGACCTTGGACACTTTGGCAAGACGTCAAAATACCAGAGACACATAGGGTAGGGGCGAGAGAGAAGTCCATGCTCTGCACTAATTTCAATTAACAGTACTCCCAGTTATTCCTAGGCCATGTGGCCTATCTATTCCTTTGTACTTGGCCTTGAGTATCATATTGTGTCTGCATTTGCGCCAGGTAGTTTGGCAGGTGCCTTATCTGTACTTGGCTTTTAATGAATAGCTAGTGCTTGTCATGACTTGATCACGTGTTAGGGGACTGTGAAGGCAAATTAATTTTGCCCTATTTGCTGGGTTTTCAGCTAATTCTAATATGTATGTTATGCTGTTTGTGACCACTGGAGACACACATCTATCTGTGATGCAGTCTCTTGGCATGCTGTTTTCATGCAACTGGACATCAATAGCTTTTGGTGTTTTCAATTAACTTTAATTAGCTTGGAAGTCTACTGCTTCTCGTTCTGGGAACTGGTACCTCATTTCTGCATTCTGCATCTCCATTACTTTCTTTTGTGCATCTGACCTTGGTACTTGCTACAAACTACTGTCGGGGAAGCTTAGAGGATTCTAAAATAAATATGTTTTTTATGAATTCAGCATATTGTCTGAAGCATTACTACTTCAATATACCTGCTGTAGCCTCTGTGCTAGGAACATGTATATACTTCTGTGCTTCATGCATCCATGCTTGCAATATATAGTTGTGTTTGCTCATGATGCATTCACTTGTGCACCTGACATACAAAGATTTCCCTGCCCATTTATGCTGCATCTACCCCTGCCTATTATTTAATCTGTCCTATCAGTGTAGCGAGTCCCTCTCTTGATATCCTGGAATTCTCCTCCCTTATATGCTATATGCAGCACACTACTTGTGCTTTCTACTACCTAACTTTAATCCCTACTAGTGTCCTGTAACCCTACAAACTCTTTATGGCAGCAGATGTGTACATTGGTTATTTAAGGTATTGCTTCTTAGCACTAGCCTTAATTTGTCTTATCTCTCACCCCTAGATTCATGGGGCAATACATCTGCCTCAGATGGTATTGTTTTTTACCTATATGATACTGGTGAAGGGTTGGGGCTGGAATTGGTACTTGCATTTTTGTCTGCGTAGGTAACACATGCATATTAATCTGCCCATTACACCATCTAATTTACAATGCCATACCACAACAATTGTCTATGACTATGCATATTTATCACAAATTGAGCAACATCCAGTCTTGGATATCCAGTGCATACTTGAAACCCAACTCCAAGACAGAATTTCTACTCCTCATCAACAACACCAAACACCTAGACATAGATACCTGGCTATCAAACATGAACTCTGAGGGCTTCACACCTAAATTCACCTACTGCGCGGGTTCCACATCGACAAACACCTCTCCTTCAAGATATGCATAGCTAAGAAAACTCGGACAGCTTGTTATCAGCTCTCACTCTTACAAAAAGTCAAAGCCTCCCTCCCTCTGGACAGCTTTAGACCCACTGTTCAAGCACTGGTCCTATCCTACCAGGATGGGGGCAATGCACTCCTTGGAGGCCTCCCGTAATCCTCCCTTGTTGCCCTGAGAAGTGACCTACACGCGTCTGCACACCTCATCAATGGTCTAAACAGATATGACCTCACCACCCTTGCCCTCATCAACCTTTACTGGCTGCCACTGCATGCACAATTCACCTTCATGTCTTGCTGCATCATCTATATGGCAGTTGCCCTCAGTCATCCAGGTGCTTTGCAGAGAAACTCAGCATTTCCGGTGGACAGTGCACAACCAGAAACCAGGACACGTACAGACTTGAGATCACCTGCTTCAAAAAGGAAAGGACCAGAAAACAAGCCTTCTCTGCCTAGACCCCAAGACTATGGAACCTCCTCCACATCAGCATCAGCCTCGCACCCACAATCCTACAATTCCGAAAAGTACTCAAGACCCACTGCTTCAAGGAGTCTCTCCTCCTCAACACCTAGGCCATCACTTCACCCCTTGCGCCACCTGACTGCCTAGATGCCACCGACTCTCATCCCTTCCACCATGTACAGCTGTACCGCTTCTTTGTGCCCCTCTATATCCTACCCCCTGCTGTACATATGTTATGTTGTTACCGCTGAAAAGCTCTGTTTTGCATCTGTAATGTTGTACAACTCTGTAAAGCACTCCATTATGTATTTGTATTTGTGTATACCTCTGTAAAGCGCTACGTTGCTTCTCGAAATTTGGTCTGCGCTCAATATTATAATAATAATAATAATAATAATAATAATAATAATAATAATAATAATAATATTAATAATAATAATAGCAGTAATAATAATAATACTAATAATAAATATCCTTGAATGTAGGTGTTCTATTATCTATCTAGGTATTATATATGAATTAAACGTGTAGTGTTTGAGCACAACCACTTTGGTGCTGTTCCTGGAAGTCAATCTAGTAGTAAAAGAAAATATAGTTCTATGAAATCATTAAAATCACTCACTATAATGACACTCTTATCCTCTATACTATTCTCAACTGTCACCATTACTCTATGAAACCTTGTAGGCAAGGATACTACATCAGAACCGCAGTCCAATCACTAATTCTATCCAAACTAGAGAACAAAATGCTCTCCTTGATGGACTCCCCAACAGCACCCTTTCCCCCTGCAAGCCATTCAGAAAGCAGCAGCAATGTTGACCCAGCATATTACACCAGCTCTTTACCAGAAACTCTGGCTCCCCGTACCACAGAGAATTGCTCTCGATGGATTCTGCATCACAATGCCCTGAGAACAATATCTCCAGTTTGAAAAAGTAACACTGTACTTACTGAGTATTCCCAGCTCCACTCAACTGTACGCTGAGTGCCTGGCAATATGAGCATCTGTCCCCATGTACTGAGTTCCTGATGTAATGTTGGCCATTGCAATCCCCTCTCCCTCTACTATGGTTCGCTATTGAATTCAACTTGCCAATATTCGTCTCTGTTTCTTTTCTGGGAACCTACATCCGGTACCATGGAATGGATTTCAGAGATCTCTTGCATCCCTTGTGGTTGGTTGGTTCTTTACCAGCACACGTGGGGGTATAACAAGTACTGTACAGTCCAGCTGTTCAGGTGCAATATTTTGCCTGCACATGTGGGTAAGAAAAAGTATCTGGCAGTGGCAGAGTCAGCACCACGTTTTGAGGGGCTTAAATACACTTATAGATATCTCAAGAGGGACCATGAGCATTCCCCCAACACCCAATTCCCCTCCAAGTGTCTGCGTGATCACCATCAGATGTGCCTTTGCTTTTTGCACTCGATATACCTTATACATGAATTAGCTCTCAAATGTCCTGAAAATAATAAAGATAAAAGTGAAGCAGAGTTGTCAGTTGGTAAGTTATTTGTATTGGGAATCAAACAGTGCACCAACTTGAGGTGACTTGAGGTGGCTACACATCACAGCACAGTAAACAAACCTATATCAGTATCTGACTAGAAAGCTGATGTGCTGGCTACACATATATAGCTTTTGCAAGTATTTAACCCCTATCACCTGTTGACCCCCCTAACCCTTCTCTTGCTCTGAGATGAGGATGTGGTGGAATATTAATTAGATTTCCTTTGGCCCATTTGAGCCATTTTCCATCCCACTTCAAAAGATATTTTGTTTCACAGATTGATGCTAGACAACAGAGGGTGTGAGCCATCTAAATACTCAGCATGGCAGTGAGGTGTTTGGCTTCATCATGGTGTAGTTATAATGATACGTGTTTGTTGCTGCTGCCTGTTAATTAGTGTTTAAACCTAAACACTCTGCTCTCACAGGTAACAAAATTGATGAGGTTTTGCTGTATTACCCCTGTCCTATCTGTACACAAGGCTGAACGTCATTGCAGAGTACTGTCTTCTGCCTTCAAATGCCTGATGTTGGGAGTGGCCGGTTCTATCGCTGTTATTTGGGTTCATCCCATAATTGTGCCTTGCCTATGGAATTTGTCCCAGTATCCTATTTGTAACTTTAAAACTTTTTCTAAAATTACAAATAATGTACTTACCAGAACTTTGACATTTGTTATGGGTTATCCTTTTGGTAGAACAATGTACTGAAATCTATAAGGAGCCGCAGCACACACAACTCTGGCACAATAAGTTGCTAATATGCAATCACGAGAAAATAAAGTGTCCTCAATTAGTGGACACTCCCGTCCCCTGCACAACTCATATACTGACAGCAAGATCAATCCAAACTTAAAAAAAAAAATGAAACCTTTATCTGCATTACAATATCATTTTGACCACGAGTCGTGTATGATGAATATTAACTAATGACCAATAAGTAAGCAGAGTAATGGATACGTTATTCTCAAATTACAAAAAAAAATAATTCAACAAAATAGAAACACAAATGCAGTAAAAGAGCTCAACATGTTTTGCGAAATACAATCCCTTCATCAGGAGCAGCAACTCATACAGTTCAGACACTTGATTCAATCTTCAAACTTCAACTCGCCTATTTCATCTACAAAGTAAATTAAACACTAAGGTCAGTTTGGATCTGAAATTGTAAATTTGTTCAAATAAATCATATGTGTATTTATACTTGTGGGTCACCTTAGTCGATGTCAAGAGATATCAGCCTGATTAGTTTAGATCAAATAGTCATCTTAATTTGCTGTCCATATTCATGGCCAATTTCTTGTCCTTTATTCTGGAAACTGTACCAGAGAGGATAATATGTACGTGCTCTGCTGATCACTGTTCTCTAATAATGGAACATATCAATTGAAGAAGGATACCTCTATGTTCAGCAACCTTTATGCACTGAGGAAGTGGGGAAGGGATGTTTTTACAAGCTATAGCCAGAATATTACTATTCTCTCCTTCAATTCAACTCATCTAGAAAGAACATAAAGATCCCGGTCAGGAAGTCTGTCAGGAATGAGCGTGGCATGTTCATAAGGAAGAAAACGAATACGAGCACCAGCTTACCCGACTTTTCTTTTTTCATGACATAACGATGCTCAGGGTGTTAATGAACATGAATAGGCTTCAGTCTCGTATTTCTACAGAGGAGCAAACATGAAGATGTAGTCTGAGCTTTAGACTTAATGGCTCATTTAGATTCCAAGATGTGATAGGATATGTCTACCTTCTGAGTATTGTGTATCTTGCCGGTAGATCATGTGCAATTCGGTCCACTTGGCAGCATGGCAGAAATGCTCTGATCTCAAAATGGCTGCTCTAGAAATTACGTGCAGCGCGTCTTTGTGGGCACGCTGACGACATCGGTCAACAAAGAATCGACCTGTGTAAAGGTGGCTGATGCAGTGCCTGTCTGAGAGATATTATTTGAAAAGCTAATGCTAATTACTTCTATTTGGTAATTCAGTCAGTGAGTAAATGAAGGTAAAGCAATCTAAATTCACAATCCACAATAGTGATTTAATTTTATAGATGTTATCGGAATATATAATTGTTCTAAACATCATGTATTTTATACATTTTCAATTGAGAACATGTGCTCCCTGTGTCAAACCAGTGCAGTAGAAGTAGTCCCATTTTCAGCAGTATGGAAACATCATTGTATGAAGCATGGTGTTGTAATCAAGTACATACTTAATATAAAGATTGTACATGACCTAGTGATTTGAACTATAATAACATTTTAAATAGTACAAGAAAATCAATCATTGTTTCTTATAATAGTGCTGTAGGTTGCATTCTCTACACATTGATCATCTTTTAAGAGTGAATCATTGAAACACATTTGCTCACTTGTTGTATGTCGTCCAGGAAAGTATTGGCAGATCATTTTGTATAACCAAAGAATTATATTGAGTTACATTTTTAGTACATTGAGAACATAGCAGTTTAAAATAAACCATTAATACACATTTATTCAATGGCTGTGTATCCTTCTGGTAACATGGTTGTTCTGTGAAATCCAGTTTAGACTGCATAGGGCTGATCATATTAGACCTGAGTTCATTCTTATGTAAGGTCATTAGTCAACAATGTGTGTATTAGTCAGTATTTACAGGGGGTACATTCACTGTGGTGCACGTTAACAAGATTTACAGAAACTGTGTTAATGGGAATTCTTCATTCAAGCCTGTCAGAGCCATGATATCCAAATTGTGAATCCAAAACATTTCTCTCTTGACTAAGAGTGTGTTGGTGTTACCTGCTATCGGTGGGCAGCTGAGAATCTCCAGCAATAAGCTGGGCTAGGGTATATCTATTTTTATCAAAGTGTCTTGCAACTAGTGATTTCTGGATGTTAGTTCTGATATTTGATTTGTGTTTTGTGAACCTCGCCTTGATCTTGCGGATGGTCTGATCTACATCAAATTTACCACAACTGCAGATCAATGCATGTATCATGAATTTAGAATCACAAGTAGCAAAATTCCACAATTAAATTGTGTCCAGTGTAGGGGTGTCTCACGTGATCACTTTTTTGTATGTTATTGTAATGACTGCAATGCAGACATGTAAAGGTTCCTTGTTTAGGTTTTGACATAAAGGTTTGTTTTGGTGAGTCAAATCATTCTGCCTTAACATGGTTGTCTCTGAGGTTTCGACCTCACTGGTGGGTTTTGGAAATAGACTAGTAAGTTCGGGATCTAACCTTGTGATTTTCCAATTCTTTTTTATAAGTCAATTGATCTGTCTGATTCGTTTGGAAATGTCAACAGGTGTATAAAAGGTGGCTCACTCTGATGTGATTTGTGTGTAAGAAGATGTTTTCTAGTTTGTATGTTGCTCCTCATTTTCACTTTCTCTAGTATGGTATCAGGATACCCTCTTGCTCTAAATCTGTCAGTGACATTGTCTGCTGCTTCACAATATGTGGGGTCTTCAGAAATAATCCTTCTGATTCTTATACATTGATATATTGACTGAGTGGCGGATTGTTCTTGCGATGTGATGGATGGTAACTTGCATAATGAAGTATTTTGTTTACATCTGTTGGTTTGTAATAAATTGATGTGTTGAGTCTATTGTCATTTGGAGTAATCAAGACATCTGGTAAATGTACATTAAGAGTACCTATCTCAAAAGTGATTTGGATTCTGGGGTGACGCTCATTCAGATATGCTAAGAATACCTCCAGTTCATCTTTGGGACCCTCTAAAATCCCAAACATATCATCAATTTATTTTTTCCAAACAATCCATTTGGTTTCCCATGCCTGATATTTTAAGCTGTGCTGGGTTTCGAAAGCATACATTAATAAATTGACATGCTCTGAGGCCCAATAGACCCCATTGAGGTACCAGATATTTGAAGGTAGTAGTTCTTTGGGAAACAGAAGTAGTTATTATATAAGCTAATCTTGGCTAACTCTAGTGTGAAAAATGTGCCTGATTGGAAATATTCTTGAAGTAGGCCCATTCAAGGGTGTCCAATACTTCACTATGAGGCATCGATGTGTACAGAGTCTGCACATCTGAGGTGAACAGTGTCCAATCAGGATTGAATTCAGTGAGTTGCTCAAGTGTGGTAAAAAAACACACGGTATCTCATAGATAGGTGGTCTTTTGCAATAATGGCTAGATAAATGAGTTTATCAACATATTTATCAAGGGAGGTGAAAATGCTGTCTGTAGCTGCTATTATTGGTTTTAGAAGATGTAGTATAAGATTTGTATGGATTTTAGGAAGTCTGTGATATATGGGCATGATGAGAAATGTATTCATCAGGTAATCTTTGGTACTTTCTGTTATCCATTCTTTGTTGAGTGTGATCAGTAGGACGTTTTCTACGATTGGTTTGATTGTGTTGGTGGGCTCTAGATCTCGGACCAAGTAGGTGTCTCTATCCCTAAGTAGTGTTAGGCAGCTTTTGGTGTAAAAGTCCTTATGACAATGGTGCCCCCCTTATCATCCGGTTTGATGGTTATGGTCTGATCTTCGGCTAATTGTTTCAGTAATTTGTGTTGATGTGTCCTTAACTTGTGTTCCCTAATGTCAAAATACATAATTGACTTTAGGTCTTTCATCATTGTGTTTTTCAATTAAGTCTAATGCAGAGTTTTCATCACTAGGGTTGAAGGTACTGTTTAACTCCAAGTAGTCAAATGTTTTGGATATTTCTTTCATCGGGGGTATGGCATAAAAAAAAACTTGCAACCTAATTTGTCTTGTCAATTTGGCTACATTAATATGTTAGTCAAAGACTGTGTTGTTATTTGGTGCCCCTTAACTTTCATGAGTCCTCTCCTTGTGTATCTACGCCTAAAAAATGATTGCGTTGGTAGATGTGGCTGCTGCACCTGTCAGAAGTGTTGTTGCAGGGGAATTCGGGGCGGCAGGAATAGTATCAGAGGTTAGGATACTTGTGGGCATAGTACTTCATTCCTTCCCGCTCCCAGAGGTGTCTCTTCATGGGTCAGTTTCTCCACTGTTATATCCACTCTGTTGTGAACGTTGTCTATTAGTTTGGAATGGTTGATGTTTGTGATAGTAGTCTTGTCTCTTCTGAGCGTCCTAATTTTCCTTTTTTCTGTTTCACATTAATGTGTTTCGAACTATCTGTTTGTACCTTATTGAATTTTGTTCAATTCCTCCTAAGATAGTATTGTGTTCAACTGTCATTCAGCTTTGTGATGTGTTATGATCTATTCTGCTATGTAAGGAGTGTGCTGTTGGTAACACTCCATATGGATGGTATCATATAAATGTATTGTATGATTTGGATTCCAAGCACAGCAGTTGGTGGAGAGTGGCCACGGGAGAAGCTGTTCTGGGGGTGTGTTCCAGTTTAACTTACATAAATATGATATAAACCCACCTGTTTGTCTATGGTTTACATCCCAACACATTCTCTGGTCAATTTTGGACAGTGATTAGGCTAACTTTTCTATCGTCAATAGTACAGGTCTAGGGAGCAATTGTTGAGAATCTGCTCCCATTTTCTAAGAAAATCAATGTTCTCATTGCATTGAGGCTGTCTTATATATATTCTGAGACCACTGGGTATACATTTAGCTTTATAATATTGGGCTAATGTTGAAGAATGAAGATTTTGGTGAGATTTCTCTCCTTATGAGTCTTTCTAAATGGTTGATCAGCCTGTCCAGATTATCTATAGTGGGAGTTGATCTTTCTGTATCTTTTATCAAACTAAGGATACATGTTGGTTCTTCATTGCTAAATGCTAGCGTTGTTGCATGTTTTGTGGTAAATTAAAACCAGAAAATGACAATTAAATATCAACACATTTAATGGTAAGGGTGCTGTAGGATTATTTCGCGTGTTTTTGGAGTGCAGCACCACTGCATGAGATCAATGTATTGATATAATGCAGTACAAGCAATTGCGCTATTTCTTTTTCTCCTGAAATGCCTCTGCTGCAGGAGACACATTAGAGGATTAATGAGCTAATATAATTATCAATACTAACATGATCTTAACTTATTAATATCATAATGTGTTCTCCAAGTGCAAAATGAGGCAGGCTGAAAGTCATTTTAAACGGACATTCAGAATTTGTTTTTTTTTTCCTTTCTCTTTCTCTGTGCTTTTCACGGTCCTTGCTAAAGAAACAAATAGCAGGAAATTAGTGATACAGTTTCTTACTGAAAAGTGAGCTATTGTTTGAAGAAGGAGGGTATGACATGATAGAATTGTATTGGGTGCACGTCACCCTAGGGGCTATAACAGAGGTTTCCTGAAGAATCTCGGGAGAGAGAAAGGCAGTGGACATTTTTACACAGCTTGGGTGAGAAGCCTGAGGGAAGTTGCTGTGGGGCTGCCTGATTGAGGGGCATCGTTCCAGTATACTGCTGACTTTCACAGGCTGGAGATTCCAGTCAATTGGCACCGGTTTGAGGACCAAAGAGTGCAGATTGGAACTGCATGTCCTCGCCGGGTGTTACAAAGGGAGCCATTTCAAGAAGGCGACCTGTCCAGAGAGTTCTCGTGCTGATCTGCTACGATTTTGCTGGTAATTATCTTACACAAAGCGAGAATACGGTGTGTGAATGAAAGCTATTTCAGTCAGGCAGCGTAGCGATAGCTGCATTCTAATGTTGCTATTCAGAAATGCAACTCAACTGTTCTTTTTATTGTTGCGAAGAATCTAATGAAATGCCATGTATTTTGCAATTGCTTCTCTTACGTTTATTCTAGAAAAGACTGTCTCGCAAAACTGGTAATGTATGATTTTGAAATGAAATTGATGTAAATCACAATCCGTGTAAAGGCTTCTATTTGCTTCTGTTTTTCTCTGGTACAGTTAGCCCATATCACCTGATAAAAGGGGAGGTTATTAGGTAATATATGTCAAGCATCCCATGTGTAAAAAGTTATGTTATGAGTAATTATAAATAGCTGTGTGCGTGGTTCCACTCAGTGTATGTGTGTGTGACTTCTGAGTGGAACACAATATGATAGTCTGTTGAAAGTGCATGAGTCAGCAGAGAAAGAGGCCTCTGGAAATAGTTTCACTAATGTAAATAAATTAGTGATTATACCACATGTTATTGTGAATACTTTATGGAAGCATAGCTCACTGGTGTAGATAAATCAGTGATAACAGCCATATGTGGCACTCCATATGAAAATGTGGTATTCTTAAATAATGTAGAAGCCTGAGGCCTCTAGAGATCATAAGGGCAGTCTAAACAAAAGAAAGAGGTTTTGTATGTTGGGGCAACAAATAAAACAAAGAATTTATGCTCATCACTATGCCACAACGAAATGCATACCAACTAAATGTATCTGTGTACTGAAATAATGCATAGCCACGATACTACTATAATATCAAACCCAATCTGAATCAAGGAGTGATTGTTGCTAAATTACTTTTACTTGGTGCTAAAACATACCCTACAGATTTTGGTGCATTGCAGGCGGGAAAGTGATCATAGAGTACCTACTGGGGCGTGGCAAGTGTGCTCACAATGCCATCTGTACATTAAAGCGAACCCATTTTATAATAGCAGTGTGCCACTAAAAACGAATTTCAGAATGTCACAAAGGGAAACCACATTCTCAGATCTAGTGCAATATTTAGAGGCAAAGTTATTTGCACATGGGACGTGGTCATCGAACAGTACCTCAGAATGGCATGACCGCATTCAGGGTGAGGTGCAGAAAGAAAACTAGACAATATTTTGCAGAAGGCAGCATAATTCAGGTCTGCTTTCAAGATTATTGAATGCAGCCGATAAAAGTGCAGAGAAAGACTTGTTAATACGGCTATGCGCCAAAACATGGTTTATTTTGAATAAGTCCCTGCGAATGCAAGAAAATGATACCCAGCTAATTAACAGGTTAAAGACTGACTTAGATGGGGCAAGTAAAATCAGGAAATGTTAAGAGCAGAATTGGATGTATGCCAAAAAGACATGCAGTTAAAATGCAGAGATTTTGATGTTCAATTGTCCAAAAGCAAGAAACGATTTGAGGACAGTGAACAAGAATTGGTACACTTAAAAAGCTACAAAAAAGAAACAATTTGAAGAAATGAGCAAGATTGACACACTTAAAGAAGCCTTAGTCGATCAATTACGCAGGATAAAGATGAGGTTGTTTCAGAAATGCAGATTTTACAAAAAGAACATTGTGAAAAAGAAGTGATCTCCAAAGTGCAGAACAAGAAATGATTAAAATGATTCAAGAAAGAGACAAGAGAAATAAAGAGTTCAATGAATGCCAAATGCAAATGTGCGACATGCAGGAGGTAATTAATAAAATGAGTGATGAAAACAACTATTTGCAAAATGAAGCAAACAGACTCCTTAAAAAGTGTAAGGACTTAGAACAGCAAATGTGCATTCCCAGGTCCCAGGAGAGGCGGCAGGGTACCACATTCAATGGAGTGGAGGTGAATTCTAGCTCTGCCCAAAGAGCTAGTGCCCAGTGACTGGGCCGGTGACTGAACTTGGTTGCAGCGCCCTTGGGGATTTGATACTCCATTGGGGCAGCCACAATCTCATACACCTGAAACAGGATTGAATCACAAAATAGTGCAATTCCATGCATTGCAACAAGTAGCCCCATAAAAATAATGAAATCCATTAAAGCCCTGATCAAACCATTTAAAAAGGGAGGTGAATGCTGCATTGAGGATCACTTAGAAGCGGTGCATGACATTTTTAAAGCACTCCAGATACCTAAGGAACAGTACAGACAATATTTTCATTTAACTTTAGATGCCCCGACGGCCAGCATCATAAGGGGATTAAATGAACAGCAGAATATGACATGGCTGGAGTTTGAAAAAGAAATTAGGCGTCATTTTTCTCCTTTTCAGTCATTGCAGGAGGCAAAGAAAGTCGCGTACACAATTACTGCTGGACCTAATACATCCCCTCGCCAATTTTTACAAGACTTAAAAAGAGCATTCTCTCGCTTTGATGTATCTTTTGACTCAAATTCCAATGAGTTTAAAACTGCATACTTCTATGGGCTACAGAAAGACATCATATCCCAATTGGTCCGTGAATTTGACCGTGACAAGTCCCTTGAATGGATTGTACATCAAAGCACAAAGCTATATGAGGTACTCTATTGTCAGGGTAGAGAAAGTGATAAAATGAAAGATACTAGACCTAAATCTAAAGAACCCTCAGCCACAGTAATGGAAATCAGGTCAGCCAAAATGTCCCTTGAGTCTGCTCAAAGCCAAGGTAAAAATAATGTGCACCTGAACAAAGGGGTAATCAACAAAGATCGCACTACTGCACCAATGTTCCAATCACATGATCCTAGTAATAGAGAGAGCTACATCAGCCCTAGGTATTTAGGAGATAGACCCGGGTAGGATACCGGCCTGATATGGCAGGTATGAACAATAACCAGAGACAAAATCAAGATCAAAGAAATGGGGACACAGAGCAGATTTGATCCCAAGCACCATGATATATGGTAATCAGGATAGGCCCCGATATGTGGATCGATTTACTGATAATGGAAATCAACATAGGGGCCAGTACCCACAATCTGAGAGACAGGACATGAGGCAAACGTGAACTACAGTCCACGCCAGTACAATGATTCCCCACCAGGGGACTATAATCAAAGGATGGGTGCAACCCGCTCCCCTCCACAAATGAATCAAGAGTTCAGGAACCATCCCAACCGACATCAATCACCTGAGAGGTATCAGAATAGATCCAATCAGGGGGAAAACAACCAATATCGACCTAGGCCACAGAAAGAGGATCCTAGAGAGATGGAAAGGTTCCAGTGCCTTGAGGCCCAAGTGAAAATGTTAGCTGAGCAAATAGGAAAGCTCTATACAGCGCAAAAACAACCTTCCAAAGAGGGGGCTGATGGCCATAGCAATGACCGGGGGGCTTCCGAAAAGTGACTAAGTACTCATGATAACTGCAGTGCCAAAATGACAGATTGCTCTGATATAATTTTGCATAACGACTCTGAGATGCCTAATGGATTAAAAATGAAAGTACCAGTAAATGAACATTGTGACAGAAAGTGCAAATACTTCTAAAAAAGAGGTACGGTTTAACCTAGAGCTAAATAAACAGTAAAGATTTGTACAAATGAAAAAGAAACATTAGAATTCCAAAAGAACAAAGGACAGATTTAAGAAAAATGACTCATGCATGGGGAATACCAGTGAACAGGGAGTAAGTGGGGATGCTATAGCTCCTTCCCTGGGCAAGCAAACAATGACCAAACACAGACAGAAAAAGGAAATACTCAAAAGGAGGGTACAAGTCAATCACCTGAAGAATTCTTTGAACCATATTTTTGAAGAGGCTGAAAGGGCTGATTACCATGCTGAATAATAACAAATGCACAGAATTAGACAAAATGACAAATTGCAAGTGATGTTGTTACACATGTTCAGTTGGAGGGTTGTAGTGTGACTCTGATGATACCTAGATGGATGGGCGAACGGTGGCCACACTCCAAAAACCTCTGAACATGGGGAAATGAATAAAGTCTCTCGCACAGAAATGGGCAAAAAGGAGGGAAAAATGTCTTTCCATTTACCAATGTGCTTAGCCAAAAGTGAAAAAGCCTGAGAAAGGTGAGCCCTGAAATCAGTAAGAATTCACATTTCTTATGTGTATTAGAGGAAGTTGAAGGACAGATATTATGCACCCATCACTGTAGAAGAAAAATGCCATACCTTTGCTATGATTGACACTTGGCGCACAGGCCACAATTATGTCCAAAGAACTGTAAAGAGTATCAATGAAGGGAGATCCCCACAGAATCAGATCACAGTGAAGGAGAATCAAGGTCCAGTGCATAATTTAACTGGGAGGAGGTGCCCATTATAGGCGCAACTGAGGTTGACATAAAGATAGGAAACACAGAATGAAACAAGAGGTATTGGATCACATCTATTTGTGAAATTCCATTTCTGATGGGACAGATTGCCTGAAAAGATTGTCTCCCTCATAGATGGGGTGAATGGAGTGCTGTGGTCCTTAACCAAAAAACCATTGTGACCTAAAAAACTAAAATCACAAAACAGCAATATAAATGAATGTCACACCGTTGCCAAAACAAATGATGCTGTGGAGGTCTATCTCCAGAATAGCTGCATACCTAGCGTCACTGTTATATTAATGTGTCAAGACAAGATGCAGAGCGACAATAGAAAAACTACCTGTACAAATATACTTGGACCCAAGGAAAGAATGGCAGACTGCCATAGATGAGCACACATTACGTTTTTATTTAAAAAGAAAACATGCAAACAGAATATTGCTCCTAAAACAGATTCAGAAAAACACATTACCACTCTGGCAGAAATACACATGGAAGATGAGCAACCATGGTTCATGTTGGTATAAATGACTATTCTAAAACAATAAAAGCCACTTTAGCCCTTGAACAGAAAGGAGTTTCATTAATGAGAAATTGTTGCAAAAAATAATGGAAAGGGAGGAGAAATCCCGAAATTTAGGATTAAAAACCAATATGTTTCTGGTTTGACGATCCAGACTTTGAAAACCGAATTGCGTGGCAGATGCATGCGTAAAATTAGCATTGGGCAGAAAACAATTTACCATAATGTTTTGATAGTGAGTGGAACACAAAATGACTTTTACATGGGCAATGACATCATGCACAGAATGTGTATGGTGTAGATTTTCCTTAATCAAAAAATATGGTCACGCCTAGGTGGGCCGGCACCTGAATTTGAAGACAAAAGAAGGGCTTATCATTGTGCACAACTGGTTCCTTATGCAATCGAATTACAAATGAGGAAAGATACTATTATTCCTGCATTTACAAAACAGTTTGCAAATAACACTGAAATGCAAAAATGGACAGCAGATGAAAGGCTCTGATGCATTTGTATGCCTGAATGAATCCATAAAACAGCAAGGCCTGGATTATGAATACATTCCATTGGTAGACATTGGTGAGGGATCTGTAAAATCATGGTAAATAATAAAGGTTGTCAGGATATTCATTTAGAGGAAAACTCCCCATTAGGAATGGCCATACAAAAATCACATTATACGGCAGATTTAAATTAACATGGTGATTGGGAATATTCCTGAAAATATGTAGATGCCAAGGGCGAGTTGCCAGAACACCTGGACTCTCAGCCCAAAGGGATATTTAGAATTCATTCTGTGTACCCTTATGATTCAAGCGAGACAGTGCGCTGTCATCAAGAGGATTGCATAACATTTAACCTAAATGAAAATGAAATAGAAAATCAGCCCATTGAAGTGGAAGCTGATATGCCAAAACATTTAAATGTGCCAGCTTTACAAAGGGACACAGCCACACAATTAGAGGAAAGCGCAGATATTCCCATGCCGGAACATTTTCCAGAATTCTCCAAAATGGTAGAGGAGCAGATTATATTAGCGGATGCATGTGACGAGGAGGATAGAAATTAATTGAGGAAAATATTTATGGAGTTTAAAGATGTATTTGCAAAAGACGCTCATGATTGCGGGCTAACTAATTTACATGTGGCCACACTTCCGGAAGGGTGTAGCAGACGCCCAGTATTTGTACACCAGTATAGACTACCGCTGGCATGTTTAGAATCATTGGCAGAGATTATTAAAAATTTGGAGTCGCTGGGAATCATCAGGCCCATTCATAGCACATCCAATACACCTATTTTAGGTGTGTTAAAACCAAACGGTCAATGGCGACTGTGTGCAGATTTGAGAGAGTTAAATAAAAGAGTGCCAGTATCCAGATGGCCACTGCCATTCATTGATCAGCTATTAGCTCAGGTACATGGTTCAAAAGTGTTCACCACATTAGATCTCACCTCTGGATATTGGTGTGTGCCATTGGCAGAGGAGATACAGAATTTATTTTCCTTTTCATTTAATAAGACTCAATACGCATGGGTTAGAACTCCATCGGGTACGTCAATAGTGGGAGTGAATTTGGCATATTTTTGAGGAAGGCTATGCCTGATGCAGCAGAAAGAGGAACCATAATTTATGTGAATGATGTCCTGATAAAAAATGATAGCTTGAAAAGCCATTTTGATGAAATCAGACATGTTCTTGGCCAATTGCAGAAAGCAGGCGCCAAAGTATCTTTACAAAAAGCACAATGGTGCAAGAAAAAGGTGAATTTTCTAGGCCATGAAGTGACTGAACATGGACTCAATCCACAATAGAAGAAAATAGAGGCCATACAGAAACTAAAAGATCCTAAAAATGTGAAAGGGGTAAACAGTTTATTAGGAATGACAGGCTATAACAGAAAGTTCATTGAAAATTATGCTGAAATCACTCAACCATTGACTAAACTGCTTAAACTGAATACACCCTGGAAATAGGAAAAAGAGCAGTCTGAGGCAGTGGCTAAATTAAAGGAATGTCTTGTAAAGGCACCATGTTTAGCATATCCCATAAAGGAAAGGGATTTCTTTATAGAAATAGGTTTCTCTGAACATTTTATATCAGCAGTGTTATCACAAAAACATGATTTGAATCACAAAACCATTGCATATGCAAGTAAGGCATTTTCCCAAGTTGAAATTAAATTCAATGAATGTGAAAAGGCCCTATTAACCACTGTGTGGGCGCTACAACATTTCTGCCCCATTGTTCAGGGAGAAAAGGTGATTATTGAGACAAATCATCAACCTTTGCAGTTTTTAGAGAGTGAAAGAATTAGGTCAGGTAATCTAGCACAATCCAGAATCACTTCATGGACGCTGGCATTACAAGGCTTTTCTGTAGAAGTAAGATATGGCCAAAATAAAAGAAGCCCAATTGCTCAAGGTTTAGCAAACATACATGACTGTGCAGCTGAAACAGTATCAAATGAAATAGAAATGGAACCTAATTTGCAGGAATTTGAACAATCACCAACAAAGCTTTTGATGAAAAAACATGCTAAGACTTGCCAACTGTATATGTTGATGGTTGTGCCTTTCACATTGAAAGTGACAGTGATAAACAGTTAGTGTCAGGAATAGGGAATGTCTGGTTGAAGTGTGAAGGTATCCCGAGTATAGGGATGAGAATTGGTGCTAGGAGCAGCCAGGTAGCGGAATTGGCAGCCATTTATAAAGCAATTGCTACTGCAGTTGATAATAAATTCAGTAAAATTGTCCTGGTGACTGATTCTGATTACGCACAAAATAGCTTTGTGGAATATTAACCTGGCTGGAAAGCGAGAGGCATGATTACATACAATAAAAAGCCACTTAAACATGGAAAAATGATACAAGCCATAGACAAATTGGTGTCAGAAAATGATTTAACAATATACTGGAGGAAAATTTGTGGGCGTTTGATAACTCCAGGAGAGGATGAGGAGTGAAATGATAAGGCAGATCACCTGGCTAAAATTGGGGCTGTGATGGGAGAATTGCTCCCTGTTGAACATTTACTGGGTGAAATACAAATTGATGCAGTAACACGACTAAAGCACCAAAGGAAATAGATCAACCAGTGGTACAGTGGAGTTATGATACACCAGACCAAGATCTGATTGAGGCACGAAAGAATGATCGAATTTTGGGAATCTATTATAATCATTTGATAGATCCTGAAAAAAAACCTTTAACAGAAAATTATTGTATGGGAAAAGAAGTGTTGAGGGTGCTATTAAAGAATAAAAAACAAATAAGACTACAAGATGGACTCATGATTAGAGCGTCCATAACAGGACAAATACAGTGGGTGGTACCCCTTTCATTCAGAGGGTTAATGCTACACCATGCGCATGATGCTACAACTGCAGGCCACAGAGACTCACAGAAAACAATGGAAATACTAAAAGATTATGCTTATTGGCCACATATGTGCCAAGATGTAGAATTATATACTAGAGGATGTCTAGTATGTGCCCAATTTAAACCTGCGTCAGCAACGCATAGAGCTCCATTAATGAAAAGAGGCCTAACTCTTCCATGGTCAGATTTGCAAATAGACTATGTAGGTCCTTTAAAAAGGTCGAGCAGGGGACACCGTTATATTTTGAGTGTGGTATGTTTGATGTCGAAGTGGATTGAGTGCATTCCTGCACCAGATTGTAGTGCGCAAACAGCAGCCACATTGCTGGTGAACCATGTGTTCTCAAGGTTTGGGTTGCCACAAAGAATTGAGTCAGACAGAGGAAGTCATTTCACAAGTACTCTAATGAGTAAGGTATGGCAAATACTAGGTGTGAAAAGGAAACTACATATCGCATATCGGGCGGCGTCTTCAGGTACAGTTGAAAGAAGCAATAGGTCTGTTGTGGATATTTTAAAGAAATTTGTGGCAGAAGCAGGTTCCAGCTGGGATTTACGTTTACCGTTGGTTTTGATGGCAATCAGATCAACTCCTGCCAAAGCAACAGGTGTTAGCCCCCATGAGGTCTTGACAGGTAGGAAATGGTGTTACCACAACACCTACTATACAGAACACATGAGCAAACACTTGTGAGTGCATCCACAGTTCATGAATATATTGATGAACTGAGGAGGCATTTGCAACATGCATTTGCTTTTGTGCAGAGAAATCTGGAAAGAGTGCTGACAGTGCAAAGTCATATTATGATAAAAAGACATCAGTAAAGGAATACAGTGTAGGGGATCAGGTGTACAAGTTTCATTTTGGAAAAGTAAACAGAAAATTCTAAATTTCTAGCAGCCTGGCAGGGGCCATTTCGAATTATAGATAAGGTCTCTCCTGTAGTGTATAAAATTTTGAAAAATGAAGGTGAAACAGCAATAGAGCAGTTTGTCCAGTAAATCAAATCAAACCATGCCATCCCAGACATGAGATCAGGCAGCTTGAGCATGTAGAAACAGATAAAGTCCTTGAACACAAAAAGAGAAATAAATGGGTCATCAGGAGGGACAAAGAAGTTAAAAAGTGTTGATTTTATGATGGCACATAAACACTGTAATATATGTAAAAATATTATAATAATAATAAATAAATAAATAAATAAATAAATAAATAAATAAATATATAATGGAAGCTCATGGTTGGTGTGCAGAGAGAAAGTGTATTAAATATTGAATGCTGTTTTATATGTGCTTGTTTTCTTTTAACTTGTGTTTAATTTCAGAAAAAGAAAAAAAACGGAAATATTTTACCAAGCATGTTTTATTTTTGGCAAAAGGATGAAGTTAGTATTGTGCTATGTACTTAATTTGTTTATTTCTATTTGATTTAGAAATTAACATTATTTGGTCGGAGGTTCCGGGATCAGAGCCCACGGGAGACGATGGAGTCCTGGAGCCCACGTGGACGGATTCCGGAAAGCCCCAAAGAGGGGTGAAGACCAAGGCTGCAAAGCGATCAGCATTGAAGATGATACCGATGATATGGTTAATGATGATGATATTCGGAGGGATCTTCAAAAATTCAGAAGCACAGGTTGTCATTGAACCTGGACCAGCATCTGGTATCGCGGTGGAAGAGCACCAGGATTCATCATGAGTGATAGAAGGATGATTTTCCAAAATATTTACATACCATTGAATCCTGAGATTTTGATTGAAAAACATTTGAACAATACCGGAATTAAAGATGAACAGACTAAAGAGTGGCTGGAAATAAGAAAAGAGGACACTAAGCAGTCAATAAGAGATATATTAATGCAATTGGAAAAAACATTTGTGAATTCAGCAGACATTAAGAAGAAGAGAGGAAAGAGAGGTGCGGTGATGCTCGCGATACTCATTGGTAATGTCTATAGTTGGAGCCATAATAGGTACCACAATATCAACAGCCAATTCTATTTCGGTAGGAACACTGAGTACTAAAGCGCAACAACTGAGTATTGACCTAGAAATAATACAAAAAACATTAGATGGAATTAGAGGGGGACTGGATGAACAAGTAAGATTCATAAATGAAACTGCAATCATTCTATAATGAACAAGCGGATGTGATGCAACGGCGACTAAATAATATTATTAAGCATGACAGAACACTTAATGAGATATTGAACATAATGAGTCCTGTTGATAGACTATTAACGAATTATATGAGAGAAGTTCAAACTGCAGTTTCACAATTGATTCAAGGACATATTCCCTTGTATTTTGTTTCGCAGGATATCATTCGTCAAATGATAGAAAGATTGACCAGGAGGGAAATTGACCTTATACAGGTAAAAATTGCATTCGAAATGGGGAATGCAATGCCGTATATGTGGACTTGGAAGACTAGGAATCGGATTTTTGCTATGCATCCCATATGTAGCCCTGAACTTATTTATCAAACGAAGTGGGTACACAATGTGGGATTTTGGCAAGAGGACAAATTTATTAAGATTAAGACTCCAGAAGTGGTGGCATTTCAGTCATGGGAACCTGAAGTTTATTAATACCAAACTTGGAAACATGTGTCAAATTTAAAGAACAAAATTATATGTGTCCAGGTAAACCGTTTGTTCCTGATGCCACAGATGCTATTTGTGGTTTGAAATCTGACCCAAGTATATCAGAAGGATGTGAAGTGATTATTAGCAATATGGGGAGTGAAGAATTGCACAGGCTAAGATGGTCAGAGGTAAATGGTTGATCAGCACCTGTTTAAAGAACATGACGGTAGTACATTTAATCATGGAACATATGTGGTTAAACAGGTGAAATATAATGTTTTTTATTTACAGGTTCCAAAGGATACAATTGTGTCAATTGGGGGTTAACATTGTTTCATGTAACAAATGATGTTTGGAAAGCCAAGTAGAAAATATTGATTTTTTCAAAGGGATACTTTTCCAATAGACCGGATGTGGAATATTTATTGAATCAAAAGAAAACATGTTATGAAAATGAATTTGAAGAAAAACAATATTACAATTAGTAATCTGGGTATAATAGAAGTGGAAAGATTTAATTGGGGAACCTGGGGGGAACGCTCATAGTGGGTTTGGCTGTCCTGGTGTTAATCATGGGTGGATGGTTGATTGTGGGCTTATCAGTAAAAAATGAAAATGTTACTGATTTTACTAGCTACGTAGGAATGAAGCACACTTCTCCCGGAAGCCATTGCATGGGTGGCCTCATTCCTAAATGGCAGACTCATGAAAGTCTTCTCAGACACTGCCTCGGCAACCCCTACCACCATCCACTGCGGCGTCCCACAAGGCTCCTGCACCGCCCCCACTCTCTACAATATATTCACCCTTCCTCTCTTCAATGACCTCGACTGTCGTAACATAGCGTATACCAACTACGCAGACGATACGCAGGTACTACTCCCTCTAACTGGGACCTACGAAGAAGATGCGACAGCATTACCAAAATCTACACAGCCATCCAAACCTGGATGGCGGCCAACGGCCTCTGCCTAAACGGGGACAAAACCGAAATCCTCATAGTAGGGACCAATGAAATTCTCAACAAACTCCCCCCCCAATACAAATCCTTCAACATCGACAACTCCACCATCTCAGTCTCCAAGACTGTTAAAACCTTAGGCGTTCACCTAGATGCCTCACTATCTATGTCTCGCCAGGTCAACGCCATAGCCTCTTCCTCGGCACTTACCACCAAGATGATAAATGCTGTCAAGCCTTTTCTCTCCGCCAAAAACTGCCTGTCCATCGCCAGAGCCACTATAGGTACAAAACTAGACTACTGTAATGCCCTGTTCCTAGGCACCTCCGCCCACAACCTAAAAAAACTCCAAATCACGCAAAACAATGCGCTCCGGGCAGCACTGTCCATTCCAAAAAGAGAAACACATCTCGCAAGCAAGGAAAGATGCCCACTGGCTACCCGTGAAGGAACGCATACTTTTCAAAGCCATGACCATCACACATAGATGCCTATCCCTGGATGCCCCACCCTATCTCGCAGAAAGAATCACACCGAAAGCCTCCATCAGACCCACCAGAGCTCACCGCACCAACATGATTGATGTCCCCACGTTTCAAAGATCCAGGGCGGGAGGAACCAGCTTCCAACACCGCAACTAAAAACTGGAACTCCTTACCTACCTCACTAAGGAACGAAAAATCATACCATACCTTCCGTAAAAACCTCAAAACCCTCCTATTCCGCTAAAGTCTTCCACATGCACTCTCATGCTTGCATTGTAACCACAGCATAGCATAACCTCTAAGCTCAATGTTTATTACCAATGTGAAATGTACTCGGTAACTCGGTTTACATCTGTAAACACATTCCTATGCTTGTGTTCATGACTAAGTCTGCTGTAACAGCGCCACGATGCCCCAGGGCAGTTCTGTGCGCTTTATAAATGCAAATAAATAAATAAATAAATAAAATGGTTGATTGTTTTATCAGTAAAAATGAAGATGTTGCTCATGTTAGTGGCTACTACGGGGAGAGAAAGATATCCCAACACGCATACATTTTAAAAAAGAAGAAAGGGAGCAAGTTGGATTTCTTCCAATTGTGGCTTGGACCATGGCCAAAATTCTTAAAAAAGGAGGGAATATGCAGGATTATTTAGCGTGTTTTTGGAGTGCAGCACCACTGCATGAGATCAATGTATTGCTATAATGCGGTACAAGCAATTGCACCATTTTTTTTTCTCCTGAAATGCCTCTGTTGCAGGAGACACATTAGCGGATTAATGAATTAATATAATTAACAATAGTAACATGATCTTAATTTATTAATATCATAATGTGTTCTCCAAGTGCAAAATGAGGCAGGCTGAAAGTCATTTTAAACGGACATTCAGAATTTTCATTTTTTTTTCCTTTCTCTTTCTCTGTGCTTTTCACGGTCCTTGCTAAAGAAACAAAATTCGAATGGTGGAAAAAAGAAAAGCTGGGCGTCGTCTCCTGAGAATTGCTAAGAAATCAAACAGTGAGCCTGATTGGCAAAACTGGCGCATGGAAATTAAAATCTACAAGTATTGGCGAAAACAATATGGAGCCATACAATATAAAAATGACGCCGAAGCTATGATGCAAAATCTACAAACTAAAAAATCAAGCGAATTCTGGAAGCTGATCAAGGAGACAAATGGTACCCAGATGGCTTCTATGTCCAATGCAGTAGCAGAAGAAACATGGGTTCAATATTTCACTGAAGAATTTCTGTGTCCTACCATCGATCCTTGCAGAATCCGCTATCAGTGTGGGTGGATCTGTCCAATACTACGGACATCGAAGTAGCCATACGAAACTTGAAAAGATCAAGAGCACCAGGTCCCGATGGACTAACTAATACAGATTTAAAAATGTATCCCGAAAAGTGGGCAAAAACAACAAGTAAAATCTTCTTGGAATGTGGCAGAACGAATATGATCCCAGAATCATGGCAAAAAGCGGTGATTGTTCCAATTTATAAAAAGGGACCGAGACAAGAACCTATGAGCTACAGACCCATTGCTCTCCTGGACATTCTTGGCAAACTCTATTCAGCCAGTCTTCTGGTTCACTTTCGAACATGGTTAAAAGACAGCCCAGCGAATGACCTACTTCAAACAGGTTTTCAAAAAAACGGCTGTACTGCCATCAATCTCATAATCCTAAACATCTTGAAGGCTAAAGTCAAAGATGGGGGCCAAAGGTCTATCTAGCCTTTGTCGATCTCTCAAAGGCGTTCGATAAAATCGATAGACAAAGGCTATGGAGAAAGCTGCAAGTTTGGAAATGCCCCATTAAAATACTGGAACCCATAAAAGCACTCTATGCAATCACAAAGATCAGAATTAAACTCAACCACCAAGGCGCACTCTCCAAGGAGATCAATGTCAACCGAGGAGTAAAACAGGGATGCCCCTTGGCCCCCGTGCTGTTCACAGCCTTCCTGGGAGACTACCAACACTCCGAAGAACAAATCCGCTCTTTTCCCCCCAAAATCGGGAAAATGGTGATTCCTTGATTACTGTATACGGATGACATTATTGTGATCGACCAAACGAAGGGCGGCTTACAAAGAAAACTAGCCAACTTGGAGTCCTATATATCTGAAAACAATCTCGAACTCAATAAATCGAAAACAAAGGTTATGGTTTTGGAGAAAGTCCCTACCAAAAACACAAAGAATCTAAAGATCTACCTGGAGAAAACCGAAATTGAAATTGTAACCAGCTTTAAATATCTAGGGCTACAAATTGATATCTCTGGAGTCGAAACGAGTCTCGTCAATCAAATATGGGAAAAGGTAAAAAGGTTAACAACCCAAACAAGAGCAGTGGATCACAAATACGGCAAATTTTCCCTCATTCCAGCAATAACTTTCTACAATACTAAAGTAATTCCAGCTTTGATCTATGGAACGGAATCCGCCTTATATCTCAAACGTAATATCTGGAGCAAAATTGAAGGACAGCTCTGGAAATCAGTACTAGGTCTTCCCAAATCCACTGCCATGTTGGCGGGATAAGGAGGGAGCTGGGGCTCATATCTTTGGCATCAAAGGTCGATCAGAGTGCCTTACGTCTCTATAGACGAATTATCATGTCAGACACCCTTCCTATCTACAACATCGTACAGGAAGAAATTGATGCATGCAAATGTGAAGCCTTGAATAAATGGGTCAAAGCCAGAAAAGATGACTTGAACAACATCGAATGCTCTGAGAAAGAGCTGAAAGAAAATCCAGAAAGAATAAAAAAAAATGGAACAATATGATTGGATCCTGACAATAGAACAAGCAACAGGGAACACACTTTTGAAGCATCTGCCGCCTACTTTCAACAAAGGAAAAAAACCTTTGCAATACTGCACTAAGTTCCCCAACAAGAATCTGAGAAATAGTGTATTGAGAGCAAGACTCAATCTGCTCCCTACTAGAGAGATTATAACAATCAGAAGATCGGGTCCTGAGAAAAGCTGTCGCTTATGTAAGAATGAGCAAACGCTCGAGACCCTAAAGCACCTAGTGATAGACTGCCCAAACACGATTGAAAGCAGAAAGCTATACCTCCCCTCTTTGGCTGAAGACTTGTGGATCTTCAAAACGGATGATCTGTGGTACAGATTAATCTCTGGCGAAAATAGACGATGGTCCCAAGCTCTGACAAAACTGATAGAACTAGTGTTCGCACAGATTAACAGCACTCGGCGAGAGGGTGATAACATTATGAATTCAGAAGCACACTAGCTCTGACTACCCCTCCTTTGCCTTTTGGAACTAAGGTTCCCGCCCTTGATGGAGGCCTGGCCAGCCCCGACTGGGGAGGTATCTATGTATTTATTTGTTAGCTCGACGCCAGAGCTGCAAAGGTTTTGACAAAACTTGCAGGGTAATTCATAGAATTTCGCAGAAAAGTGTCGCAAGCGGCTGGCGCAGAGTGTCCGCGTGCGATTGACTGCGCCAGGCACGTGCGCTAAAACCGATTTCCGCGCACAGCGTATTCATGGATTTCATGCTCCCAAACCAGCCGTGGCGCAGAGTATCGCAGCGACCCTGCAGCAGCGCCAGTAACGCCCCCAAGAACGCCCTCGCGCAAGGAAAAGCCAGCAAAATTGCTAAATCATCGCAAAGGGCTGCGCTAACCCTGGACCAGTTTACAGGGCAGCCAAACAAGGAACGCAAAGCGGGTAACGTGCATATCAGGGGTACACATGAAGTCATACACGCGATTAGCCAGGGTAAGTGTATTACAGGGGTACACGTGAAGTCATACACGCGATTAGCCAGGGTACGTGTATTACAGGGGTACGCGGGAAGTTTAACACGCGATTGGCCAGGGTACGTGTATTACAGGGGTACGCGGGAAGTTTAACACGCGATTGGCCAGGGTACGTGTATTACAGGGGTACGCGGGAAGTTTAACACGCGATTAGCCAGGGTAAGTGTATTACAGGGGTACACGTGAAGTTATACACGCGATTAGCCAGGGTACGTGTATTACAGGGTACGCGGGAAGTTTAACACGCGATTGGCCAGGGTACGTGTATTACAGGGGTACGCGGGAAGTTTAACACGCGATTGGCCAGGGTACGTGTATCAAAGGGTACGCGGGAAGTTTAACACGCGATTAGCCAGTGTAAGTGTATTACAGGGGTACACGTGAAGTCATACACGCGATTAGCCAGGGTACGTGTATTACAGGGTACGCGGGAAGTTTAACACGCGATTGGCCAGGGTACGTGTATTACAGGGGTACGCGGAAGTTTAACACCGCGATTAGCCAGGGTAAGTGTATTACAGGGGTACACGGGAAGTTTAACACGCGATTAGCCAGGGTACGTGTATTACAGGGTACGCGGGAAGTTTAACACGCGATTGGCCAGGGTACGTGTATTACAGGGTACGCGGGAAGTTTAACACGCGATTGGCCAGGGTACGTGTATTACAGGGGTACGCGTGAAGTTATACACGCGATTAGCCAGGGTAGTATATTACAGGGGTACGCGGGAAGTTTAACACGCAATTGGCCAGGGTACGTGTATTACAGGGTACGCGGAAGTTCAACACGCGATTGGCCAGGGTACGTGTATTACAGGGGTATGCGGGAAGTTTCACATGCGATTGGCCAGGTACGTGTATTACAGGGGTGCGTGGGAATTATCACACGCGATTTGGCTTGGTACGTGTATTACAGGGGTGTGCGGGAATTATCACACGCAATTAGGCTGGGTGGGTCCTCACAGGTGTTCCCTGTACACCCTCCACAGCCCCTGCAGGCAGCCCACAAAACAGGGGACTACCCTGCACACCTGCTCATGTCCCCTGCACCCCCACCCCCCAGCATGCAGGGGCACCCTCCACCAGGCCCCCACTCACGTCTCCCACCACCCCACCCCCGCCCACCAGGGGCACCCTCCACCAGGCCCCCACTCATGTCCCTATCACCCCCACCCCCGCACCAGGGGCACCCTCCACCAGGCCCCACTCATGTCTCCCACCACCACACCCCCCAGCAGTGCAGGGGCACCTCCACCAGGCCCCCACTCATGTCTCCCACCACCCCACCCCCAGCACCAGGGGCACCTCCACCAGGCCCCCACTCATGTCTCCCACCACCCCCACCCCCCAGCCTCCAGGGGCACCCTCCACCAGGCCCCCACTCATGTCTCCCACCACCCCCACCCCCCAGCAGTGCTGGGCACCCTCCACCAGGCCCCCACTCATGTCTCCACCACCCCCACCCCCCAGCCTCCAGGGGCACCCTCCACCAGGCCCCACTCATGTCTCCCACCACCCCCACCCCCCAGCAGTGCAGGGGCAGCCTCCACCAGGCCCCCACACATGTCTCCCACCACCCCCACCCCCAGCAGTGCAGGGGCACCCTCCACCAGCCCCCACTCATGTCTCCCACCACCCCCACCCCCAGCCACCAGGGTCACCCTCCACCAGGCCCCCACTCATGTCTCCCACCACCCCACCCCCCAGCAGTGCAGGGGCAGCCTCCACCAGGCCCCCACTCATGTCTCCCACCACCCACACCCCCCAGCAGTGCAGGGGCACCCTCCACCAGGCCCCCACTCATGTCTCCCACCACCCACCCCCCAGCCACCAGGGGCACCCTCACCAGGCCCCCACTCATGTCTCCCACCACCCCACCCCCAGCCACCAGGGGCACCCTCCACCAGGCCCCCACTCATGTCTCCAACCACCCCACCCCCCAGCAGTGCTGGGGCACCTCCACCAGGCCCCCACTCATGTCTCCCACCACCCCCACCCCCCAGCCACCAGGGGCACCCTCCACCAGGCCCCCACTCATGTCTCCCACCACCCCCACCCCCCAGCAGTGCAGGGGCACCCTCCACCAGGCCCCCACTCATGTCTCCCACCACCCCCACCCCCAGCAGTGCAGGGGCACCCTCCACCAGCCCCCACTCATGTCTCCCACCACCCCCACCCCCAGCCACCAGGGTCACCCTCCACCAGGCCCCACTCATGTTCCCACCACCACCCCCACCCCCAGCAGTGCAGGGGCACCCTCCACCAGGCCCCACTCATGTCTCCCCACCACCCCACCCCCCAGCCACCAGGGTCACCCTCCACCAGGCCCCCACTCATGTCTCCCACCACCCACCCCCAGCAGTGCAGGGGCACCTCCACCAGGCCCCCACTCATGTCCCCACCACCCCCACCCCCAGCAGTGCAGGGCACCCTCCACCAGGCCCCCACTCATGTCTCCCACCACCCCACCCCCCAGCCACCAGGGTCACCCTCCACCAGGCCACCACTCATGTCTCCCACCACCCCACCCCCAGCAGTGCAGGGGCAGCCTCCACCAGGCCCCCACTCATGTCTCCACCACCCCCCACCCCAGCAGTGCAGGGGCAGCCTCCACCAGGCCCCCACTCATGTCCCCTATCACCCCCACCCCGCCACCAGGGCACCCTCCACCAGCCCCCACATATGTCTCCCACCACCCACACCCCCCAGCAGTGCAGGGGCACCTCCACCAGGCCCCCACTCATGTCTCCCACCACCCCACCCCCAGCCACCAGGGCACCCTCCACCAGGCCCCACTCATGTCTCCCACCACCCCCACCCCCCAGCAGTGCAGGGCACCCTCCACCAGGCCCCCACTCATGTCTCCCACCACCCCCACCCCCCAGCCACCAGGGCACCCTCCACCAGGCCCCCACTCATGTCTCCCACCACCCCCACCCCCAGCAGTGCAGGGGCACCCTCCACCAGGCCCCACTCATGTCTCCCACCACCCCCACCCCCCAGCAGTGCAGGGCAGCCTCCACCAGGCCCCACTCATGTCCCCTATCACCCCCACCCCCCACCAGCAGGGCACCCTCCACCAGGCCCCCACTCATGTCTCCCACCACCCCCACCCCCAGCAGTGCAGGGGCACCCTCCACCAGGCCCCCACTCATGTCTCCCACCACCCCCACCCCCTGCACCATGTGCAGCCCCCACCAGGTCCTCACACAATGTGCGTATTGGTCAGCCTCCACAGCCAAAAAGCCCTACCAAGTAACCCATTCACCCACATGGAAATGGAAATCACATGTTACACCCCCAATGTTCATGAAGCAAATGAACCCATGTCCGTCACACACATATTTTCCAATTGAATGGGAAAACACACAACATGACATGCATGAAACCAATGAGATGAAACCACACAGTGAACAATGTAAAAAAAAATGTATTAGAAAAAAATACAAATGCTAAAGAAAGAAAACTAACTACAATGTAAATGTGAAAAAAGAAGCTGCATGTCCGCATAAAAACACAAAACTAGAAAATCTAATCCAAAAAATGTTGTCCAAAGTGAAATGTCAAAACTCTCCGTGCAACAAAGAACTATGTACAAAAATAACAAGGGTCCATCATCACAACAGAACTAAGGAAACCTCCTAAAAAACCTACCTAAATATCAACTATATACAAAAAGTGGAGCAGTGTCCGTCGACTCCAAATCATAAGAAAAAACAAAGGAAACCTAAAACTAAAGAACTATATACAAAGGCGGCGGGCAAGTCCAGCGGCTCACCTGTGGTGTTCCGGGCCAGGGCATCATCGAACTCCTGTTCGATGTCCCGGAGGCGGTCCAGTTCCATGGCCCCGAGGGTCCGCAGGGACGACGCCGTGTCCTCCTCCAACCCCCTGCGGATTGCCTCGAGGCACTCGGCCCGCCTCAGGGCCCTCCGCATGGAGTTCTCCGCCCTGACCATTGTGAGCCGCGCCTCTTCCGCCCGCCGCCGCTCCGCACCTATGGCGTGGCCCAACCGCTGCCACACGGAAGACACTCTCTGTCCTGGGTCCTCCTGCCCTCCGGCCGATGCCTGCCCCTCCGATGTCGAAGGCCCCGAGCCTTCATGGCTCCCACCATCTTGCTGCTGCTGCTGCTCTGCCTCTGCCCGTGCACTGCCTCCTGCTGCCTGCACATCCTCCGCCGGCTGGGGTGCAGTTGTTGATGTGGCCACCCCTGCTGGACGTCCGACTCCCGACTGTGGCAGAGATGCCTCCTCCACCAGCCTGGCCGCACTGTCAGAGGCAGCTCCACAGGGCACCCAGGTGACTGATGGGTGGGAAGATGGCACAGAGGACGACTGGCGCGTAGGGGGTCCAGTTGAGGAGGGGGTCGGAGCAAGCCCCATCAGACGGAGGAATCCGGTCTGGGTGACCTGTCCCAGCAGGCTGACGTGGTCAACGAGCCATTCGAGATGACGTGCAGTCTCTCCATGAAAAGACTGCAGGTCACCTCGCATGGCCCGTTGACGCAACGCCACACCAGCCAGGACAGGCTCAACCCGGACCTGGATAGCCACGTCCGCAGGCAGAGGAAGGCCAGTTGACGTCAGCTCATCACCTGCCTGAAAACGGGTCTGGACGTAGGCATCCCTGCTGGTGCAAGATGATGCAGGGACAGGATCGGGGACAGGATTGCACACAGGCACCTCCGCGGCCGCCTGTGCTGCCTCCTGTCCCTGGTCCTGGACTGCACCACTAGCACCAGTGGGATCCCCACCTCCAGACCCCGTCTCTGGTGCTTGCACGGCCTCCTCCTCCACCAGACCCCCCACCAACCTGGATGACTCTGTGCCATCTTCCCCTGTTGGGCCCTGTGGGGTCCCAGCTGCCCCTTCTGCTGCCGAGGAGTCCAACTGCAACCTCCGCCTCTTGGACCTCCCCCCGGCAGCTGCGGCCTGGGACGCGGCACCGGACTCCTCACTCCCCGACGAGATGACAACACGGGAGGGGAGCCGGGCCTTGCGTCTCCGGCTGGCGGTCGGATCCCCGCCGCTGTGCTCCACAGCACCTTCTCCGCCCTCTTCATCAGTTGACGCTGCAGACAGGGAGAAACAAAACACAGGCATCAGGGCACTGTACAATGGACACATACACGCATGACAGTTGCACATGAGTGGCATTGGCAAACCTCAGACATGTCATCACAATCCCCAACACACATGTCATTGCAACTGCACACATGAGCCATACCACAGCCATATCGCAACTGCCACCACCATCCCCACACATACAACAGCATCAGCAGCCAAAGGGGAGCCATACATCACATGCAACACAGGAAGTGCACCACACATGTACACACACCACCACACTTGCATGCATGTCTACACCTCTGCCAAGTGTCGCACTGTTCAGACGGGCATCCATGTCACATCTGCCAATCAGGCTTCCACATACCGCTGTCACATGCATCCATGTAGCATCACTGTTGCACCTTTGACAAATACACACACATGCACATGTACACAGTGCTCATAACATGCAGCCGAAAACAACATACATGCCTGACATCACGGACATGTCTACTTACATACACATTCATCCAAACATGTGTGCACGCACAACTGCATTTGCCATGCAAGCCCACACACACAAGCACCATCCATGTCTCACACATTACAGCCTCGCATGTGTCAGCCCCACGGCCCTGTACACCCCACCCATACTCCACCCCATACAAACAGATGTGCAACTGGCACAATGGGGAATGATCACACACGCCCTGCTCACAACCAGGATGCATGTACACTCACCGCTCGACTCCAGACGGCTCTGCTTCTCTAGGACCTGGACGTGGAGCGCTGGGGATATGCGTTCCAGGACCCCATCTGTTCTTCCGACAAGTGGCCCCGGCGCCCCTTGGCATCCGCTGCCTTCAAGAGGCGCCGGGCCTTGTTCAGGGTCCTGGACCTGAAGTCCTCCCAGCGCTTCCTGACATGTTGTAAGTCCCGGACTGCCACCCCCTCCGCGTTGATGGCAGTCACGATGTCAGTCCAGATCCGAGTCCGTCCTTCCTTGTCGGCGCGGGAACTTCCAAAGAGGGCATCATACTGCCCCAGGATTTGCTCCACCAGGACACCAACTTCGGTGGCACTGAAGCTGGTGCCCCTCTGCCTCTCTGGCCGGGGGTTGTCAGTGGTCACAGATGGTGTTAGCCCCGACATGACAACCCCAGAGGCAGGAGTGGGTGGGCAACTGGGTCCTGGGGCTGGGCTGTGGAGCGATGGAATTCCAGTCGGGAGTCTTCTGTTCCAGCAGGGGTGGTCACAGCAACAGCACCCCTGGCTGATGTGCAGGCAGCAAATGGCAGTGCACGTGGGCAGCAGGCAGTCAGGCAGCAGCAGATAGCAGGTGGGAGCGTGCTCGGGGCTCTGGGGGGCAGTAATTCGGCCTTCTGGGCAGGAGCGTGGTCTCCCGTGTGCTCACGCGTGGCCAGCTTGGTACGGAGTGAATTGGCACGTGAAAATCCTGCACGTCAGCGTGAAAACCGAGGAAAGGCCCTTAGCGCGTAAGCGCGTCAGCACGCATACGCGATTCCATTGGACCAAAGGCCCTCAGCGCGTAAGCGCGTCTGTGACGTGACCCGCACGGGTGTTTCCCACACAGCACGTGATGACAGAGCACACGTGGAAAGACTGCACGTCAGAGTCTCATTTGCGTGTGATTGGTGGAAATGGCCGTACACCGGGATACAGGTGCGCTGACGTACTTGCGTGTGTAAGTGTCCGCGCACACCTCATATACACGTACATAGGCCAATCGCGTGTACACGCACTTTTGTCCAATTACACGCGATGAGACTCTGACGTGCAGTCTTTCCACGTGTGCTCTGTCACAGCAACAGCACCCCTGGCTGATGTGCAGGCAGCAAATGGCAGTGCACGTGGGCAGCAGGCAGTCAGGCAGCAGCAGATAGCAGGTGGGGAGCGTGTGAATAACTTCACGCGAACCCCTGTGATGCACGTACCCTGCAAATCGCGTGTGACACTTTCCCGCGCACCCCGGTATACATGCACACGTATTTTTTGTCAGCGGGTGTCCGTGTTTGTGGGTACCCCTTTGCACGTCATTTTTCCTGGAGGGCCACAGTATGGGACATTCATCATGGCAGTATATAGGTGCTATTTGTTGGCGCACCTTTTGGCGCACATTTCTTACAGCCGCAGAGACGCTACCGCCTCCTTTCTTGTGGCGGTCGTGTTTGTGCCTGTGCGCTGGTTTGAGCGTGCGCTTTTTTCCCCTATTCTATTCCATGAATACGTGTTGTAGGCGAGCGTGTGGGCGTTCCGCGCACTTGTGCCCTGTACTTCCCCCGTGACGCCCACGTTTTGGCAAGTTGTTCCCCATTCCGAGTGTTACGCCCGTGTTCCGCCTACTTTTATTGCGTGCGCCGCGCTATGTGCGAATTTCGCTGTGGCCTGTGCGATTTTCGCTGTGACCTGGCGCACGCTGTTAGATGGCCTGTGCGCCAACGTGCGCCAACGTGCGCCGCGCACTTTTTTTTCGCACATCCGCTGGTTTTCTCGCGCACGGCCTTCCATGAATCGACGTGCCCTGCTTTTCGTGCGATTTTCGCACGTTCACTGCGATTTTCGCTATTCAACTGCGATTCGCACGTTTTTGCCCACTTGCGCCGCGCTAATTATTCCATGAATCGGCCTCTTGGTTTTTACTGAATAAAGTTAAAAAAAAAAAAAAACTTGAATAAGCAAGAAATAGTAGATACAGTTTCTTACTGAAAAGTGAGCTATTGTTTGAAGAAGGAGGGTGTGACATGATAGAATTTTATTGGGTGCACGTCACCCTAGGGGCTGTAACAGAGGTTTTCTGAAGAATCTCGGGGAGAGAGAAAGGCAGTGGACATTTTTACACAGCTTGGGTGAGAAGCCTGAGGGGAGTTGCTGTGGGGCTGCCTGATTGAGGGGCGTCGTTCCAGTGTACTGCTGACTTTCACAGGCTGGAGATTCCAGTCAAGTGGCACCGGTTTGAGGACCAAAGAGTGCAGATTGGAACTGCATGTCCTCGCCGGATGTTACAAAGGGAAGTCCCGAGCCATTTAAAGAAGGCGACCTGTCCAGAGAGTTCTCGTGCTGATCTGCTACAATTTTGCTGGTAATTATCTTACACAAAGCGAGAATGCGGTGTGTGAATGAAAGCTATTTCAGTCAGGCACCGTAGCGATAGCTGCGTTCTAATGTTGCTATTCAGAAATGCAAGTCAACTGATGCACTGTTCTTTTTATTGTTGCGAAGAATCTAATGAAATGCCATGTATTTTGCAATTGCTTCTCTTATGTTTATTGGCTTGCAAAACTGGTAATGTATGATTTTGAAATGAAATTGATGTAAATCACAATCCGTGTAAAGGCTTCTATTTGCTTCTGTTTTTCTCTGGTACAGTTAGCCCATATCACCTGATAAAAAGGGAGGTTATTAGGTAATATATGTCAAGCATCCCATGTGGAAAAAGTTATGTTATGAGTAATTATTGTGAATACTTTATGGAAGCATAGCTCACTGGTGTAGATAAATCAGTGATAACAGCCATATGTGGCACTCCATATGAAAATGTGCTGTTCTTGAATAATGTAGAAGCCTGAGGCCTCTAGAGATCATAAGAACAGTCTAAACAAAAGAAAGGGGTTTTGTATGTTGGGGCCACAAATAAAACTAAGAAATTATGCTCATCACTATGCCACAACGAAATGCGTACCAACTAAATGTATCTTTGCACTGAAATAATGCATAGCCACGATACCACCATAATACGAAACCCAATCTGAATGCAAGGGGTGATTGTTGATAAATTACTTTTATCCTTGGTGTTAAGAAAGTACCGCTAGGCCCCAAATCTACACAAAATACCCTACAGTGCTTACTGTTACAAGCTGCACTCCACATGATGTGTGTAACCAGAAATGAGTACAGAAATCTACAAGGAGTGCACACCTTATTTATAAGTTGGTAATACAGGCTTGTAGATGAAATTGGAAAGTTGAAGTTTGAAGATTGAATCAAGTATCTGAACTGTATGAATTGTTGTTCCTGATGAAGGAATTGTATTTCCCGAAATGCATCAAACCCTTTTACTATATTTGTGTTTCGATTTTGTTGAATTATTTGTGTTGAAATGTGAGATTAAATTACCCTTTACCTATGTTTTCTTATTTGTCATATATAAATAATTATCATACACGACTCATGATCAATATGATATTGTAATTCAGAAAAAGTATCTATTATTTTTGGAAACCTTTGACTGACCTTGCTGTCAGTATATGAATTGTGCAGCGGACAGGAGTACCCACTAATTGAGGATAGTTTAGTTTCTCCTCGTCCTTATGGTAGTGCACAGTACCAAGACTAGACTAATACATAGATACATAAATAAATAAATAAATAAATAAATAAATAAATAAATAAATAAATAAATAAAGATGTGAACAGCGGAGCAGCAGTGGGATGAGTGGGGGTGTTGGATTTCATATATTCCTGTGAACTGTTCTACTCCCTTTCCCTAAAACATCCATCCCTCTGCCCAGTCCATAGTGTTTTGTTTCTTATATTTTATTGTAGCAGACTTTGGTTACACCAAAACCCTTTTTACTGTTTAAGATGGACATGTACTTTACTATAAAATCTGAACAACACATATGTATCATAACTGCTGAATATACACCTTTTCTACCATCTCATGGGACTGGGACAAGGATGTTGGTGTAGGCCAGTGGATCGTACCGGCACAAGCTGGTTTGAACAATAGATCATTCAGGAATACCAGAAGTGTACATTCTCGCCGAGCGGCACCTATGGACTATTTTTTGATTGTTTAAGGGACTTAGGTTTAGTCACCCTAAGTTTCCTAGGGTCATCCAGACGAGGACCCCTTGTTCAATGTGCTTTGAGAGGAACAGCTCCACCTCACTGATGAGGCCCAACAAGGCTGAAACACGTGTATGGAGATGCTGTTGGTACTCTTGTTCAGAAGGGAATTGCCATAGAATTTCTGTGCTGGACCTGGACTGGGCATGTGGGTGGGACAAAGAATGATATGCAAATGGATATTTCCCATTCTGTGAAAGGTGCAGTGAGCTGAAATTTGCCTGCAGACTCTAGAGTGGGTACCATCCCATAGAAAAGGCCATTGTTGCCATGTTCGGTCTCATAGAGGGGCGCCCATGACTAATTATTTGATTTTTTCAAGGGCCTTGGGTTTAGTCACCCTAAGTGTCCTAGGCTCATCCAGACGTGGACCCCTTGCTCACTGTGCTCAGAGAGGCACAGCTCCAGCTCACCGATGATGCCCAGCAAGGCTGAAAAACGTGTATGGGATTGCTGTTGGAACTCTTGTTCGGAAGGGAATTGCCATAGCATTTCGGTGCTGGACTGCACATGTGGGTGGGACAAAGACTGATATGCAATTGGATATTTCCCATCTGTGAATGGTACAGTGAGCTAAAATGTGGCTGCAGACTCTAGATTGGGTACCATCCCATAGAAAATGCCACTCATGCCGTATGTGTTCTCATAGAGGGGCGCCTATGACAATTTTTTGAATTTTTCAAGCACCTTAGGTTTAGTCACCCTAAGTTGAAAGACCAAGGAAATTACAAGGCCTAGTACCACAAAATTAAATACTCCAATCACAGGTTCAAAGATATAAGTATCTTTATTTCTGCACAGATTCAAAGGCAACATCAAATAGCTAGCTGGGCTCCCAACACCTAGCAGTGTGTACCCGCAGACACCGCGAGGGAAGTGAGTGCTGATCATCCCAAAGCATGCTCTATTTATACATCATCCTGGTCATTGTCCAGTCCTTCTCCAAACTAATAAGCTATATACAAGGGTTCATGCCCAGTTCACATGACAAATATGACAATATTGTTTACAGGTTTAAGACATAATTCTCTACACACGAAATACAATGATGGTAAACTTTGTTCTTTTTGGCCATGCAGATCTTTCCTTGTTCTTGAGCTTAAAGTAAATCCAGTTCCAAGAGATGAAGACAAAGGGTTTCTCCCAAAGTAAACAGTTTTTGTTGCTTTGTATTCTGTTCCGTTGTTTGAACGAGGTTGTGGCTGTGGGTGCAGACAACAGTTAGATTGCAGTTCATTCTAGTCACAAGGTTTCTTTGCGCAGAACAAACATTCTGCTCTCAGCACCCTTAATGTTGACATATCTCAAAGTTCACTCTGCTCAGCTGCTGCCAAAAACACCGTTTAGCATTTTAGGACAGAAAACAGGAGTTAGAATCAAGATGGTGGACATTTCTAAAATGGTGGTGAAGTCGAATTCTATTCAAGGCATTTAAAACGTGGTTTTCTGTACAATGTGAATGTGCTTAGGCCAATGTTCATAACCAGACGGTATTATGCGAATATGGTTTAATAAAGTGTCCTAGGGTCATCCAGATGTGGACCCCTTGCTCACTGTGATCAGAGAGGCACAGCTCCACCTCACTGATGATGCCGAACAAGGCTGACACACATGTATGGGGTTGCTGTTGGAACTCTTGTTCAAAAGGGAATTGCCATAGCATTTCGGTGCTGGACTGCCCATGTGGGCGGGACAAAAACTGATATGCAAATGGCTATTTCCCATCTGTGAAAGGTATAGTGAGCTAAAATGTGGCTATGGACTCTAGAGTGGATACCATCCCATAGGACAGGCCATTTCTGACGTGTTAGATCTCATAGAGGGGCACCCATATCACAATTTTGGGATTTTTTCAAGGGCCTTAGGTTTACTGACCATAAGTGTCTTAAGGTCATCAAGCCGTGGCCCCCTTGCTCACTGTTTTCAGAGAGGCACAGCTCCACCTCACTGATGATGCCCAACAAGGCTGAAACACGTGTATTGGGTTGCTGTTGGTACTCTTGTTCAGAAGGGAATTGCCATAGCATTTCGGTGCTGGACTGCCCATGTGGGCAGGACAAAGACTGATATGCAAATGGGTATTTCCCATCTATGAAAGGTACAATGAGATAAAATGTGGCTGCGGACTCTAGAGTGGGTACCAACACATCGAACAGGCCATTTTTGCCATGTTCGTTCTCATAGAGGGGCGCCCATGACAATTCTTTTGGTTTTACAATACTATCCTGCGAAAACTATAAAGCTCCCTAAGTGTATATATATTTCTTTCCGTATCCATAAGAAGCACCTCAATTATGTGAGCTCCTGCTTGATGCCAGGCATGATACTTGACAACTGCTTTTTATTTTTCTCTTTTACTCATTTAAATTCCAATATTGGCCTACATAAATGGGCCTCATTACGAGTCCGGCGGTAGCCGTGCTGGAGGCGGAATTCTGTAAATCCCCATCCCATGGAGTTCTATAGGACTCCATGGGGATGGGGAAAATGGAAACACCGGCTCCGTCTATGGCAAGCGGGGGGCGTTACTCCTGCCAGGTCTGTAACAAACACCTCCTGCCTGCAGAACTCGAAATCAGCGGGTCCGGAAACAACGGTGGCAGCAGATTTACCGCACTGTTGTTTCCGGACTGGCAGGGTCGTAATGAGGCCCGTTGTCTGTTGATACTTGCTTGAATAACGGCTTATTCTCTTGAATTCAATTGCCACTATTGCTGTCTCACAATCCCTAATGATGAAGCAGCAACACCAATAAAGATGGTGTATGTTGGTATGAAGATCAAAGGACATTCCTATTGACTTTTCTTGACGTTTTGTTGTAAACTGCAGTGTGAAAGCAGCACAGGTGACGGTACCCCCAGTTTTGATTTTATCTTTCCCTGTATCATTTGGTTAGCACCATATATCCTTGATTAATAGTAAGAACACTTGCCAATAGTGTTTAAGGTGGTTCCATCTTTATTAAATGCTATGTACATTTATTTCTTACACTACAAAAGGCTATTAACAGACATAGTTTACCGATGTAATAAGGCATCTAAGCCTAAACTACAACTGTGGAGAAAGAAAGTCCATTCATTGGGGAATGACATTATAAAAATATTTTTTGGTATTCCCGTTAGTGGATTATAGATTATGAATCAATTGTTAAGCATTTGCAACGCTATACCAAAGCCAACACAGTAGTACTATTTCAATAGAAGCCAGAGGTCAAAGAGGCATTCACAAATATGAAGAAGATGTAAAGTAACGTTTTGATAGAAGGGCCATCCTTGGGAATCCCTGGCTACATAAACATCTTAACGCTGTACTGTCATGAGAAAAACAGTACTGTTCTGTCTGTCGTATCTCAGAAGAATGTGTAGCCTGTGACAGCAAATAACTAAATCTGGATGCTGCAGTGTTTTTACCTTGCCTGTGGTTAGTTGCTGGTGATGCACTAGCAGTACAACAATGCAACAACATAGTTCTGGGTTCCCTTTTGGAGGTTTCTGTGCCACATTAAGTAGTCTCCTTATTGTAGAAAACTAAGACTCAACATATGTCTATGTCACTTGCCAGTAAATATGATATATTGCCGTTGAACACTTTTGATGTTACTTTAACTAGATGCTCAGGTCCAGAACATCTGATACCTAATCCCTAGGATGGTGAAATACATGGTATAGAATCCAATGATTGTGTTGCCATTACTGTTTTTCTGTTTACGCCTCATAATTGTCTGTCTGACATCTCTATGCCTGATGCTGATCTGATTTATTTCATGGATGGGTCATGTTATCAGGATCAAAATTGTAAATTGGTGTTGTGTGTGCAGTGTATGCTTCTGTGCAGTGCAGGACGCTGCATTAGGTTACCTTTTCACAAGTTGCAGAGCTTGTAGCCTTCAATCTGGCCTTCAAGATAGCTGTTCAATAAGATGTTACCATTTACCCTGATTCCATCTATGCATTTCGGATAGGCCACTCCTTTGTTCAACAAAGGGGGTTTTTACATCTTAAAACAGCCAGTATGTGAGAACACTTATAGATAAATATTCTCTTAAAAAGCTTGTCATAATTAAATGTGTGGCTCACAGGCAATTAATTGATGAGATAAGCTGTGGCAATGAATTTGCAGAACAACAGCAAGGCTAGCAGAAGTAATGAAACTGAGGAAGAGTACATCCTTCCACTGAAGGTTACTCCCGAATTGTATCCATATAAACTTTAGAGGAATTAGCCCAGCTGCAAGAGAACACACCTTCAAGTGGGACGGCTTATTGGTTAAGAAAGACATATGTTTTACATGAAGAGTAGTGATGACCAGTGTGTGTGGGTTGCACCAAAGATATAACCCTTGAGATATCACCCGGATTACATTTGTTAATTATTAAGATGTATAATAGTCCCTGGAAAGCACCTAGTATGATTGTTTTGTTAGGACTAGAAAATTGTGTCAGAAGATGTCCTCCATTGTACAAGAATATAGGAGCAGTAATATTCCTTTTTATGGGATAACAACATGTCCAATCTGAACCCCTAGGTGAAATTAATGACATACAGGAAGAGGAGGACATAGCCATGGATATCTGGGATGAATCATGGGATCATGTCACTTCGCCCCAGGATGGGAGCCCTTCCCTGTGAGGCTAGGGTGGTGAGACTGCTACACAACATTCCCCCTAGGTGTGTCAAAAAGGCATGACCTCACAGGGAGAGACTTCCCTCCTGGGAACAAGGACTGCTGTTCCATGATGGAACTCCCTAACACTCTTGCCATTGAGTCTATGAAATCTGTAAAGTCTGCTGAGAAACAATCTGAAAGCACTATTGTATGCTATTATAATACTACATCCTTTCTTCCTGTAAAGATTGATGCCACCAAGAGCAGGTGGTCTGTCATGGACATACAATCTGCTCTCGAGTCATCTTCCATGAGTACTTTGAAGAAGACGATTGATAGAGTTACACAAACTAAACCTTTGGCAAGTACAGAAGGTATTGGGAAGAGGTAGCCTCAAGGAGGCATGAAGAATACCCAATGGACACACACAAAGGACTGTGATATTCTGCTGGGGAGGACCCAGCTGAGCGAAATAAAAATAGACAAAGGATCCAATGAGAGGAGAAGAAGCTGGCCTGAGTCCTAGCAGAAAGAGCAAAGTGGCAGACCCAGGAAGTTCAAACCTGGGAGCAAGACGCTACATTGGGAAGCGAACCACTAGCCAGGAGGAAGCTGACAGGAGATTGGAGGAGTCTTTTTCATGCCAACCCAGAGCAGGTCTCACTAAAAACTGGAGCCCAATCAACAGTGGTGTGACTAAGGAAGGTGGACTAAGCAGTTCATTAACTGCTCCGATACCGTCTGGCCAGGGACCCCGCATAGCCAAAGCACAGCAGTGGGGAATGGAAAGAGAAGTAGAGGGAATGTTCCTTGGGAATGCATTGACCCAACACCCCTGGAAGAACCAGAGCCGTGGCTACAACAAAGAAGAGGGAGACCAGGTGGGCATTGGGGAAGAGCTTTGAAACTAATAAGGACATTGGGCGTAATTTCCCTCATCACAGCAGTTGTAGCGAGAATATCAAATGGGAAGAAAGGCCTCAGGAGAAATTTCCCTCATATCAGTAATCGCCTCAAAAGTCACAAGGGTAAAGAGACATTGGGAGTGTTCTCCCTCATCTTTGCACTTGTGCCGGAAGTACCAAATGGGAAGAAGACATCAGGAGACATTAGGAGTAATCACCCTCATCTCAGTAATTATATCAAGAGTATTGAAAGGAAAGAAAGACTTGTGAGTAATCTCCCTTATCTCCAGAGTTGGGATAGGTGTATTGTCTAAAGATTACAATACTAGTGATCTTCCTCGTCTCAGTTGTGTCATAAGATGCTGAAAGAGAGCAATATATTGGGAGTTTTCCCCTTCTACAATCTATCAACAAAAGAGACATTCATGCTAGAGAGTGCCACAAGAGCAATCTCTTCTGTCAGAGTGTTAGAAGAGATCAAGGATACTACGGAAAAATTTCCCATTGTTTTAATCGACAAGAGGAGCGGAAAGAAAGAAGAGAAATATCTGTGTTTTGGAAACAACAGGACTATTTGACTCTTAAAAAAGCTCTAAGTGCAGCTTGGAAAGAAGTACATAGGTACAGAGGTCACTAAAATCTGTTGCAAAGTTAGTCCATAGGTAACCAACTGAACCAGGAGAAGGTAGTCATTCTCCTGGTTCTTTCATCTAAATTGTTTAATCACAAACTAAGGCAAAAGGTTACTCAACAGCAGCTTGGGGGCTGATCAAGTCAACCAGGAGAAGATACAGTTGTTGAACAGTGGGACCAGAAGAAGGAGGTCATTCTCCTGGTATTCTCTACAAGTGCATAACTTGAACTATTATCAGAGACTAAATAGAAATTTGCACACAGGTCTGCTCCAATTGCACCAGGAGAAAGGAGTAATTCTCCTGGAGCTGTTTATGTTAATGTATTTTGTTAGTGGTAGGGCTAGAGTAAGTTAGTTTGGACAGAGCACATACATTTTGAGTTTGATGAGCATCCAAGTTCTTCTTTAGTTAGGTAGGTAAAACCATTTAGAGATAGCGGAAAAAGGCCTTTTCAATAATTTGGTTAAATCAAGATTGTTGTAAACATGCCATCTTTTTGTCTGATACCTTACTACAGCACACCACACATCACAGATGCAAAGATAACCAAGAAGAGAGCACCATTTAGCCCTTCAGACAGTGCACCTTTGGCTGAAAAATGGGTTAAGAGCTCTCAATAGTAGGTATAATGCTGATGAGTCAGTCAGATCTACGTATAAATGTCAGGCACATTCTAATCATGTTGACTATGTTTTCATCAATATTTAACTGTGGCATTTTGTAAAATCGTTCAGCAGTTTGAAATACTCAGAGAGTAATTGTGACCCACTATGTACATCTTTGAATATCACTAAGGTGGAAGGTATAACATTGCAGTCATTAAAAAAAAACAGCACACCACTGGAGAATGCACATAACTGCAAACTGATTAGATGGGATAATTCAGATTTAGAATCTATCCTACCAAGACTCTCAGAGAAAATACTTCAACCAATATTGTCACAAGAGAGGGAAAACATAGTCAATAGTTAATTCTCTTGTCATTAGAGCTAATATTGTTCAAAATGTCTTCTCAAATCCTCGCCAAGGGCTAAGAAACCAGACAAAACATTGGAAACATGGTACAACAAACATTTTAGATTATGTAAAGAGAAATTATTGATGTGGCTAAAAGGCACTGAAACAAATGATACAAATTTGATTGTGCAACCATGGTCTTAATATTAAGAATTGATATCCAAGCAAAAAAGGCATATGCAAGTTGGGAAAAATTGAAGACAACATTACTAAATAATGATGTTAATGATTTTTGGACATTGGTTAATGATGGGCTAAATGGAACAAATAAACTGGTGCTGGACTGAATACATGAATCTGCTTGGCATGATCACTTCTCCAAACTGTATAAAGAAGATAGAGAACTGTTAAAGGAAAGTCTTGCATCAAGTGAGAACCCAAACGGCAGACCATTTATAATATTCTCATTGCCTGTGATAAATAAGTCCACAATGAGCTGGAAATCGGGCAAAGCACCTGGCATAGATGGAAAACCTATTGGCTTTTTTTAAAATGTGTGGTCTGGGCTCCATACCTTACAAAACGAACAGAGACGTTACCACCAGCAATATACCAGTCTCTTGGAGAGATCCTGATACAATACCCATTTATGAAAAGGCTGGTAGGGAAAACCCTGGAAATGAGTGTCCATTCTTCCTTCTGGATAAAGCAGGAAAGATACAGTAAGCAGGAAAGATATTTTGAAAAGTAATTTCCCATTGGTTGGAGGAAGGGGTGAGGCGATTAACATAATTTCACCCTTACAGGCTGGTTTCCAGAAGGGGATTGGTACAGTCGATCAAATATTTAGATTGTTTTGGAACATTGTTACATTTATACTGCTCAAAAAACATCCTTTACTTTTGTTGCACAGACCTAAAAGCAGCTTTGCACTCTGTTCCCAGAAATACGTGTTGGTGTACCTTAAACAAAATCAATGTACCCCATGATATCCAAAGAGCTGTATTATTACTTTACTCAGATAACAAAGATAACATCCACTCTGGTTTAGGAGGGGAACAAGCAAATGTATTTCCAATTGATAGAGGGGTAAAGAAGGGGGTGTTTTAACTCCAGCTTATTTAACCTGTGTATCAACAACATTGCCGTAGAAATATCAAAATTGATGACTGATGCCCCCTCCTTAGATTGCCAATCATTGGGCATTTTGCTTTTGGTGCAAATTTAATTTAAGAAAAAATGGTTCTAAGTAAGCTAAAAGAGCTTTTGTATGATCTATGAAATGCTAAGATTTTGTTTTCATAACCTATAATAAGACAGAATCTATGGTCTGTATAGGACAGAGGAAAAGTTACACCTCTCAATTTATGCATAATAGGCTTCTCTATTGATGAAGTCACTTCCTTTGATTTGTTAGGCTGGAGAGGTAATAGGAAGGGACTCGCATGATAAATTCATAAAATCAAGTTTAATGTTGGCTAAATATTCTGGAGCAGTGCTGAAGTTTACATGCGTGTACAAAGCAAATTCCAGGCAGCCCTACATTTATGAATCCGAGATATGGGGTTGTTCAAATCACAAATTACTGGCAGTGAAAAAATTACATTTTTGAAACTACTACTAGGACTACCCATATATGCGCCTATCCTTGCTGCATTTTATGAGTCAGGATGGTTACCAATTAAAGCTCTAATTGCGATGCAACCCGTCTAATATTGACTAAAGCTGCACTCTGACGTGTATTTAATATTCTTCAGAGATGCACTCATGGACCTCCTCAACCAAAGTGGAATATGACTTTCATGCCCGGGTGGTAGTGCGAACATGGCTGGTAGTGCACCACCGGCTCAAGCCCTGGCACGAGTGAAGTGTCAACCCTCCCGCTGGGTCATGAAAGCAATTTGGGCCCCAGGGTTCATCATGGGTGGGATTTGCTTTCTTTTTCCCCTCATCAGAGATTGGCGCCGCAAGTAACGCCAATATGTGAAGAAGAAAAAAAAAACAAAAAACAAATGAAGATGCCAGCTGCCATAGGGAAAATGTTCCTTTTCCATTTCTATGGTGGCGGCCGGAGCGGAAGGTGCAGGGGCCCGATCTTAAAACTCTGGTCCCACAGATAATTGGGGAGGGAGTGACAGTGGGGGGGGAGGATTTGTTTGGTTGGGGTGGTATGGGGGTGGGGAGGAAATAGGGAGAGGCTCCCTATTGCCTCCCCACATTAAAAAATGTCACCACCTGGGGAAGGGCCTCTGGTGGCTGGAACAGCGGGCAGGGAATATATATTCAATGGTGAATGGCTCTTACCCAGGTGAGAATGTTAAATATACCCTGTGAAGACCAGTCTCTATGAAATTGGCAAAATGGAGCTGTGGAATTAACATGAGAGTATAAATAAAACCTCTATACTAATGATAAAACAGAAACCTTTTGACTGCATTAAGAGAAAACATTAAATAAATGTGTTATGAAGTTGCTAGTCATATGTAAATCGTTGTTGCTGAGCTCTGCTCCATTGCATGTATATAATAGAGTGTTTAATTTGTGTGATGTAGGAAGGTTCGAAGCAGAACCTCATATGATGAGTTATGCTAAAGAATGTTTGTATTTGATGTTAGCTCTGTTTGTTAGTTGAAGAGTACCTGCCTGCATTTTGGACGTGCTGGGGGTCTGTTCATACCAAGCTTGAAATAAACCTTCAATTAATCACCACTCAAGTGTCTGTCTTCACTACATTGGCTACATTGGCAACGAGGATTTGTGGATACACAGACCCCTGGCACAGAGCAAAGATATCCTGTAGCTACATGTGTTTTCAGCATAATCACACATGTATGCTGCTCCACCAACCGCGTATGAAGGGCCATCGGGGGAATAAGAGAAGTGGACGCTCCGATCAGAAACAGCTCACTGTGTATGTATTAAAGATACAGGAGCGTTTCTGTGACCGATCGCCATACGATTATAATCGTGCATGCGCAAAATCCACAGCAGGACTAGAAATGAACACGCATGCGCAGGTGAACTTTGTCCATGTCTGTGAGGCCAGGCTCATCACTGCGCATTCACAGACACATATTAAACATTCCCAGTCTACAAAGGAATTAAAATAAACACAGAGAAGCGTAAAAGAAGAATCAAAATATATAGAGTTGTAGAGAAGAACAAAACTGGAAGAAATACAGTTATTAGCAGAAATGTACAAGACAGAAATGTTGTGAGAGGGAAAAGAAGAAACACAAAGAGTAAATAAGGCAGTATATACTATCAGTGAAAAACAATTGCAGAGAAGGGATATTATTACTGAGGAAAGGCTCAAAGGATTCAAGGAAGGAAAAGAACAAGTGTTGTGAACTAACTCCCACACAGCAAATCACTATGGCCATGACAGGTTTACCAGGTCCTTCCTTATTCATGGCATGTCTGGGAAGCCCAAAAGTGAAATGGGCACAGTGGAAGAAAGGGTCTCAACACTACATCAGAGCAGCTTGCGGAAATTAATTTTCCATGGACAGAAAGTGGATATAGGACACTTTACCAGACCTGACGAAAATTGGTGAAGGAGACGGAATGACAGAGTTGGACATCGCATTAAAGAAACTGGACATACACTTCAATCCCAAAACGAATACAATACTAGAAACATACAACTTTGGGATAAGGGTTCGAAAACCGGGTGAGGTGTGGAACAATTTGTGACTGCTTTAAGACATCTTACCCTATTGTGTAAATACAAAGATTCTTTTGATGAACACATCCGGGACCAATTTATGATAAACCATCTTTGGAGGAAGTTTTGAGCATCCCAAAAAGAGTGGAACATTCCATGGCCTGGGTGGCAACGATTTCAGAAAAGGATAGTAATGAAGGGAAGGTTGAAGTACTCAATGTGGTGGAGTTGAGCAGAAAAGGAAGGAGAAAGACAGACCTCAAGTTAAAGTAAAAGGGGATATGAAAACAAATAAATGGAAAGGTGAAAGGAGAGATGAAAAGGAAAGATTATGCTTCACATGTGCCAGTAACACACATTTTGCGGCTTCACCCAATTATCCCAGAAGAAGGGCAACTTGCACCAAATGTAAAAGGAGAGGTCATTTTCGCAATTGTTGTAAAAATGATCTATTCAACCAGAGGAACGTTGTGGCAGTTAATGATGAAGAGGGGAATGTATATTCAGATGACAAAGAAAATGTCAATGTTGATGATATTACTGTGAATGTAATTCAGGACGATGAAGACGACGAATGTGAGCATCCCTATGCTAGTGTAAGTTTGAACGATAGACATGTAAGGATGATGGCAGATTCAGGGTCTAAAATATCCTTAATGTCTGGAAAGGTATTTGAAGAACAAATGTATGGTGATGTGAAGAATCTACTTAAACCGTATATAAACCCAGGTGGGTATAATCAGGATCGGATAGAGTTGTTGGGATATTTTGCAGCAGACTTCGAGATGAAGGGAAGGTTTGCCGAGGAAAAAGTCTATGTTACAAAAAAGGGGATGACATTGTTCGATTGGCAAGACCAAAAGAGATTAAAAGTGAGATTGGATCCTAACCAGGATGATCAAGTGTTGTAAAAAGATACTGCTACACATCTTGAAGATGCACATGAAAAGGTGTTTTGAAAGGGAATAAGTAAGGTGAGAGGAATGCAACATCAGATTATATTGAAGAAAGGAAGTGTACCGGTAAACACAAAATTAAGACCTGTGCTTTTGGCTTTGAGAGAAGAGGTGAAGAAAGACTTGGAAAAATTGTTGCAAATGGGTATAATTAAGAGAGCTGGGGGTGTGGAGTGGATGTCATCATGGTGACTGTCAAGAAACCTTCAGGACATTTACAGCTGTGTGTGGATTTGAAAGAAGTAAATCGCTCTGTGCTTGTTGATAGTCATCCTTTTCCGAACATGAGCAAAATGCTGCCCATGGTGGGGCAAGGAAAATTATTTTCCATACTAGATATGTCAGCTGCATATCACCAGACTGAGCTTGAAGAAAAATGTAGAAAGTTAACTGCGTTCTTAACACACAAAGGTGTTTTTCAATATAGGAGGATGCTGTTTGGCTTGGTATCGGCTTCCTCTGTTTTTCAGATAACATGGACACATTATTTGGAAAATTTCAGTGTCTATTCTGCTTTCAAGATGACATTTTAGTATCGAGAGGAAGTGTGGAAGAGCGTGATGAGAGGTTGGCTGCAGTTATGAAGATATTGGGTGAAAGAGGCATTACATTGAGGAAAGAAAAAAATGTGTGTTTCGTGTCGACAGAGTGGAGTATCTTGGTCACAAGATTTTGGTCCAAGGTTTAAAACCTAAGTGTGCATTAGTGAGTGTCATTAAGGAGGTGGTGAGACTCAAAAACAAAAGAGAGTTACGTTCCTTCTGGGGTATGCTGGAATTGTATCAAAAATTCATAAGGAATTATGCCGAAAGGGATACTAAAATGAGGAAATTGTTGAAAAAAGGGGAAGAATGTATCTGGAATGAAGAGTGTCAAGTTGAGTTTGAAAAGAATAAATTGATTTAGTTGCTCCTTGGAAAAAAATTAGACACAAAGAGGAGGAGTATACTAACTGTTGATGCGAGTGATGTAGGATTAGGGATGATAGTGTCCCAAGTGAATTCAGAAGGAGAAAAGGAAATCATAGCTCATGCTTTGAGGGCCTTAAGAGGTGCAGAACTGAGATACTCAGTGTTGGAGAACGAAGCTTTGGGAAGTGGAAAAGTTTAAGAGTTTTGTTTGGGGAACACATTTCACGACCTTTGAAAGCAATTTTTGAACATAAAGGATTAGATAAGGTTTCAAGAAGAGAAGCTGGATGGGTTATGAGGTTACAATGCCATAGTTTTGATGTAATGGTGGTACCAGGCAGGGAGAATGTGTTAACTGATTGTTTGTCAAGGTTAGCTAGAAGTGAAGAAGAAAACCGACCCGATGAGAGTATGAAGTTAGTCTTTGCAACGGGTGATATTGTTATAGGTAAAGAAGAGTGGGTAAAATCAATAGAAAATGATGCAGTATTATCCAAAGTGAAGATTTATGTGGAGAGTTGTTGGCCCAGGAAAGGGGGTTTGTCTCATAAGGAGCAGCCATTTTCGGAAGTTCGTGAAGAATTGAGTGTTGAAAATTGAGTTGTGTTTCAGTGGGGAAGATAAATTGTGCCAGAGAGTATCACATTGCACATTATTGAGATAGCTCATATAGGACATATTGGAATCAGTAAAACCAAGGCGATGTTGAGGGCAGATTACTGGTGGCCTGGCTTTGATAGAGAGTTAGAAAAATGATTGAAGGATTGCGTGGAGTGTTTGAAAAGTAATAAAGGTGTAATGGCTAAGAAGCAGCCCATGATGTTGAATGATGTCCCTGGAAAATTCTGGGAACAGGTAGCCTTAGATATACTTGGTCTTGTGGAGATGCGTTTTGGAGAAGGGAAGTTTGTCATTGCATTGGTGGACATGTTTTCTAGATGGTGTGAGCATAACATTGCTAGGAATATAAATGGAGAGAGTATAGTTGCGTCCTTGCGTGAAATTTCTGGTAGGGAAGGACTACCAAGTTGTATTTTAACTGATAATACTTTACAGTTCACAGGAGGTAGATTTAAGGCGTTTGTGGATGGGTGTGGTATTGTCCATGAGAGAGCCGCCTTATATCATCACGAATGGAATGGATTGGTGGAGAGGATGAATCGGTGTATAATGGAAGGTATCAGCTGGTGTGTGTGGGATGAATAGGACGTTGACTGTTGATTAAAGAATGTGTGCATTAAGGATGTTGCCACATTCTGTAACTGGTGCGTCCCTGTTTAAATTGATGAGAGGGCAAAAGAGGTATACGGAAGTGTGTCCTCCCTAGCTATGAAGAGGATGTGAATTGGATTGTGTGATTGATGATTTGAGAAAGACCTTAAAAATAAAAAAAGTAACAGTATGTTACGAGGTTACAAGAGAAAATATAAGAAGAGGAAGTAAGGAACTATGAGTACAGTGTGGGGATCATGTCAGGATCAGAAAATCTGTAGTAAAGAGAAAAGGTGATCTTCTGTATTCCAATGCTGCTCGTGTGGTTGCGGTAATGAAAGGAGCTGTGAGAGTGAGCAGTGGACAGGTTTGGAATAAAAATAGGGTAGCTGTAGTGAGGAGATCAGATGTATGACTAGAGAAGATATGTTGTGATGGACTTTTCAGGTGTATATAGTGCAGTAAGATTCCATGTGGTAAGGGAGGGAAATATATTATGAAGTTGCTAGTCATATGTAAATAGTTGTTGCTGAGCTCTGCTCTGTTGTATGTAAATAATAGAGTGTTTAATTTGCATGATGTAGGAAGGTTCCAAGCAGAACCTCACATGATGAGCTATGCTAAAGAATGTTTGTATTTGATGTTAGCTCTGTTTGTCAGTTGAAGAGTACCTGCCTGCAATGAGGACGTGCTCGGGGTCTGTTCATACCAAGTTTGAAATAAACCTACAATTAATGACCACTCAAGTGTCTGTCTTCACTATGAAATACCTTAATAGTAACCAGTTTTTTTCGTAATTAAGTCATAAAACCTCTGCCTGCTCCGACCATTATCTTGATTATGCACACAGCCGTTTTATAAGAATCATTTTAGTAAAACTGAGATTGGGTATCTTATTATTAGCAGAAGTACAACAAAAGTGGAACTCTGAGTGCTCAAATCTCTGCCAAATATATAACCAAGACATAGCACGTGTGCAACACTTTCTTTTCCTATGCTTGGCATACTCATGCATTCAAAACAGACACCTGGCTGAGGAACAAGGGCACACTTGCTGCTGGTACTATCAGTGCAAGCTACTATCAAATCCGGATTGCATTTTGCAGTCTCCAATTAACTTACATCAGCATCAGCAAGAAGGGCAAATGTTCATGAATATTCATTTAAAATGTATCTCTCATTACGTGCAAAATGATGTATTTGATTATATAGTGTATGGAAAAACTGGGCCTGAAGATGATTTGGGTTGTTGGACCAAAGTAGAATGATTAGTGGTGGAAGTGACCGTAGTTAATTTTGCCACAAATCGCTTTTTACTTCAGCTAAACAAACCAAATTTTGCCCTTCACCAACTCCCCTTCGCCTACTTAGCTGTTTGCTTGCCGCCGCTTCTCCTGAACGCATTCAGTGTCGGATCTGTCTCTCTAATGCGGATCGAATATCCGACACTGCAGGGTCCCTTTTTCTTTTTTCTTTCTTTGGTCCCCTATCTCCAATTTTGAGAAAGCAGGGGACACCGCCACAACCCCTGACACCAAAAACACCAAAACGGGGAGCGGGGAACACACCTGCAACCCCCGCTACACATGTATGTTGACCATACAATTGCTATGTTTTTTATCTAATGTTAAGAATGTTTGTATTTTTTAAGGCAAACTTTTTCATTGTATACTCTATTGTTAACCAAAGATGAAATGTGTTTTTGTGCTTTGATGACAAATTTCGAAAGTAAAGCAGTTTTGATTTGATTGATTTCATGTGAGATATTGCTTTGACAATTTTCGAGAATGTATCCTGGACAAGGACATGTGGGGAAGAGTGAAATGATAATGATCTTGAATAAATACTAGTTCACACAATGGTTTGCAAAAATGGCACTAGAATATTGTCATATATACTTTGCCTACGAAACAATATTGGAAGGGCAGTCCTCCCCACTCAAGAAGGCCATTCGCCTCGTCGCAGTCCAATTGCCAACCTACAAATTGGTTTTCTGCAGCTAACCTGTTGCAATAATTGGCAATATCTTCTGGTGGTATTGGATATGTTCTCTGGCTGGATAGAGGCAGAAGAGCTGATGGGATTATTGTTGTGCAAACGTTTGGTTAGGGATTCTGTACCAAGATTTGGATACCTGTCAGAATTATTAGTGATCGGGGTTCACATTTAAAAGAGCTTTTACCTGCACAACCTACACGGTCCTCACCACCCACAATTAGCAGGAGGGGTAGAGAGAAGAAACCAGGCAATTAAAAAGAAATTAGGAAAACAGTGTCCAGATACAGTTCTGAAGTGGTCAGATGTCCTTCCCCTGTGTTAATTACTATTTGACGCACCCCAAGTAGGATGACAGGATAGAATATTTTATATAGGCACCATATGAGGGTGCGTTCATCTAGCCTGTTAAGTCTATTGTTACTAATATGCACCTTTTTTATTATGTGAGGTCCTTAATTCTTTCTGTCAGTTCAATCTACACCCAGGTAAAAGTTGTCTTTCCTAAAGAGCCGACTGAGCCTTGTCGCTCCTTACAGCATAAGGACTATGTGATGCTGAAGACCCATCAGTAAAAATCAGCACTAGCTACATAGTGGCATAACCCCTTTTAGTATATTCTGGTCACCACCACTGCAGTAAAGTTGAAAGATGGTCATATCTGAGTGCATGCCACTCAGTGTGAGAAGACTTCATTTCCAGCATAAATTGAAAAGGATGCTTGTGCTGGGTTCGGGGTTTCTCTTAATCTTCTGTCTGCTTGTTGACGCATCTCACTTTCACCCACTAGTTGGGTTACAATATTTCTGAAACCCATTTGGACCATGGAAAGTGTTTAACCTCTCATAGATGATAACCACCTCAGAGATTCAGAGTTGGCTCTGGTATTGGAATATGTACATTGTGAATAGGTAGGGGGTAACTATGGGGATTTGATCAGTTGGAAGTGTATGGGGATTTGTTGCTGGGATTCCTTATGAAACCAGCTGAATGTGCGCAAGGATAGGTATCGTACACTTGTGCAGCTTTCCTGAATAGGATACTTTCATGCTATAGTGGAAGACCATAAACTGAAGAACGCCAAACGTATCCCATAACTTCCTTATTGTAATTCTTTAATTCATACTAACGCTGGTGAACTGACTGAAATATAGCCTGAATCTTCCCACCTGCCTGATATGCTATACTACTATTATTCTGTTTTGCAATCTAGGATATTGAAGAGTGTCATATGGCATCGATAAGATTCACCTTCAACGGCTGTTGGAAGAATGTGGCTACAAAGCTGAAATGACAGTGAAAGTGTTGATGTAGTAGACTTACCAGTGGGTTTTCATATAGTGATTCTACTGGGCAAGTGTAGCATAGAAGATCAAAGTGTAGTTCTAGGAGAGGATTCTAAGGCTTCTACTGAATTATATAGTTTCCTGGTAACTATATTTACTTACAAGAACGACAATGAAGAGGAATGATTATAATTAAATGTGACACATGCTATATTTAAGAATAATATCCAACAAAAGAATAGAACATGCACGTTAATACAGTGTATGGCTTCTCAGGCCATCAAGGTTTCCGAGCTTCGTAATAGCAAGCATGTATCTGAGCAGTCATTGTGGTACGATATAATAAGTGATGTAGATAGGTCAGGCTTCTAATGTGTTGTGTTAAACGCTTCACTTCCCACATTGATTTTCACCTTTCTTTGATTTTTCACCTTAATTTATCTGCATTTCAGGCGGAAGTTTCAGTGGGTCATAGTCCATGAAGAAGTATGAGATTTCACAATCTCTGAGCTCCTCTGCTTCCAAGAGGATATCCTGCACAGCAGCTGGCCAAGACACCTGGGAAACGATTTGGATGTACCGGAAGAGCATGGAGAGAGCATTGACATTACATTGGGTGGAGATGTGGATATCAGCAATGTACATTCAAGGTGAAAGGAATATGGGCCCCTACAAGCAAAATCATGCCAAGCGGTGGGCAGGATGTAACTGGGACTGGGTGACACATCAAGACGAGTGGGAGGTGCTACCGTCCAGCAGTCCAGCATGTTCTTTAACCAGTGCCCCAGGTATAACATCTGACATATAGTTAGGTATTGGTTCCACTTTATGACTCAGCAGATTCTGATATTTTTGTATTCTCTGCAGAAGATGTGGATTTATCAAAATGATTACAGAAAAGTGGCAAGGCCCCAGCTCCAGACAAGTACTTATCGATTTATTTATGTCTGAGCTTAAAATGTCCTTTATAATCAATGTGTTTTAATGATCCAAACGCCACTGAGCGTGTTCCTCAGAGTTGTCAATCTGCTTAAATTGTTCCAATTTGTAAGCACAGGGATATGCCTAAATCAGAGAGTTATCATTCCCCCTCGTTAATAGATGGGATGGTCAAGATCCATGGAAAGAAAATCTTTTGTGGCGGCTTGGGGTTCAGGTGGAAGAGAAAGGGGTTTAAGCAGAAACACAAGCAGGTTTTAGGAAAGATTGCTCATCAACTGGTCAGGCATTTCTGCTAAATGTGATCATGCTTACGTTTGTTACCTATCAAAAAACATCCTTAGTGATATGTTTCATTGTCTTCAAAATGGCTTTTAGTTGTGTTGTTCTTGGCAAACCATTGAAGTATTTTTTTAACTAGGAGTCCCCTCAAATTTGTAATGACCATTGTCCATGGTAACATTTTTCAGTATCACAGGACTAAATGTCAACACCAAGAACATAATGGAAATGACATGACACCTAAAAATATCAATTAAATTCAACATAGCTTTAAATGGAGTCAAGTTTCAAAAGGTAGATCACGATGACTACCTATGTTTAAACTTCACAGAAATTGATCTTGGAATGGATAACTCACCTGAATTGAGATGAAGCTGAGATGCCAGTGAACGCCAGCCTAACATGTGTGCACTGATTCAGATGGAGAGATATTATTCCAACAACTAAAATGTATACATCACATGAAAAGTGGGTTTGCATTACGGTAAAACATGTGGAACACAGTGGAAGCAGATTGTTCTAACAAATCCTGCAGCTACCATTTGGCTCTCCATCTTTCCCTTCAGATAGGGAGCTGGGTTCAGATTGCATGACATGTAAAAAAGTTTAAAGATGTTAACTTTCAGGCTCCAGTTACAAACTGAAATGGATCCAACTCTACATTAAAGAGCAATTTAATGTATTATTGAAACGTGTATGATCCAATGGTGTAATACTATAAAACAACTCCTTGTCGAAGTGAATTTTTCATTTTTGGCTCAACTACAAGTTGAATTTCCAAAAGAGGAAATGGAGGAAGCTATGTTGTCTTTTTTCAAAATGGGTTTGTGCAGGAAATGATTGGAATTAAGTGCTCATTGTTTAATTGAACGGTATCTTGTGAACATAGTATCTTGCTGTCCTGCAAGCGAACTGCACTTGATTGAGAATTTCCAACAAAAATTGCCTTATGTACATTCTGAATGAATAGTTTTACCCTTAAAGCGTTTACAGTCCCTTGGAACAACATGGTCTCATAGGCGTTTGTGCAAACACTGTGTTCTCCACTTATCCACTTTCCTTTTTTTATTTTGTCTTTTGCATTGAGATGTTAGAAAATCCTGCTTGTTCCCTCTGCTGAATTTGTCGGGAACTAGAAATATTAGATAGTCCTTACCTTTTGCACAATTGGTTCTTTCTTCATCAGTGATTTTTACAGACCAGTTAGTTATTGAAATTGTGGAGTAGACGATCACCATATATGTACATTCCTTTTTGTGACACAAGACATTTTCTCACTGTAACCTATACAGTTGTGAGTTTTTATGAGACTGGTATTGATATTAAACATGAATGTGGAATATTGTTTTCATCATTTTGCTGTCATGGTTTATTTTTATTCTTGTGCCAATCATTTGCATTGTTTTAACTTTTTGTTTTTAACTTTGCATTGTATGTACTTTTAAGAGTCTGGTACTTGAAAAATAGTATAGAGAATGAACAATGGATAGTACACACATAGGCTGCAAGAGAATACAGTGTACATGTGGCCATGCAAGAAACATGTATATGAGATATCATATCGAGATGATGCTGTCAACACCCACTACCACTTTTGATATTTGAAATGGAGATCCATTTGACTACATTGGCAGAGGCGAAACACTTGATATCATGGACCTTTAGTATGATATCAAGGAACACTTGTGTGTAGGCATTAAGACGTAAGTGAAATTAAGCAATTGGGCGCTGTGTTGTGTTAATTGGCATTGCTGCTATTTGTAAATATTTTGATAGATCATTTTGAACTATTTTTTGAGAGATGGAATATAGTACTTGAACTGGAAAATATTCACAGTGACTGATCCAACACGCGGGTATAAGAAGAGAATGTCAAAGGAACAGTTAAGCGTTTACAATAAGTATTATCTATCTTATGCTTGAGGAAGTGATGAATAATTGAAGTACATGTTTTGAACGGAGGCAGAGCACTTGGTCGTGGCAAGGCTGTCAAAATGCACATGCAAACATATCAATATGTCAACTTTGACGCAGCCATAGTGCGGTGGCAATGAATTCTTGTCTTCAAATCAAATATTCAAGGTTGTTTGTAGCTCTGATTGTTCCAAAAATGATGTGCCTATACGGTCTCTGCTAAACCTTTGGACAACGTTTTGCATTTTCTTCCACGCCACAATGAGAAGTAAACCCAGATTCTGAACTTCATAAACACGTTGGCACTGGAATTTAATTTACTTGCTTTCATAATCCAGTAACTCAATTTTCAGATAATTCAAAAATACACGGTGTATTTCTTGAAAAGGTTAAGTACACTTAGACTAATCCACTCCTCCTCCCAGGTTTAAAAATAAATAATTATATTTAACAAAACGTGTTGAGCCCATACATCTTATTTCACGCAGTAGTGTTTCCTTTTGTCTCTGCTTGCTGTCATTTTGTTTGGCTTTCTATTTTTTGAAATTGAGTTCACTCCCATACAGACTACTGTAGAGATTCATCCATTTGATAAAGGAACAGCAATGGTAAATGGCAGAACGTTTATATTGCACATCGGTGCAGGAAGTTTAATATTAAAAAGAAAATAGCCAGAGCTCAACACTTTGTACTTCAAACTCCCAAGCAAAATCTAGAACACAAAAGAAACAGCTGGAGCACACTAATCCTAAAATAATATATTATATAAAACATGATTGCAACGCTTGGAGTTCTGACCAAATACATGTCATAATGAGTTGCTATCCCACACAGTCTCAAATCCCTGATTATTATTCTATTACCGCTGCATAAACCGAAGCAGGTTAAGTGACTTGATAAACGTTGCTCATGTACAGTTTGATAGAAATAGTGGTCGGAATATCCCACTCCTATAATTTCAAACCCACAGTATCCGGCTGTGCGAAATCATGCAAAAACCACAGGCTCTCATGACGCCAGCCCATGTGCAAGCCCCTACCCTCACAGGGAAAGAGAAGCAATTCAGCCCTGATGCCAGGGAGAAGCAATATCCACATGCAGTCTGATGAATACATATGTTGCTGTTTTGATCAGGTTTCTCTTGTGAATGAACGATGCAAATACAGTAACAAAGAAGGCTTAAATAACGATCACGAAATTCAATATGCAGTTCTTCAAAGGATATTTTCTTTGGCACTCTGTGTGTGTTTCTTTGAAATTCTTGTTATTCTTTCTTGGGCCAGTATGATCACAATTATGTTTGCTTTGTTTGTAACCCATTTCTGTCTGTGTAACTTTTGCCAAGACGCAAACATTAACTACATAATTGCAAGAACACGGTTTTTGGAACAGAGGATACTCTGCCTGAATCTGTAAAGAACAGCAAGCCCACAGTCAAACAGGTGCTCAACCGTTTTGGCTAGCTGGCGTGTGACAAAATATCATCTGCGTGTGTGTACAATCTTGAACTTGTTTTACTGCTATTATTATAAAATGATGCAGCTCTGTTTCTGAAGGCATGATGAACAGATCCCCTTTCATAAAGGTTCCATGCCAATGAAATGGTGCATTCATATACCTTTGCTCCACCATCCATCTCCTTGAATCTACAGCTGCTGCTCTCCACTAGCACAGGGCAGGTTCAAAGGTCACATATGCATCCCTGACAGCAGCTGTGGCCCAATGCCACCACAGGCAGAGGTAGCATTTCAACTTCTGCACCTCTGATCTGAAATTGTAATAATTGTCTGCCTTATTTAGTCTGGTGGCAGCTTACTCTTATATATAAATATAAGTCATGTCAGGTAGTGGTATGGTGACTGACAAGAGCACACAATTATGAAAGTCACACTGTTTTGATATCATGCAATTGTCAACTTTGAGACCTCAGGCACAAGCTATTTAAAGGAGAATGTGTATTAATGGCTAGCCTTGCTGTCTCCTCTGCTGAGAGTGAGGCAATAGCAGTAGGAGATCTCCAGGGAGTCAGTTCTTCAAAGGGATCACTTACATAACAAAGGCAGCCTCATAACAAGGTGTTGTACAACAGGAGGCCTTTGAAGTCAGCTGCAATGGGAATGGGGTGGGGTTACAATAGCCAGAGAGGGAAAGAAGCCTAAGGATGGGTCCAACATCTTGTTTTTCTGTCAGGACTCTTTTCCTTCCTGCCCCCTCCATTTCCTGCAAGACAAGGCACTCTGGGTATGTTGTCAGAAGGCTCATGTCACCTACTAAGCCAACAGGGATTGGACTCCTCACAGTAGGCTTCCAGTGAACGAATACCAAGTGGAATTTTGCCTTTAAAAGAAGTAGACTCCCACTCCATCCTTAATTGGTATTTAAAAAACAGGAAGGAGAAGAATGCCCCTTTGGACCGTAGTTGGAATTGCAGCCCATTCCTGAGCCCTCTGACTTAGAGGTTCAACCAGAAGACATCCAAGTAGAGGAAAGCTCTTCTCCATAGCCATCCTGACAGCACATTGGGGTTGAACTGCTACTGGACTGAGACTTCAACCGCTGACTGCACAGGAAGATGAATCCAGTCACTGAAATGGAAGGAAACTCTCCAGATACGAGCCAAGCTCCCTGAATTGAGAGTGTTTCAAAAGGACTCACCTTGTCCTAATACCCCACTATTGTGACTCACTGATCCCAGAAAATTCAACAGCAGCTAGAAGCCTATTTTGCCACCTACAGTTGTCTCCCAGTTTCTCTGACCATGCTCAACATCTTTTGAGCCACTATATTATCATTATCATGATTATGTGTTTTATTCTGAGTATTATAATTATTATTATTATTATTATTATTATTATTATTATTGTTATTATATTAATTGATCACAGACCTAGCTTTGAGAACCAATGGAGCACTTAACTGAGGTATACAACAGTACAGATGCATTATAGAGCGCTTTTCAGAGGCAACAACAGAACAGATATACAGCGGAGGGTAGAATCAGGTGGTGCTGGGCCGTGATGGGTTTGGTGTTGCGGAAGAGAGACTCCTCGAAGAGGTAGGTCTTGAGTACTTTTCTGAATTGTAGGTGCGCAGAGGCAAGTCTGATGCTAATGGGGAGGAGGATCCATAATCCTGGGGTGTAGGCAGAGAAGGCCTGTTTTCTGTTCCGTTCCTTTTTGTAGCAGTGGATTTCAAGTCTGCATGTGCCCTGGCTTCTGGAGGTGCATTGTCCTCCGGAGAGGCTGAGTTTCTTTGTGAGATAGCTGGGTGACTTGAGGGCAACTGCCTTATAGATGATGCAGCAAGACTTGAAAGCGATTTGTTGTGCAGTGGCAGCCAGTGAAGGTCGATGAGGGGCGGGGTGATGTGGTCTTATCTGCACAGACCATTGATGAGGCATGTGGCCACGTTTAGGACACTTCTCAGGGGCACAATGGGAGGATGAGGAGAGTCCTTTAAGGAGAGCATTGCCCCATCCAGATGGGATAGGGTCAGTGCTTGAACGGTGGATCTAAATTTGTCCGGAGACAGACATGGGTTGGGTTTCCACATGAGGGAGAGCTGAAACTAAGCTGTATGAGTTTTGTTAGCTATTTGTGTCTTGAAGGAGAGGTGTTTTTCAATGTGTAACCCGAGGGACTTGGCGCAGGAGATGAGCTTGGGCGTGAAGCCCTCAAGGTTCATGGTTGATAGCCAGGTCTGTATGTCTGGGTGTTCGGTGTTGTAAGTGAGGAGTAGGAATTTGGTTTTGGAGGGGTTGAGCTTCAAGTATCCACCGGATATCCAAGGCGAGAGGCAGGTTGTGAGCTTGTGGATGTCCTTCATGGCGTCGATCTTGAGGTCATTGGTGTACTGGTAGATGTGGATGTTGTGTGTGCTGAGAGGGCTCCGAGCAGCTCCATATACAGATGGAAGATCACTGGGGGAGGGGAGGTGGAACCCTGCAGGACTCCACAGGAGATGAGTGGAATTCGCGATCTAGAGGAGTTCTTCTCAATGAACTGCTGGTGATTGGCGCAGTAGGACTTGAACCAGCGTTGGGCAAGGTAGGTGATCCCCATTCCCCATGCGCCGATATAGGGTGTCCATGAGTGCCTGGTGGTCTGCTGTGTTGAAAGCAGCTGAGAGGTCGAACAGAACCAGGCGGCAAGGGTGGCATCATCAAGGATGTTGAGGGCGTTGTCGACCACCTGTATGGTTGCCCTCTCTGTGCTGCATCTGGGTCTGAACCCGGATTGGCAGGTTTGGAGGAGATTGTTGGTGTGTTGCTGCAGTTGTGCGGCTACCACTTTCTTGATGATATTACCTAGGAAGGGAACTTGAGTGATGGGGTATTAGTAATCTAGGTTGTCAGGATCCAGAAGAGGGCTTCCTTTAGTAGAGGGAATAGTTGTCTTGTCTTTAGGGCTGATGGAATTTGGCTTTGAGTTATGGAGCTGTTGATGATCTCAAGGTAGGGAAGGAGAGCTTCTGCTGGGAGGGTCTTGAGAATGGGTGCTGGGAGGATGTTGTCTGTATGTGATGTGGTTTTGAGGGTGGCCAGGGTTTCTACCATGTTCTTCATAGAGAGTGTCTTGAATGTTGTCCATGGGATGTATATTTCATGAGGAGGAACGTGAGGTGGGTCTGTGGATGCCGAGGTGGTGCCTCTTTGCTAGCAAACCTTTCGGATTTGTCAATGAAGAAGGTGTTGATGGCGGTGAATATTTTGAAGGAGTGTGGTCTTTCAGGGTCGGGTGGCGGGTTGATGCAGTGCTTGACCGCTTTGAAGAGGGCTTTTGTTGTCAGCTTCTGCTGTGGTGTTCTGATCGTAGGAGGCCTTGGCTGTGTTGATTAGTTGTTGGCGGGTTGCTCGGAGTAAACTGAAGAGCGCCACATCGGATGTGGTCCTAGAGCGGTGGCAGGTTTTCTCTTGTTTCCTGTTTACTCTATTGCTGAGGTTGAGTTCTTGCATGCACCATGAAGCTAATGGTTTCAGTTTGCAGATGCATTGTTTCAGAAGCACATGTCGGTCAATGGCAGATGAGGGGTCAGTGTTGAATGCTTCCAGTTGAGAGTCACAGTTTGGTTAGGGGTGTTCGGTCCATGTGATGTGGAGGTTAGCAAAGTCTTCCATGAGGGCTTCTACCGGGAAGTTTGTGAAGGACCTGATGATTATGTCTGATGTGTTTCAGCTGCATATACTTGTCTGGGGTCATGTGCAGGATGTTGAAAGGCATGGCCAGGTGGTCAGATGAGTCAAACGTGAGAGGAGAGCTGTAGTGGATGGAAGGTAGTTCAGTAGATGATTAGGTTGAGGATGTTACATTTGTCATGCATTGGGTCTTTTGTGTGCTGTGTGAGGTTGAAGGTGTTGAGAAGGCTGATAAGAGGTTCCTTCATCGGTTTGGTGGCCTTGATGACTGGGAGGTTGTCGGCGTTCATGAGGGACATGGTGGTGACCAGCTTGGTGAAGTCTCCAATGTAGAAGGTTTTGGGTTTGGGTGGCCTGTAGATGAGATGTACGGTGATTGTGTCTATCATAGGGAGCAGCAGGTGGCAGGAGAGGACTTTGAAGGAGCCAATATTGTCAACGTCAAGTCTTGTGCAGTGCCACAAGGTCTTGCGGATGCCTGCTAAGCCTCCACCTGTCTTGTTTGGCCTGACTCTGTGTTGGATGCTGTAGCCATTGGGGACAAAGACATCAAGGATGTGGGTGGAGGTGGGTGTCCGCCAGGTCTCAGTGATTAATATGGAGTCAAGGTCATGTGTAGTGATGAGGTTGGCAATGTCTGCTGCATGGGTGATAGCTGAGCGGACGTTGGTGTGCATCATTGTCTGTGTTGTGGAGAGTGGGGGGTGCTGATGGGCTTGAGGCTGTGGGTGTAACGCTCACCTGATTCCCGTAGAGGCGCCGGTCTTGACTGGGCGTATACCGTATCTTCAAAGGTGATGTGTACACACGGCTGGCTCTTTGGGCTGGACCTCTGTGCGCTGTATGTCTGACTCGAAGGGTAAGATGTCTGCAGATAGAAAATATGGGATTAAGGAACTGGGTTATTGAATGTCTCTCTCTTCTTCCCTTTCTCTTCTCCTGTAGAACCCAAAGGTTAACGCTCTCACCTTAGGTAAGTGAACGCCGTGCTCTCCATCTGCCTCGGGCAGGGTGGCAGTCCTCTTGTACTGCAGAGCCTTGACTAGGGACTGCTGTCCGTCGTTTACTGCACGAACGGTAAGTTTCGAGTAATTCTAATGTCTTTAAAGTCTTTAGTAATGATGTCTCTTGTTTTGCAGGTTCCGGCGATGGCGGATGACGGCTGAAGTGAGTTGAAGATGGAGCCCGTGTGATGAATAGAAGCGCCTGGAAGCACGTAAGTAAGCGCTTGTTGCCTGCTTCACGATGCGCTCTAACTGTCTTTTTATTTTGCAGGTACAAGTTCGGAGCGGCTGCAGGTGCCGGAATACCCACTGGGTTAGATGTGGAAAGGAGTAATGGCACGTGAGTATTAAAGTTCCCCAATGTCTTTAAACGCACCTTGTTTGTCTTTCAGATGCGGGATGCAGCGCCGAAGGCCTCCGGAGCGTGCGAAGAGTAGGTAAGCCTTTGTCTTTCAGATGCCGGAATGCAGCGCGAGGCGTTGGTGACAGCCGATGGACCAGGTAAGTGAAGAGCTGTCACTGAAGACCGTAATGCTAACCTGTTCTTTCTTGTCTTTATAGGTGTTGCTGAAGACTGGATTCAGGATGGTAAGCCTTTTTCCTTAGGCCCAGGATCAGATGCAGAAGACACGATGAGCGTTCTGCTGCAGAGGATGCAGAATAACGCAAAGCAAGATTCATCCATCGGGTGTGGTTTAAATAGCCTCCTGTAGTGCTTAGGTGTCTCCTTCCAGCCACGCCTAGTAAGAAAAGAGTTCCTGCTTTCCAGAAGAGTTCCAGTGTTCTGAATCTAGGAGTGCTCCTGCCCCACCCAACAGGAAAAGTAGTTCCAAACAGAAGAGGATCAGAGGCTCAACTGGCAGGCAAGTAAGCAGCATGGTCTGCTGCAGGTAAGTCCACCCAAGCATTATGAGCCCGGCGCTTCCAGCGCTGGGACTGGCATATTTATGAGCCTGGTGCCACTGGCGCCAGGACTGGGTCCAAAAGGTCCCAATTGGACTGGTTGGCACTCGGAACCTGGGTTATGGATCTGCTTCCAAGGGAGTTGGGAAAACCCTGACCTTTTGGAAGCAGAGATCATGACAGTACCCCCCTCAAGGCCCCTCCCAAACCGGGCTTCTCCGGGGGTTTGGCTTGTCAGGAAATGTTCGGTGAAATCTTTTGATTAGGCGAGGAGCGTGGACATATTCAGCAGGTTCCAGGATCTCTCTTGGGGCCGTAGCCTTTCCAGTCAATTAGGTAAAATAGTTTAGATTTGGAGATCTTGGAGTCCAGAATGCTTTTGACTTCAAACTCGAGTTCTCCATCAACTAGGATAGGTTTTGGAGATTTAGTTAGTCGGGTTGAGGTTGCACGGGTTTAATATGAGAGACGTGGAAGACCGGATGTATCTTCATGTGCGGGGGCAAGTCCAACTTGACCGCTACTGGGTTTACTATGGTAGTGATGGAATAGGGACCAAGGTATCTTGGGTTGAATGTGCGTGGCCCTTTTAGAGGTAGATATTTGGTGATAACCAGACTTGATCCCCTACTTGATAGTGAGGGCTTCCTTCCGATGTTGATCTGCTCCTTTCTTGTATTGTTCTTTAGCCCTTTGAAGGTGAGAAACAGCTCCTTAAAGGCTTGGGTGATTGTAGAATGCAGGTAGTCTACTGCTGGTGTTTCAAGATCTTGGAGGGGATCCAACTCCGAGGTTCGAGGGTGACTGCCGTACAAAAGAAAAAACGGGGTTTTCCAGTTCCCGAATGGACAGAGTTATTGTAGGCATATTCGGCTATCCAAAGGATGTCTTTCCAAGTTTTTCAGTTTGTTGCAGCATGCAGCGTAAATACTGTTCCAGAGTTTGATTGGTCCTCTCGTTTGTCCGTCGGTCTGAGGGTGGTGACTGGTCGATAGTCTCACATCAATTTGAGCCGACCGACAGCAACTTCGCCAAAAATGAGAAATAAATTGACTACCTCGATCCGAAATTAGAACCGAAGGAAAACCGTGCAGTCGGACGATGTTTTCGAGAAATTCTCGGGCCAGAGTTGCTGCTGTTGGCAAGCCTTTGAGCGGAATGAAATGCGCCATCTTGGAGAATAATCCACGATTACTAGAATCGTATTGTATCCGGAGCATGGAGGTAGATCGTGATGAAGTCCATAGAAAGCGTATGCCAAGGGCGAGGTGGATGTCAATAGGGCGTAAGAGGCCTGCTGGTCTTTCCTTTTGACTCTTGTTTTGGGCGCATACTCCACAGGACATTATAAAGTCTCTGATATCTTTTTTCCAAGACGGCCACCAGAAGTAGCGCTTGATCTTTTCTGGTCTATACCGGATGTCCTTCCATTAAAGAATCGTGATAACAAGAGATTACTTTTTCTGTAAATCTGTGCTGGTAGGTATAATCGTTCTTGAAATACAATAAGTGTCCTTTACTGCAAAGTCCTTTCCCTGCAGATGCCAATTCTGTATGTCTGCTGGAGTTACAAGTTGCCTGGCTTTATCCTTAACTTCCTCTATGGATTCTGTGGCGATTACACCCAGAATTCTTTGTTCGGGAATGATTGGTACAGGTTTAGGGTTGATCAAGTGTTCTTCCACTCCCATCCGAGAAAGGGCATCAGCTTTACCGTTTTTGTACCAGGTCGATAGGTAATTATGAAGTCAAACTCGGCAAAGAATAATGCCCAACGGAGTTGTCTAGAGGATTGGGCTTTTGCGGTTTTCAAATATTGCAGGTTTCGGTGATCCGTAATCACAGTAACGGTGTGTCGGGCCCCAGCAGATAATGCGCCAAGCCTTAAAGGCAGACTTAGCCAGAAGTTCCTTGTCAGTAATCGTGTAATTGATTTCAGGAGGCGAGAATTTGCGGGACCAAAATGCCACGGGATGCAACTGATTGGTTACCGGTCCTTTGTGATAGAACTGCCCCATGGCAAGGCTTGAAGCATCAGTTTCCACGATGTAGGGGAGTTCGGGGCGAGGGTGTTTTAAGATTGGTGCAGAGATAAATTTAGTCTTCAAATCCTGGAAAGCTTGTTCCGCCTCGGTAGACCATTCAAAACGTTTGTTTTCTTTAACAAGGCAGTGATGGGCTGGACTATTCGAGAGAATTCGGGATAAACCTGCGGTAAAAGTTAGCGAAGCCTAACATGCTTGCACACCTTTACGGAGATGTGATGGCCATTGAGAACTGCATCGACCTTCTTTGAATCCATACGCACTCCGCCAGGTGATAATATGAATCCCAAGAATTCAACTTCAGTCACGTTGAAAACACATTTTTCCAACTTAGCGAAAGTTTGTGTTGACGCAATCTTTCGAGGACCATTTTCACGTGTTTCCGATGTTCAGATTCCGATGAAGAATAAACGAGGATGTCGTCAATGTAAACAACAACACACACATCTATGAGCTCTCTGAGGACATCGTTCATAAAATATTGAAAGGCGGCCGGGGCATTGCAAAGTCCGAAGGGCATGACCTGATATTCAAATAGCCCATACTTGGTGCGGAAGGCCGTCTTCCATTCATCGCCCTCTTTTACTCGTACCAAGTGGTAAGCTCCTCTAAGATCCAGCTTTGTATATATGCATGCTTTTCTGACTTGGTCCAGGAGTTCAGGGATCAAAGGTAACGGATATCTATTCTTAACGGTGATCTGGTTCAGGGAGCGATAATCTATACAAGTTCTAAGGTCTCCTTCCTTTTTTGGAACGAAGAACAAAGCTGAAGAAGCAGGGGACTTGGAAGGACGAATAAACCATTTGCCAGGTATTGATCCAGGTATTGTCGAAGGTGAAGGTTCTCAGGCTCGGTGAGGGCATAAATTCTACTACAAGGAGGAGTAGATCCAGGTATCAGGTCTATCTGGCAGTCATAAGACCTATGAGGAGGTAGAGAGTTAGCCTGATCCTTCCGGAAAACATCTTGGTATTCTAGGTATTCGGAGGTAACTGGGAGTCTCTGAAGAAATTGCTGCCAGTGCAACACCAGGTGGAGGGTGACAAGTAGAGACACATTCTGGAAACTGGACCGTTCTTGCTCGCCAATCGATCAGAGGATTGTGTTTCTCTAACCAAGGTATTCCTAGAATAATCTGAAACTGAGGGCCTTGATCACATCGAACACGATCTTCTCATTGTGTCCATCTTGACTTACTAGCGTCACCTCTTGAGTGGTATGCGTTACTGGCCCGGAGGCTATCTCCGTACCATCCACCAGTAATGACGTCCTTTACAGCCTTGGGACAAAGAGTTAGATTCATCCTCAAAACCATTTCATGATCCACATAATTGCCGATGGCACCGCTGTCGACGTAAGCTTCAATTGCATGTAATCGATCCGGATTATCAGGGCTAATGAGGACATAGGTATCACGAAATGCGAGGTCACGGAACTGGTTTCACGCTCGGCAAGAGGACCTCTATTCTTGTCGGGCGAGGTCGTTTCCCTGCTCAGAGTTTGTAACTTTGGTAACTGCAGCTCCTACTGCCTTCTTGGCAGGTTTCACCGGACAGTCTCGAAGAAAGTGCCCTGAGTTTCGCAATAGAGGCATAATTGCAACTGTTTTCTCCTTTCCGCTCCTTTGTGTTAGAGGACCTTTCAGACCCCTATTTGCATGGGTTCCCCGGAGTCTACTCCTTTGGAAGGAGTTGGCGGTTTGGAAATACTCGAGCATCAAACTTGGAACGATCGGCCTTCCTGTTCTGCAGTCTGTGATCTATTTGAACACTAAGTCTATATAGTCCGAACAATCTTGTGGGGGATTCACTACTTGGGCTAACACATCTTGAGCTCTCCACGTAGACCTCTATAAAACAGCGTAATCCTTTTGTCCTCAGGCCATTGAGTTTCCACTATCAGTCTGTTGAAAGACGCAATATAAGCCAAAAGGTCTTGATTACCTTGTCGCAACGAAAGAAGCTCATTGTCCAAGGCCTGCCCTGTGAATGTCTTGCGAACAGTTTTCCATACTGAGCTGAAAAGCTTGAAAATCATGGAGAACCGGATCATCTTGATTTACTAGAGGATCGACCAGTCTGCCGCATTGCCACTAAGGTACGAAAGCACGAAAGCTACTTTAGCTTGATCAGTTGGAAGGCTGCTGGCCGGCATAAGAATGCAACCGGCACTGATTGATAAATACTGCAAACCTCTTTGGGTCACCAGAAAATCGTTCGGGCGGAGCCAGAGGTACATTCCCAGGTAGGTTGATCTGCACTGGATTCATGAGGATGTAGAAGGAAGATTTCCCCCAGATGCAGGTAACGGGGTCTGTCCGGCTTGTGACTGTAGCAATTGTCTAGCGAGATCATCTGTTCGCTCCTTGGAAATAATCAGTTCCCTTCTTAGAGCGTTCGTTTCCTGACGGGCTGCATGCACTTCTGCCCTTAGTTCCCCAAGTAACTGGGCTAGCTGGTCGGTATCCGAGGTTTCCATAGCGCCTGGACGGGAGTTTTGTGGTAGGCTTTGCGTTCTGTAACGCTCACCTGATTCCCGTAGAGGCGCCGGTCTTGACTGGGCGTATACCGTATCCTCAAAGGTGATGTGTACACACGGCTGGCTCTTTGGGCTGGACCTCTGTGCGCTGTATGTCTGACTCGAAGGGTAAGATGTCTGCAGATAGAAAATATGGGATTAAGGAACTGGGTTATTGAATGTCTCTCTCTTCTTCCCTTTCTCTTCTCCTGTAGAACCCCAAAGGTTAACGCTCTCACCTTAGGTAAGTGAACGCTGTGCTCTCCATCTGCCTCGGGCAGGGTGCTGTAACCAGTTTCTTCACTGGATAAGGAGCGCAGGCCTCTTGACTTCAGAGGACTGCTGTCCGTCGTTTACTGCACGAACGGTAAGTTTCGAGTAATTCTAAATGTCTTTAAAGTCTTTAGTAATGATGTCTCTTGTTTTGCAGGGTTCCGGCGATGGCGGATGACGGGCTGAAGTGAGTTGAAGATGGAGCCCTGTGTGATGAATAGAAGCGCCTGGAAGCACGTAAGTAAGCGCTTGTTGCCTGCTTCACGATGCGCTCTAACTGTCTTTTTATTTGCAGGTACAAGTTCGGAGCGGCTGCAGGGTGCCGGAATACCCACTGGGTTAGATGTGGAAAGGAGTAATGGCACGTGAGTATTAAAGTTCCCCAATGTCTTTAAACGCACCTTGTTTTGTCTTTCAGATGCGGGATGCAGCGCCGAAGGCCTCCGGAGCGTGCGAAGAGTAGGTAAGCCTTTGTCTTTCAGATGCCGGAATGCAGCGCGAGGCATTGGTGACAGCCGATGGACCAGTTAAGTGAAGAGCTGTCACTGAAGACCGTAATGCTAACCTGTTCTTTCTTGTCTTTCTAGGTGTTGCTGGAGACTGGATTCAGGATGGTTAGCCTTTTTCCTTAGGCCCAGGATCAGATGCAGAAGACACGATGAGCGTTCTGCTGCAGAGGATGCAGAATAACGCAAAGCAAGATTCATCCATCGGGTGTGGTTTAAATAGCCTCCTGTAGTGCTTAGGTGTCTCCTTCCACAGCCACGCCTAGGTAAGAAAAGAGTCCCTGCTTTCCAGAAGAGTTCCAGTGTTCTGAATCTAGGGAGTGGCTCCTGCCCCACCCAACAGGAAAAGTAGTTCCAAACAGAAGAGGATCAGAGGCTCAACTGGCAGGCAAGTAAGCAGCATGGTCTGCTGCAGGTAAGTCCACCCAAGCATTATGAGCCCGGCGCTTCCAGCGCTGGGACTGGGCATATTTATGAGCCTGGTGCCACTGGCGCCAGGACTGGGTCCAAAAGGTCCCAATTGGGACTGGTTGGCACTCGGAACCTGGGTTATGGATCTGCTTCCAAGGGAGTTGGGAAAACCCTGACCTTTTGGAAGCAGAGATCATGACAGTGGGTGAAGTTTCTGCATTGAGAGTTCATACCTTAGAAGAGGGGCGATGATGTTGGCATTGCCCAGTGATGATGGGGATGGCCTGTTGGAACAGAGGGAGAAAACACATGTCAGAGCATCCTTACCTGTTGTCTGAGCAGAGTTCTGGTCCCTGGGTCCTCCCAGTCCAAACAGGTCCAAACAGGAATTGTGTTTTTATTTTTGTCTGCCCTTCACTTCGGACGACTTGGCGAGAGACACCCTTGACCTAAGAGTTAAGAGCAGAAAGGAAAGAGGCAGGGCTAGGAAGGTGGGTGGTGCTTAGGCCACTTGACCTAGATCTACTTGCAACTGCTCACCAACTGCAAAGGAAATGAGGTTGGTAGGCCGCTTAAGTTGGGGAAAAGGGCAGCAAAACAGGATGGCACCAACAGTTTAGTAGTGACTGACAGGTGAGTGGGGCTTAGGCCACATGACCTAGATCCACTTACATCTGCTCATCAACTGCAAAGGAAATGAGGCTGGAGAGCTGCAAAGATGGAAAAACAGGAACACACCAAGAGTTTAGCAGTGACTGACAGCTGGGCAGGGCTTAGGCCATGCGACCTAGATCCACTTCCACCTGCTTTCCAACTGCCACATGACTCATGTTACTACTTTTTCCCCCCTAAGAAAACTTTGAACCACATGTTTCATCTTGAGCCAGACAAACACAACTCAAACTCACTGAGAACTATCTCAAACAACCTGAACTGCAGGTTCACCTTTTAGAGAGAACCCAACTCAAGTGATACTTGACCTGCTTGAAGAAATCGAAATTATCATTGCGAATGCTGACTCATCCCAAAAACAGCAATTGTCTTGTTGCTGAATGAACCACTACTCAAAGCATTTGAAGACATTCTTTTGCCATCCCTAATGATGATTCAACGAGGGGGTGCATTGACTTGAGCAGTCTCTACATTTACTTTAACACAGCTGAAGTGCCAGGAAGCCTAGTTTGATGTTGCTGATGCTCCTAAAACAAGAAGACCCAGTTTCTGGGACCATAGTGACTTGCAACCCCACCTGCCCATCATACTCTTCAAAGACACATCCTTCTTTAACAGTGACATTTTTGCCATTTATTTCCTGAACACAACCACTCTATACTGCATTTTCTGTGCTTTCTTCACAGGGACAGGTTAATAGTCAATTGTTTAGTTAGTGGATTACATTTGTATTTTTTAATTAAAGGGATATAGTTGTTTTAAACCTTGATTGGACATTATTTTATTTATACTTTTGCTGTTTCAGTTGTTATTGCTATCACCTCACACCTCTCCTGAGAGGTAAAGCCTATCCTCATCCCACAAAACCACACAAGACAAAAGAAGTATACGAACTGGGTAGTGTCAGTCTGCTTTACCTTTAAGATTGGGATCCCTGCTGGTGTAATAGTAGTGTGGGGCTGATTAGCAGTTTTGCCACTACTACTACTAGTTGTACGTGTACTCCTGCAAAGCAGCAGTCCTTTGATCACATTAAGATAATTGGTGTGTTCTTCCACTCAATCTTCTCTTGTAAGATAATCATGTTAATTCTTCTCCTTGATGTACCCTGATGTCAGATCCACTTAGTGTATTTTTATGACTTTTCCCATGTGGGGACAATAAAGTAATGGAAACCTAATGATATCTCTAGCACGTGCCACATTACTTACTAAAATTAATTCTAATGGCATGTAAGCAGGAGAGTTACCACTGATTAGGGTTGCAGAAATGAGGCCAAATACCGTGGACATATAATCTTGCATATGTCCCTGGAATACTGCTGCCACAACAGGTGCCAGTCTTGCTGGCATCATAGCACACAGTCCCCCTACACCTGTGGACATCTGACCATTCCCACATCCTGAGTGCAGCACTCCTGACTAGGGCTGTGTAACAGTTTATTGGCATTGACTGCCCTTGCTGAAAGATTCCTGCCTGCAATACACAGAGCCTTATATCTCCCGCTGACCCTCCACGGTGAGAACAGAGGCACAGTTATATAAGCATAGATCATATGCTCTGTTGTAGTCTGTAATCAAAGACAAAAGGAATGCACATCTACTTTTGCATGTTCACATATAAATGGGGAATATAATAAAATGTCCATGATTTAATTTTACTGTTCTATAAGGAAATGATGAACACACAAACATAGAAAATCAAACGAGAAGCCTAGTGCATTTATCAACGGAACACCCATGTTATAAGACTGTCATATTAAATAAAACACAATGGCCCTCATTACGACCCAGGCGGTAAGGGGTTTACGCCGGCGTAAACATCGCCGACCCTTACCGCCTGAGTACGAGTTCCCTTAGCGCCATGGCGGATTTAACACCTGCTTTTAGCAGGTGTTAAAATCCATGGCGCTAAGGGACCTTGTTGTTAATTACGCCACCGTAATTTACGGTGGCGTAATTAACGCCTTCCCCACTCCCATTATGCCCTATGGGGCAAAAATGGGAATGGGGAAGGGTAAATGGGGATTGGGGACTTACCGCCCCGCCAAGGTCGGAATGGGGCGGTAAGTCCGCCAACCACCATGGCGGAGTTGGGAACTTAGCGCCATGGACCATGGTGCTAATAGCGCCATGGTCCTCCGCCAAGGTCCTAATGAGGCCCAATGTAAATGGCACATTTCTGTTACATATGACAAAATACATCCATGTGTCTTTTTCCATGATGCAAATCTATCCTTTGAACTTTGGGTCACCTAAACAGAAGGTTTGTTCACATTTCAGCTCTTTTGTGCACCAGGAATTCACAGATTCATTAGCCATCATGTTAATGCAAATTAATGGGCACAAAGCCAAGTTTTGAAAAAACCAAAAGACAAGTCAAAATGCATTACAAATTCAGGGATTTCATGGTCTTACTTTTGTTGACTTATCTGAAATCCCAACCCGGTAAGAGATTGATGAATGCAGAGTCAGTCAGTTATTGCAACTTCAAATAAACTGTTGCCAACACAGACCCTAACCTTCAAAATTGTAGAGCAAAAAACCTCATGAGGAATCTATATGTTTCTATGAAGCAGTCTACTAAAAGGGTTGTTTGTTCTAAAGATAGCAGATTGTTCTGTTTATACCAGGCACAAGCAATAACTGTAATCAAGCTAAATTGTACAGTAAATTGCTGTAAACAATGGTGTTTTTAAAAGCATACTGGAGAAAAACCTTTTTAATTAAAACTTTGGAACTAGTGGCCAAAGTAAAAAAAAATAAGAGACAGATTTGTTTTCTGTGGGAAAACACTGATCACATGCATATGCAATTATACATGAAAATATATGATTTATCAATACATTTGAGTATTTAATAACTCTCTTTATTTATTTATAACACGTCAAGAGGCCATGAGAATAGGGGTGTACATAGACACAAAGACATAATCACATAAGGACAGGACAGACATGTATCATATCAAATGAACAGAGAATATGCAACCAGAAAAAAGCAAACAGAAACATTATACAAAAAGGTGTGTTTTAAGAAAATGTTTGAATTGATCCATCAACCTGCTGCATCTTAGGTTCATAGGTAATGTATTCCAAAGAGCCGGGCTGAGTAGTCAAAGGCCATAAGACCAACCTGCTGCAAACTGTAGTGAGGAGAGAGCAACAAGCTGGAATTATTCGACCTAAGAATCCTGTGTTCTGGTAGCCAGCACACTCTGTCCTTCAAATCCCCTTATGAAGCAGATCATTCTATGGGCCTATTGAAGCAAGGAAGAGGACCCTAGTTTTTGTGAGTAAGTGAAGGGAACCTATTACAGTCTCTGTCCATTAAAAAACTGCCATGGCAAATAATGCTGCATGAGTGGTTTCCTGGGCATTTAAACTCAAACACATAGCAAGAGAAGAGAGATTTTTGGGAAAGAAGAAATGGAAAAGAGTGTGTTTAACAGGGGAAACGATGATGGTGACCTAAACTAAAAGTAGCTGTTGGAATTCCTCCTTAAAGTGTCCTTTTCCAAGTGCACTGTATACAGTGGTTTTTCTCAAGACAGAACTAAGGTAGAGCTTATCTGGGGGATGATGCCGGAAGCCGGTTTATATCCCTACCTGTGTCCTCCTCACATTATCTAGACAAATACCCCAAGAATGTAATCCCAGGTAGCAATTGAAAAAAAACATTCTGGAACCCTCTTTAAAAGGTTTGTCATGGAAAGTGGAAATATATTACAAGGTGTATGTGCTTTGTAATTGAGCACTGGAACCCTGTCCCGCTTCCCCACAATAATTCTTTCCTCTAACAATGTGAGATATCTGTTGATCCTGATTTGAAATTTGGAAAGATAAGCCTTTGAGATTGGTGTCTGCCTTAGTCAATAACATAACTGAAATCTATACCTTAATGAAAACATTTAACTTGGGTATTGAGCGTGTTAGCTGATTCCTAGAGAACAGTGGGAGAGTTAGCCACAACAACCCCAGCATTCCAAGAAGAAACATCATTCCTGAACATATGCCTTTAATGTAGCTGCAATCAAGTCAAACTCACACAAACATTGTTATGTCTATGCTGAAGTTAGGAACCCATAGTGTCAAAGATGGTGTTAATCATTTTAGATTCAAATCATTCATCCAATAGGAGAAATATATGCTTGGCCAATGTTTTATCTGATGCCAAAAATTGGTGATATTTTCAGAGAAAGCCAAGTTCATTGTTTTTTGCAATTTTTATTTTAAGAACTGCTTTAACTTTTTAAATGAAACACCTAATGACGATGTATGTGTTTACATTGTGCAGTATCTTATTCTACACGTGCAAATTGGAATGAAAATATTAGTAAAACAACAGAAGGCAGATTGTGCTTTCCTTTATGTATGAACGCTTCTTGTATCCATTTAAACTGTGCGTTTGACTTCCTCTGCATTGTAAGGAAGGGTAACACCTTAATTTCTTGATGTATTATTTTCAATAAAAAATATTCAGATTAATACATCCTATTTCTTGTCCTAGACCTTGGACAAAACTAGGAAAAGGTTCCATCCCAGAACTCCAAATTAGTTTACACATGTGCTGCTTGCCCTCTTTCTCTTCACTATGAAGAGTGCCTCTCGTATTGATCCTTGCCCTTTAAACATATATAAATAACATCAGCACCGTTTTCCAGCCACTACAGGCATTGCCGATGGTTCTGCCACTACAGTAATAACATATTTCCCTTTTAAAAAAAGCTAAAGCGATAACCGAGCTTAGGAAAACTATATTGTATGTTAGCTCCTGATGAAATTCAAGACGATATTTCTCCTACAGTGTGTGGCTATAATCATGGAGGAGATTGTCACTTGCACCCCTATTCAATTTGAATCCTAGATTAGCAGTCTTCTAATGTGAGTTAGAGTTTATTTTATAGTGTGATAAACGTTGTTTCTTTTTGGGGAATTAGTTCATTTAGAGTAAGTTTTGTTACCTTAACAGTGATATTTCCACCATAGACTTTACAATTTGTTACATTTGGATTGAGTATATGTACTTTACAATTGGCATTCCCAATTGTATTCCACTGTTACAGCTATGATCCCTGCATGCTCAAAATGGCTTTTGGCTTCGGTTTTTGGTTATTATGCTGAAGTATGTTCTGCCTTTGTGTCCTGTCTCTTTACTTTCATAGTCAGTATTGTCTTTGCCCATTGTGCTTAGCTGTGTTATGCTACTACACAAATACTCCTTCCTTATTGTTGATTGATTGTTGTCTTCACATATTGTTATGCCTTGGATTGTGTGCATTACTGTTCTGTGTATGTATTGGACATCCGTTTTGGTTAGGTTCACTGCAGTCAATCGAGTCACACAATTCTGCGCATATTCGGTGTGTGTTGTTCATGCTTGTGTCATTGGCTATTGTCCTGAATTTTATTCTCAGCATGATCTACGTTTTTATGTTTTGTGTTGACGTTTTTTGGTAATTTGCATTCCACCATTAAGCATAAGGTCCAGGAGTATTGTTCCTGCATGTTATATGTGGTGAGTGTGCTGAGCGGTAATTGTGGATGCATGTCGTCTGTGATTGCTATTCATGTTTGTGGAATAGCGTGCCGATTTGTATTCCACATCTGCATGTTGTCTGTGCGTGTTGGTTGTCTTCGTTGTCTGAGCCCAATGTAGTCAATAGTTTTCCAGCATTATGCGCATGATCCTTATGTGCTGTTTATGTTCTATATGGATGTTGTGCTGAACCCTATTTGGCACATATATTTTGTCCAAACGCATTAGTTGTCCTTGCTGCATGGGACCTTTGCGGTTACATGAAGTTTGCCATTATTCATACTTCTTGTGTGTATTCTAAGTGCATGCTGAGTATGACTGAAGTGCAGAATTGCTTTGCATGTATATGATTCTCAGTTTGGTGTTCTTGGTCATAGTGTGACTAGGTGTGCCCATATGCAAACATGCGGTTTAGTAAATGGTATGCTCCTATTGTGAATGTGCTTATATTAATATAAGGATATTTCAGATGATACAGACTAGCCAAAGGTGATTGCTGGAACACCAGGTATCTATGGTACATTGATCATGTTGCGTTCTAAACCTAATTGCATTTTTAACAATCAATAATATAGGAAACCGTAAATTATGATTTAACTAGGGAAGGATATGGCCAGCTCTATGATAGGTACATATAGAACTAGAAATGGTTTTGCACATTGCAGTTAGAATGACAGTTAAATATCACAAAATCGTGAGGCAACGTTCAACGAATAACTTTAAAAAGTAACTAAAATGCTCCCTTTTTTTCTAAAGTGGGCTTCTAACATACAATCCATTTAAAAATGCATCTGCCACTCTCTGGTCTAACTAGTGGAAAACAAACCCACCATGTGAGCCTCGGATTTACTGTACTTAGGCGGAATGCATTAGCAGCATCTGCCATGACAGAGGAGCTTTAGTTTTGAGCACTTCCTGAGAGAATGCCCAGGATTTAGTCCGGATTTTCTAGTGTTCTTTGAGATGGCTGGTACGAATACAAATAGAAGTGCGATTGCAATGCAGACTCCATTTATTTAAAGAATCACGTTACAGACAATTTAGGAGCATGCACGTTTTCGATTGTAATACAACCACCGATTGTATTCGTACTAATTATCTTTACTGGTTTACCTTTTCAGTACTTTTAATGATAGAAAATCAACACTGTTTTGCAAGATTATGCTTTCATTGCAGCAACAAGGGGAGAATTAATACATCAAGTAGATTGCTATTATTTGTAATAGTTCAATGTTAAAGGCTTGTCATTTTTTTAATTACTGAGAGCTAAGGGCCTAATTCATAGAACTTTTAGCATAGTGACTTTGCACTGCCAACAAACACCCTGATTCACAGAGAGGTGCAAAGTGCATTTGTGCAGTGCAAAGTGACTTTGGTCACTGGTGCAAAGTTACTTTGCACTGCAAAGATACACTTTGCACTGCTCTGTGACTCGGGGTGTTTATTAGCAGTGCAAGGTCACTTTGCACTGCACAAAACGTTCCACAGACCGTGGTCTGTGGAGGAAAAGAAAAGGGAGAAAAGGGAGAAAGAGGGCAAAAGAAGGGTAAAGTGGGTGCAGGTTTAGACTAAAAGAGTTTGGAAGAAAGACATGCAGGGCTGATGGAAAGGGTAATGATTGTGGCATTTTGATGCATGGCGATACTATCGAGTGGATTGGACGGTGTGCGAACAGTTAGAAATTCTATCTGCATTGCATCTGTACAAGAGAAGAGTTTTTGAGAAAGGCAGTTTCATATGATTAACCCCTAGAAATAGTGAATGGTAGTCTCATGGGCGTGAGCTGTAAGTGTGCTTTTGTAGCATGAATGTGTGTTGTTCTTGTAGTCACTAACCCACAACACATTCCAGAATCAAATTTCAGAGACTTCCCAGCCTGGTTCCCAAGGGTAGCAGAGTAAAGAGTAGTCAGTTGAAACAGACAATGTAAAAGGAGCCACTGAGGAAAGCAGAGAAAGGAAGAGTTAGGATTCTGTCCCTCAGTGTGCCATTGAATGATTTTCAATATACTGTTTTTATGAATATTATCAATGAAGGTGTGGGACTGTCTGCCATGTGCTGCTTGATGTAAGGAAGCACAACCTGACATATTGTGGCCTATTACAGCAAGGTACCCTTTATGGCCATAGGGAAAGTTATAGAGAAATGGACACTGTAGTGGTAGAAATTAGAGCACGGGCAATTCTCAGTCGCACTGCGCCCAAGAGTGCAATATAGGCATGTGTTGCAAGTAATTGAAGAGAGATGTGGTTATAAGCCGATGGATTTATTTGCAAAGTAGCCTGACACGTGTTTCGAGTCTAAACCAACTTTTCATCCGAGGCTGTAAATGGGAGATGGGACCTAAGATAAATTGAATGAAGGACAGTGCCAGAAAACTCTCTCACGGCTTCACAATTGAAGTAATTTCAGCACAGCAGGAAAAGCCAAAGTGATGTGAAAGGAAGCAGCCCAGTGGTAGAACTCAGGGGCAAGATAATCATAGGAGTACAAACATCGTAGGGTGTAATATGCAGCAGAAAGTAGCCAAGTTATGGTAGAGAGTCCAGTGGGGAGAACCAAGAGACAACCTTAGTGGACATAACATCTTGGGACAGATATGGTACCTCTTGCACTGGGCCAACTCACTGTGTTTGTTTCCCCCACATTCTTTGCACCATTTGTATGGGGGTCATGCCTCCCATTACCCCTTCAACCCTTCCACAACAGTCAACTACCCTTAGTTATAAAACAATATTCCCTAACTCCCTTCCCCCCCTCCTGGCCCCCATAGAAACGCTGCAAAAAAGTGCAGGGAAACAGCTGAGGTTATTTGGCCCAATCCTGTTGTAATACAGTTATGATTAAAAAACATATAGAGTAGAGCACAACCCAGTGGTGGAAATCAATTAGGCAATGCCTACTGGTAAGACACAAGGAACACAATCAGACAGGGGTCAGTTACATAGTACTCATGCTTGCTGATTAATTGGAAGAAGCACATCCACAGTTGGGAGCACAATGAGTGACACAAAACATTATGCAAACCCAACAGTAATATCTCAATTGCAAACAAAAGGAGCCGGTAATGAGGAGGCAAAAAAGGGTCAAAACACATCAGAGAGCACAATGACAGTGAACATGATACAAGGGCCCGCACACATCACCAATGTATTATCAACCATTGAAAACAATGGAAAATGAAGCAGGAAACACTCTTTTCGTATACAAACAATCAGTATGTATTATGTATAAAAGAATGTATAGTTTGGTGTCATCCTTATTTTTATTCCGTTGAAATTCATAGGACAGTCTCATTCAGCTTCAGGTATGCCATAATTAAATAAGATTCATACTTATCTCAAGGAAGTAAAGAAACATGTTTTAAAGAAACACAAATGTAATCATTGACGTTATTCTGAGCCTCTGCTTTGATTTGTTGATGCTATTATTCAGGTATTTCTTATAATCCATGACTTTCACTAAGGCACTTTCCAAAAAGCCCTCAACTAAAATTACTATTACCTGGCAACTGAAAATGAGTCTCATTTGTCGACCTCGGAAGAATGAAAGGGTGAGCAGAACTTGCTAGGATTCAAACCCTTGACCTGCAAAAAACACAAAGACCCTAGCACTGAGCATGGAACCACTGAGCTATATAACCACTTATTTCTCCTTAAGTGTACATACCACAGAACTTGTTAATGCTTTGTCTCTGGGGGTTACATGTATTATTAACATACCACCTATTATTACAGTGCTTTGATGCTTGAGGAATATTTTCTGGCTCTCTAGTAACCATGAGAATGGCAGCGTTATATTTTATTTTAGAAAAGACTGCAAGGGACAGGAGTGGATGGTGGGCAGATGTCACAATAAATGTTTTTTTAACTACACAATTGAGTAAATTGCATACTGTCTCACAATTGGGTAGCACCAGACAGTTTAAAGATCAACTCTGAGGAGTCAGGTGCCAGGCAGTGCTATATAAACACACTTGTTAAAATACCAACTATTTTGTTTAGATACAGGAAAACCTAGGCCACAGTAGCATCAAAACATGGACAGGACCCAGAAACATAAAACAATCAATTGAATCAAAAACGAAACTCTGGCTCTCAGGCATCCAGTCTGCCTGGCCTGTACAGGCAAGCACTACTCTCCGGCTGTACCTTTGCGAATATAGCACATTAAAGAAAATCAAAGCACAGCTGAAATAGGGAAGCCTTTTGGCAGGGGATCTTGTGATGGAAGATTTAATCTGACTACAGTGTAGCGGAAAGGTTCATGGTTCATGACCCTAGATATTGGTGAATTAAGCCATACATTGGACGACCATGACATGACGTTTACAAGATTTCCAGTGTGTGTATTCTATAGATGTATCCTACAAATATTTTTGATGGTAAGTGCAATGGATGAACGACACTATTTCATTCTAGCTGAGGTACTTACAGGGGGCCTCATCTACATATCTATGCCTTGGGAGAGATTGTGTGTATCCTATTTGTGATGCCACTGGCACAGTGCAATGAATAGCAAGGTGACCTCGCCAAATTGTGTGTCCTGGGCCTCACAAAATCCCCTGACAACCCTGCTCATATCTGCAAACCTTTTTTTTTTTAGGAAAAAACAAGCAAACCCTTACCTCTTTATGGCAAACTTATCTGCTGTCTTATCCGGAGCTCCAGGGACTGCATTATCAGGAAGCACTGGCGGCCAGAGAAGAGCACTTGTGGGGCCTAGCAAACGGCTCCCACTTCACCACCAGCTCAACTGCAGTTTACACTTTACAGGGTGATTTCCACAATTTAATTGGGCTGTAAGAACCCACCTTACTTTCATTTCCATACTTTCTCTGCAATCTTTGACCAGGGCTTGCAGAGGCAGAGCGATTTGATGCAGGAGAATCACCGGGGATGGCTGCTAACCCTGCCATCCCCCAAGAGACACCCATTCTTACACCATGAGGTAAAGTCTGCATATTACGAACCCTTATTGGTTGCAGGCACCTGTCCGGGTGTGAATGAAGAGCATATTGTACCTGCTACTTTTCTCTGGAAGTTTAATATAGCCTTATATTCTGCCACATTTTTTGCTGAAGTTATTGCTGCTTCTAGAGGTATATGCCAAGGTACAAGAATAGCCCCGATTGGAAGGTTGTATTTTTATTAGAATGTTTTAACCACGACAGGCATAATGTTCAAATGAATGCACATTAAGGCACATGCAGAACATTTGAATCTAGGGGTAGAGTGCTGCAAACGAACATTAATATCCTCTGGTGCTACATTTTGTAGTTCGAACTCCCAACATTCCGATTTTCCGACATGCATATCTTTCTGTGTGTGATGTTTGAGGGACCCATTCCTTTATTTCTCTTTTAGGTAGTGACAAAAAGAAATTAATAATTAAGTAGGTATCGATTCGAGCAATAGCCTAAACGTTTGTCATCCAATAGATTTATTTGATTTTATATTTGTTTCACTCTATAAATATGAGATTGCTTACTTTGACTATATATTTATTACTAATGTAAGTAACAATGGGCCTCATTATGAGTATGCCAGTCCGGTAACAACGGTGCCGGTAAACTACCAGCACCGTTGTTACCGGACCGGCACACTATGTGTTCTGCGTGCGGGTGCCTTTCCGCCCACCAGGTCTGACCTCGCCGGCAGAAAGGCACCCGCTCGCAGACTTTGACGGATGCACTGACAGTGTTGCACACAGTGCCGGTGCATCCGTCCTCCCCATTCCCATTGAGTCCCATGGGACTCGAATGGGAATTGGGAATGACTTTTTCCGGCGTAACTGCAGCGGCAGCCTGCCGTTTTTACTGGCATGGCTACCGCCGGAGTTATAATTAGCACAATGAGTCTGAATATGTGATTTTACTTAGTACAACAAGAACAACAAAACATTATTTGGATATACATATCCATAAATGCCAAAACATCAGAGGTTAAAAACATACATATATCTGTATATGACCACATATTGGGGTACAGAAATAATTATAAATCCTAAACAATAATCATTGCATAAATACAAAAGTAAAGCTATCCAAAAAAATACCGAAAATCCTCCCTAGATAAAATAGACAGCATAAATGTCATCCTGTTCATTCAATTTCCTCTCTCACACCTGCAGGCCTTTGCATATAAAAAAATGACAACGCCCAGGCTATAAAATGCACATTTGCATTCAGCAAAAAATATAATGCCGGGCGATATTAAATACAACTGTACTCTTTGAATGCTGGCACCGAAAGCTGCTTTCGAAATATTTTGTAGGCGAGGCAGCAAAATAGGAAACGCATAAGATCCCACATGCTTGCTCCACACGCTGGGCACCGTGCTTGGAAACTCAGTCCTGTCCTTCTTGCTAGTTCTTCACCCAGCGGTAAACAATCAAAGCAGGCTCTTGTGATTGGGCACCTTTGAAATTAGCTGTTAGTCCAGATAAAGTAGTCCTTGATTTTGTTTGATGCTAAGATCATAAAATGTTTATTTGTGGTTTTTACAATTTCCCAAGTCTCCCATGTGTCATTTATCCAGACTTTGGGCCTCATCATGAGTCTGGCGGTAACCCTTAAATGCGGCGGTAGCGCTATTACTGCCGCATTTAAGGGTCCGACAGATCATGGCCTTGGCGGATTTCCCCCCAGCTTTTAGCTGGGGTGAAATCAACATTAAATTTGCCGATTTTCGGCGCTATTACCGCCGACGGGAAATCCGCCAGCGGTAATAGGGTAAATTTTCCCCATTGGGCCCAATGAGGAATGAGAAATTCCCGAATGGGTCCAATGGGTAATGGGCACTAACCGTTCCGCCAAACCTGTGATCCGGCGCTAATAGCCTGCTTTCGAAGTGCATCACAGTATTAATATTCTGTAACGTTCGCTTTATATATGAAAGCCATTCAATCTTCACAGCAGCCTTGTTCATAAGAAGATTTTTCAGGAAAGATATGGTGAGTTAAAGTGGCATTCGAGTTGGCCCATACGGTAATCCATAAAAGGATAGGTTCCAGTGCAATCTCATCTTGAATATAGGGTAGGCCTACCTCGTTACGAGAACAGAATTCGGGGAAGAGATTTTTAGAGCCAACATCTTTTTCAAGAAAGCATTTCCATGGTCAATTGGTCTATAATACCCTGCACTGCCATATTTAACTGTTCCTCTAGTTCTTGCAAGATAAATTGCCTTAATCACGGTCAGCAGTTGCTCCTTATATTGCCTCATAAAATGAAAAATCCCCCCTACAGACTGCCTCCAAATTGGGCTTCTGGTGTAAACGTTTCCGGTAAGAGAATTCCCTAATAATCAAATGAATTAACTCATGGAACGGGACTGGCATCCTAACACATTGTTGCAAATATCACAATTTTCCTTGGCATGCGGCAGGCCATAAACGTGGATTTGTTTGAATTAACCAGTATATCTAATTCCGCTATGAATGATGTGTATTTGTTAATTAAAACTTGTAAAGCTGTGGGTGTACGGACAATGAGAACAGTGTTGTCCACATACTACAAGGCTGGAATTAGCATGTTCCCTATCTTAGTTGCATCAACATTGCAGTCTACCAGTACCTTGTAGAGCATATTAATGTACAAGGGAAAACAACAATAAGGCTAAAACGCACTCCTGTCTGACCACCGCCCGTATGGGGAAACAAGGAGAGCAATGCCCCTCTTTGCCAGTCATTACACATACCTCATTATCATTAATATTATCAAAAAAGATAGGGTCAGGTTTTATGTTTCTTGTTCTCCCAGATACAATAGTCAAATACAGCACCTTATAGAGACACTTGTTTCTCCATATGTCTGCCCTTCATTCACTCATCCCGCTTCTCGCAACTTCACATTATAGTTAGGAGCCTACTCACGCCTTTTGAATTTCAAATACTATTTTCATGTATTTCAAAAAATCTTACCTAATTTTTATCAAACACTTATATAAAACAACATATATATCTCTCGTGCAATTCACAATGGTAAAAGAAATATACCAAAAACAGAAGACGATGTGTAAAATTGGTATAATTCACAACAAAACCAATTTCTTTTACAACAAATACTTCTATCATGGGTTTAGTAATACAGTGTCATATTATCACCAAAACATTGTATCAATTTTGAGGCACAGCATGTGAACTATGGAAAAAACACTTTACTGGTCTGGATCATTTATCTTTTAGTTGACATTTCAAAACTGGTCATTTTTGCTCAATTGTACTTTTTCACAGAATGCACTTGACCAGACTCTTTATGAAAAAAAAAGAAAAAAAAAACACTGGGCGGGTACCTTTAAAACCAAGTCCAGGTAACAAGTTTCTCAGACCCTATTTTTTCATCTCAATATGCTGTGCTACCACGATAAAACATGTCAACACTTATGTGTTTTGGCCTTTACATGCTTTATCCATTCATCCTCCGCCAATTGCTCCCTGTTTTTTCCTTTTAGGCCTTCATCAGGACATATATTAAAATATATCTCCAAACCAACAGAATTATTCTTTTCAAAACATAATACTTTCGAACAACAATTCCCAGGCTTTCTTAATATGTTTCAATTGTCAGGCCCTGTAAACAAAAATCACATTATACAATCAATCTTTTGTCCAGATTTTTACAAAACATCTCTCACATAATGATAGTTCATACATTCAACAAAGGCTAAGAGAAAACCAACTTACTTGGGACATTTCCAATGATATTCCTTTTCACAGCATTGTATGCCATTTGCCAACTTGAGAGGATTTTCTTTACTCTTCTTCCGTCCTCCTTAGATGGCAGGCATTAAGTCCTAAAAAACACAGTGGAACACATGTTCGTAACATTCAGTGACTAATGCAGTAATTATTCCTTGGCTGATGGTAGCAGCTTAAAGGGACCGGAGTAGTGGGCATAGACTAGTAGCCATCTTAAACAGATAGGTGATGGGAAGAACCCAGTGAATGCAAAGGTTTCATCAAAGGCTTTTGCACAAAGTGTGTTTAAACAACAACATGCTGTTTCCTAAATAAAATCCCTTCAAATGGCTAGCTGGAAGGAGGATGACATGAGTGACAGAAGAAGAAGAAGGTAACAGGACATTCAGCCTCCCTGCTCAAAATGGAACTGGAAGTGGGGCAATGCACAGTTTTGAGTGCAACGGTTTCATCTATGAGCCTCTCCGGGGAAGGGAGACAGATTTAGGCTTTTTTTGCCTCCATTTGGTACTTAAAATAGAGTTGATGTCTCAATCTGCCAGCTTACCTTTTGCACCTGCAATATTCCACGAGACAATTTATAAGTTCTGTGGAACAACTTGGGCTGCAGGCTGTTGCTGTCTATTCCTACCAGTTTGAGAATGTAATGACCTTGAATCCACTGTCAAAATTGTTTCAATGCAGTAAGAATTTGCTATACCATTCCAGCTTTAACATTGCGATTGATGCCCAAAATAGTTCCACAGTGCATATAGCTCCCGATAAAGCACACTTGGGTCTGCTATGCCAATTCTACTGCAACTTTGACACTGGCGACTCGATGGGCCGGCTGGATTGTCGTTCTCCCCCATAGGCATATCTACCCTTAAAGCTGCTTTGTTGATGGAACTTCTGTGATATATGCATATACCCTCACTGATGCCTGCTTGGACGTGCAGTAATCTACAGGAGTGGACTGACTAAGTCTCTGTTCTAGTTCTACTCTTGTCAAATCAGTCATAAATTGATGTGAATGTATTTTGACCACGGTACATAGAGGCACCTCCTGGTGCCTAACATCTCCACTGCTTTTCACTACCTGTTCAGGAGAATTGTGCCCAGTGTGCCAAGAGTCATGTAGGCGACAGATATCCAACTTAACTTCCTCAAATACCTCAATCCCCTTGGCAAATAAGGCATCACAACAATTTGAAAAAACATTCAGATTTGAAGAACAAAAACAAATGTTGTAGCCCTTACAGAACATACAATCAAATAACATACATATACTATAACAATACATGTCATTCACACCTAGGACTTCAACCAAGACATTCACCAATGTTCTGTTATAGGTATGTGTGTCTTGCCATGTGTGTATCCCTTGAAACAGCATATAAAGTCTCCATCCAATAAGGAGGTCTTCATTAAACGCTGTTTTCTTTGTCCAACTCTTGGGTGGATTCATGTGAAGGCTTCCAGAACATGTTATAAAGTTGTGGGGCTCTAAACAGTCTGCCATCTGCTCTTGCCCCTAGTTCTAAGCCCATTTGACTGTTTTTGTTCCACAAGCAAATCGGCAGCAGTTAGTATAGTCTGTGTTGCAATACAGTGCTGTATCGGCCTGCATGATGGCAACAAGCAAAGCCACCCTGATTCAACCCTGGAACCATTTCTCTGGGACTCAGGTGCCCAAGTCAAACACTGATTCACACATTTACCCATTTCATCCGAGGGTAGCAGCTTACTCCTGAGGCCCATCACTGGGTGAACTCCAATGTTCTCTTTAATACCATGGTCACTTATCAGCAGTTTTGTCAATATGTCTGTCATGGTGTTGATAATAACCAGATAAGTATCTATCTTACAGTCATCACTCTCTCATGTATCCTGAAGTATCCTTAACAAATCTTTTAGCTGCAGCTATGCGGCTGATAACCTATTCAAATAGTTGTCCAACTATAGAGATTTATCTGAAGCCATGACTATCGCCACCTGAATTGTCTGCTGATCCTTGCTTATTTGACAAAGACGTTGGGCTTGATGGGCCAACCAAATGACAAAGCCATTGAGAACCCACTGCTCCCAAATGCTCTGAATTATGATGACCATCCTTAAAATGGTTGAGGCCTACCAAGAGAAGGTGAAGAGATGCCTGCATTTGTCTGTTTGTCTTCTGATTGATGTGTAGTTGAGTTTGTAGTAAACAGTTTTGTGGTTGTATTATTTCATGGAGAAACAGTTGGTTGTTGTTTTTTTAGTGGTATTGTTGGGAGATCTATTATGGGTTCTGTTTGTATTAGTTTTTGGGTTAAAGGTTTTATTTTTTGAGGTGTACAGTGCACGTATGCTTTTGTATTCTACGATGCAAAGAATGTCAGTGTTGACTTTGTTTGCCTCAATGTTAACTAGGAATAGACCATTAAGTGTACAGAGAGATGAAAGTGCTACGTAACTCATACATTCTTTAAAGACTGTGCTACAAATGTCAATCAAATTGAGATTTGGGGTTAGACCTTGCGATATGTGAATAGTGACAGCAAAGGCAAGACATAGAGAAAATTGTTCTCTGCGCAAGTACATGTCTTTGAAAAGAAGGAAACGTGCAATTGTAAGTACATGTCTTTGAAAAGTAGGAACATGCTATTGTGCTGCAATTTTCTTTTTTTACCTTTGGCAAGTTTGAGAAAGTGGATGTTGAAAAACTGAATGTTGTTGTCATGTGGATATGTTTGTAAGCCAACAACTGTATCAATTACTCCATTGACTAAACCTTGTTCTACGTCAAGGTTAAGTTTTAGAATTACTTTGCAGCTTAGTCACAAAATTAATATTTTTTCCAATCCAGCAGTGCTGGAGATACATTTTGTTAAGATATTTAGTCATGCACATAGGGAGTGTCATGCCATGCACTTCTAGTTTGTCTGTGGAGCTGATATGCAGTATGGGTTGCATTTCTTTTTTTTTACCTTGTCTCATTGAATTCACTACAGCTTTCAAGGGTTTGCATTTAGGACATGCATTTCATATTGTATTGAGTTAATTGTTGCATGAGATAAGGAGCAGATGTGTTTTGCCCATATAGCTCATGGAGTAGTCAACTATTTAGGATGGATTTTGCGTATTTAGTAAGCAGACCAGTTTGAATGTTTTTTTTAAAATGCAAGCATAGGTGAGGTCTGCAGAATGATGCATGTTTTGAGTTAATTCTCTGTAGTGAAAATGTTGCCAGAGATTGACATTTCCAATGCTGCCAAGTGTGTTGTGGCATTATTTGTATCCTAATGTTTGGAAAATAGGCTCACTTTTACTGGTGTTAACTGTTGGAGGTCTCTGAAAACAATAACGTGTTTTCCTCCAAACAGTTCTTCGTAGTCCATTTTACATCTACACGTTTTAGTTTCATGCTTAAAACCATGATTACATTTCTTCAGTGACTACTAGATACGCGGTGAGTTGTTCTACATTTAGCTGTGATGTTTGCAATGGCAGGTTGTCTTCATATTGTTTAGATTGATATATGGCATTTTCTACCTCAGTCATGCCTATTTCTGCTTCATTTAGAATGAGCGGTTCTCCAAGTGGTTATTGACTTCCTGTAAGGGAAGGTTGATTGCCCTCAGGTGTGTCTTTATCTATTTGAGCTTCAATTCATCCTCTTGTTGGTGTTTATTGTCCAACATTTCTTTGTATTGTTTGAAATTGACATTTGTTGTACTGCTTTCATTTGCTTTGAATGCAGTTTCAATTGAGTCACAGTCACTTAATAATTCTTCCTCTTTTCTCCAAAGTTTTAAAAGTTGCAGTAGGGCCATGTAATAACATTATCTGTGTTGTGGAGATTTACATTATAACTTTATATGATCAATTAGGCTGGGTTTGGTAACTTTCACTAGGCTTCCTTCACAAGTTGAGACTGAATATTTGCCAGTTGTCTCTTCTGGTGTAACATTGTTTTTGTAGGAGTAGTTTTGTTCTATGTCGTACAGGCACGTTTTCCAAAGCAGTACTTCTTTTTGGGTAGTATGTGTCACTTAAAATTTTTTTTTAAATGTCCTAGCTGTTATGATCATTTGTGGCTATGTTTCTATCTCTTGGTAGGACTTGAGTACTATTTTTTGGGATGAAGCTGGACCAATGTTTAGCCAGAATATATGTTCGGATTTGCCATATAAAGCTGTATAAGGATGTACCTATTAAATGGTCTGCAGCTTCATAGCATCCACATTCTCTATGGGAGAGCATTTTTATAACAAAGCTGTAAAATTTTTGTGACAGTGTTTTGTCAGATGATATGTCATCCCAGAGGTCATTTAGCTCTGTTTTCTCAGCTTGGTGAGACAGACTGACATATCTTCCAACTGCAGTGGAATCATCTGCAATGTATTGTATGCCTAGGTTTGCATTCCAAAAAGGGTACATTGTAATCATTGATGTGCTTGGATGCTTTGCCCCTTTTAATGTTGCATGTGTTCTTAGGGGATTACCTTTTACACAGTGTCTAACAGAAGACATTAAGCTATTTACTTGCCCTTTCTTGTAAACTGGTCTAGGGAAGCTACAGCGACATTTGGTATAGTATTTACCTTTGTTTTTATATATAAAGCGGCAGTATTTGGCACACTTATGTTTTTGGTAGCATAACATTTGTGTCCGTAGGTTACTATGTGTGGTTTCTGAGGGGATGTCACAGGTAATGTATTTTTCAATAAACTGTAAAACAGTGGCATCACTGTCATGGCCAAATGTTATCCACAAAAGCATGTGGATGTGTGGTGCTCCTCTGGATTGATATTTATTTTCCCCAAAAGAAGTGTTGCACTTCTCCAAATGGAGGGGTAGTTTAATTACAGTTGAAGAGCAGCATGGCAATGAAGCGATGATGAGGGTACCTTTATACATTGACACGGTCAAGAGAACAGAGTTCTCCTGGTGTTTTTATATCTATTTAATCTTTATTTTGTTTGCAGTGCGTAAGAAGTCATGCAAATCACCCCATGCGTACTCTGCATAACTTAAAGTAACAAACCATGTGAGGGGGCTTAGGTTCCTTAGAATACAACGTAAATCAGCATGATGTCGGAACAGTTTTCTTTTATACCACACATGTTTGCCAAGACATTTATCATATTTGACTGCAAAACTTCCTCTTTGTCTTTTATCTTTCAAGCTGTTGGATAGTGGAAATGTTTAAAAAATTAGAGCCTGTGCTTAATGTGTTTTGCAGCTCCATAACATACAGTTGATATTTCACTTTTGAACAGGAGGTGGAAAATGTATTCTACGTTTTCTCTGAATCTGGGGTATTCAGAATACATTTGTAAAGAGCGATATTCCAATGCACTAATTTGTGTGGATTTTTCATCATATCTACCTCCTTTTCCAGTAGGAAAGAGTAGAGGAAAATAATGTGTTTGTACAATTTTTTCCCATATTCTCATTGGGGACCCGTTGGCTTGGCACATTTGATATGTTTCTAATGCATCTTCAATGGTGTCTTTGTATTGTAGTGGGTAAATTGTCTACTGGTCTAAAATGTTGGCTACAGTAACAGGATCTACTAAGGCATCTACACAGAAGTAAGAAGGACATCACTGCTGAAAAACATATCCCTCTTCTCCTCCCTGCCATCTCTGGAATGGAAAATAACAACCCTGAGGCATTGGTAAATACCTTTAACAATACTATAACTAAGGCACTAGACATGATTCCTCCTGTCAAACTGCGCAAAGCTAGGCAAGTAGCGCACCTGAATGCCTAGTTCACCCCCCAACTCAAATCCTTAAAGGGATGGTTCGCCCAAAAGTTTTTATTTCAAAAATAGATAGGCAATATAAAAAAAAAATCCATTGGCAAATTTTTTTTCTCCAAGTCCCTATGTAAAATTTTGAGCAAATCAAGCTCAAAGAAAGCACATGGGGGCATCCATTTTGTGAAATGGATGCCCGCCGCTGTGCTCGCTTTGGCTTTTGCGGCACTAATGAAGGAAAAGCCAGCCAGCAGTAGTAAACAAAAGCTACACTGGGTGGCTTTTCCTTCATTGGTGCTGTACGCGGAGGACGGGGACCAGAGACTACAGGCAGAAAAGCTGCAGCTGCATCTCGGTAAGTGCTATTTGTTTTATAAAAATGAACACTAGCTGCGTTTTTTTTTCTACGTTTTCCGGGCTGGAGGAGCCCGGAAAACTTAGAAATAAAATTGCAGCTTTAAAAACATTGTATTTATGTTTGCGGTAGATTTTGAAGCGACCACAAACATAAATACAACGTTATTGTGTTTGAAAATGCTGCGGTTTTTCTTTCTAAGTTTCTCCGGCTCCTCTGGCTCGGAGGAGCCTGAGAAACTCAGAAAGAAAAACCGCAGAGTTTTCAAACACAACTGCGTTGTGTTTCTGCCTGCCTTGGCTATCACTTTGGGTCTCCGGTGCTCCCCCAGGAGAGCACCGGAGACCCAAAGTGAAAGCCAAGGCAGGCAGAAACACAACACGGTTGTGTTTACATGTCGCAGTGTTTCTGCCTACAGCTGATTTCCTATTTGGGGCTCTTGGGCTCCCCACGGGGGCCCCGAGAGCCCCAAATGGGAAATGCTAAATGCTGCAGTGTTTCTGCCTAAATCTGCTTTCCCATTTGGGGCTGTAGGGCTCCCGATGGGGGAGCCTGAGAAACTTAGAAAGAAAAACTGCAGCGTTTTCAAACACAATAACATTGTATTTATGTTTGCGGTCGCTTCAAAAGCGACCGCAAACATAAATACAACATTTTAAAAGCTGCGGTTTTATTTTTAAGTTTTCCAGGCTCCTCCAGCCCGGAAAACGTAGAAAAAAAACACAGCTAGTGCTTATTTAAAAAAAAAATAGCACTTACCGAGATGCATCTGCAACTTTTCTGCCTGTAGTCTCCGGTCCGCGTCCTCGGAGTCCCGCCACCAATGAAGGAAAAGCCACCCAGTGGTAGATTTTGTTTACTACAGATGGCTGGCTTTTCCTTCATTAGTGCCGCAAAAGCAAAAGCCAGCACAGGCGGGCATCCATTTAAAAAATGGATGCGCCCATGTGCTTGCTTTTGCAAATGTTGAGCTTGAATTGCTCAAAATTTTACATAGGGACTTGGAGAAAAAAAAATGGCAATCGTTTTTTTTTTAATATGGCCTATCTGTTTTTGAAATAAAACATTTTGGGCGAACCATCCCTTTAAGATCACAAAAAAGGAAACTCCAGTCCATTTGGCGTCACCCCCCTTCTGAAAATATCAAAAATTTGCGAGAATGTACAAAAAAGAAATAACCAAAGCCCAAAAGAACACCTTCAATGACAGGATTGAGAAAGCTAAATCCAACACTAAAGAATTATTCTCCATCCTCCGCGAACTAGAATCCCCAATTCAACCGGTAGACAATGCCCCAAAGGATAAAGTATGGTGTACTAACATACAAATTGCTCTATCGAATAAATTCCTGTCCTTACAATGCAAAATTGCAAAAAAAAGCCTCACTACCACTCACTGACCAACAAACTAGTCAACCTTCGCTGACTAGGACAACCACACCCTTTAGATTCAAGACTATCTCCATAATTGGAACAGAAAAAATAATACTCTCCCTCAAAACTTCTAACTGTAAAGGCGACACATGCCCAGCACAGATAATAAAGGATGCAGCTAGAGACCTATCCCGTTTTATCTCCAAGTTGATAAACTCCTTATTTAAAACTAATACTGTACCGGCCAATCTTAAAGAATCCTGAGTTCTACCATTACTTAAAAAACAAACTCTGGACCCCTCTATCCCTACCAATTACAGACCCATCACCACTGTGCCATTTCTACTTAAAATTGTAGATAGAGCTGCTTACATACAAATTCAGGACTATCTAGAAGCCAACCACCTACTTGGCTCACGACAATCGGGCTTCCGCCCTCTCCATGGCACTGAAACAGCACTGTTAGACCTTAAGACACAAATTGAAGAACTAAAGGATAATGGAACTTGTCGGCAGCGTTCGACTTGGTGGACCATGCAGTGTTATGTAACCACCTCCAATCTGCCGCCAACTTCACCAAAGATGCTATAGCTTGGGTCCAATCCTTCTTAGCTAACTGGACCATGAGAGTCTTCTCTACTTAAGCCTCTGCCGACCCCATTAAAATAACCTGTGGGGTCCCAAAAGGTTGCTGCGTCTCCCCTATTATGTATAATATCTTCACCAAGCCTCTGTTTGACAAGTTGGATAGACTGGGTGTCACCTACACTAATTATGCAGATGACACACAGATCCTCATACCCCTTTCGGGCAACTTCGAGACTGACTCAGCCTTGGTGAACAAAATATACACCCTCATTCAGGCATGGATGGCATCCCATGGCCTCTGCCTGAATGACGAAAAAACAGAATTACTAATCTTAGGTTCTGAAGCTAATATCCAAAAACTCAGCCCAAACTACACATCCTTCAACATTGATAACAACCCTATCAAGATGATGTCTGTAGTTAAAACTTTAGGATTCTACTTAGACTACTCTCTCACTCTTAAAAAGCAAGTCAATTCCCTTGCCTCATCCACAATGTATACTTGCAAACTCATCAGAGCTTCCAGACCATACCTCTCGAGAGCGAGCTGCACCACACTAGTCAACATTCTTATCATGTCAAGATTAGATTAATGTAATGCCCTGTACTCGGGAGCCAACAAATACATTACAGACAAAATCCAAAGACTGCAGAATAACGCCCTGAGGGCAGCATTGAACATCCCTTACAGAGAGCATATTACCGAATTCCGGAAGGAGGTTAACTGCCTGAAAATAACTGACAGAATTATCCTCAAAACAGCATCCCTCACCTCCAAATGCTTGAATAACCTAGCACCCCCATACCTTATGGATAAAATTACCAGGAGAACAGCTACCCGCCCTACGAGATCTGCTAACTTATTTATGTTAGAGATTCCTAGGTTCAAACGCTCGACAGCAGGAGGAACCAGTTTCCCTGTTAAAGCGGCACAATGTTGGAACAAATGACCAGTTGACCTCAGACTAGAACAACCCTACCCTATATTCAGACATAAGATACCCATTTGGCTACACACTAACGACACCTAACTGCCGAACTACACTTCTACCTCTCCAGCCCCTAAACGACCCTTTGTTGCCTCAAACTACACTGTAGATTGGTTAACTATACACGCATGGTTGTCTGTTCTGTCATATTTCCATGCACCATGGACACATGTTAACGTAGAAATGTAAGGTTGTATATACATATCTGTATATGTATGTGTGCATATATTGTTACTCACGGTAATGCCTCCTTGACTTACCAAGACCATTGCTTCGCATTTAATGTATCTTGTACCTGTATTTTTGCTCCTACTGCAATCACTGCTCTATGTATTGCTACCTTGTACTGTAACTAAGTTCTAAGGTGTCTTGTTTCTGTTGCGCCCGTCTACCTAAGGGCTTGGTGTGCATTACCAAACAAATAAACAAACAAACAAACAAGCAAACAAACAAACAAACATTCAAATTGGCCAGTTGCTGGTGAATCTTGAATTATGTGGGTGGTTTCTCTAAAGTCGTCCTCTATGATTATATCTGTGTAGTATTCATTGTTTTCTTTCAGATATTGTAGCGGTTGTCTAACTTTGTCTTTTGGTGGTACACCATTAACTAGTACAATCAAAGACCAACCTATTGGCCGTTGTACTCTGAGAGTTTCTACATTTTCTTTATTTTCTAATGCCAAATATACTACTTTACCACAGACACCTTTTAGTAACTCAGATGGAGCCAATTTGTCAGTTTTCGGTTGAAGGTGTATTATTGCTGGAAATTGGTGTACCGTTTGAATTATAATGCTCTCATGCAAGTTAGGTTGTTGGAGCGCCTTTGGAAGTAGGAATATTAGTGACAGCACGTGATGTCATTTGTTCACTGTCGAGTATTGTATTGCAAACTATTGAGGGCTCAGTTATGTTGTATTCATTTTCTGCTGTTAGATATCAATCTAATTGGAACCATTGGAATCCTCATTGTCCTCTATCGCGTAGGCCAAATCTACTATTTTTTTTCTTTTCTTATAAAAAGTTCTGTGAGAACAGACCCATATTGTTCTTGTATTTGAGCAGGTGTTTTTTCAAACTTAGCTATTTCTTTTTTGTATGTGCCTGCTAGGATTTTAGTGTTTGTGAGGCTTTTGCTACTGTTTTCTAAAGTTACTGAATTTTCTAAGTCAACTTCAGTTCCAAAGTATTTACTTTGGATGTTTTTCCCCCCTTTTTTTTCGAAGGAGTTCTTTGGCTGTACCAAGTAGGAGAATGTTATTTAAATGTTGCAGTTCTAGAGCAGGACTTTTTGCATAGTATAGTCTATGCACAAGGTTCCGTATAGCAGAATGGTGTGTTGCTAACATTTTGTTGTGGTGGAAGGTGATTTTGCAAGCAGTTCCTGAAATCCAGGCTAATGAATGCCCTTGCAGTCCAGTGTGGCTGCGCACTGGGCAGGAAAGGTCTGTAAAGTTTTCTATTTTTGTCTTTTATTTTCACATAGTGATTGAGAAATTATCATAAAGATGTAAATGACTATTGGCGCACATTGCACATTGAGCTGCATGTCCATTTGTACACTGGATGGTTTGTTTGGGCGAAAGGAACATTTGGTTGAAAGTTTGTTAGGGATTTTTTTCTAGAAGGGTTTCTTTTGCCATAATGGTGTCTCCTACCATTTGATATCCTCGACCAGTACTGTCTATGTCAATAGTTTTTTTTTGTTCTTGTTTATGAGCCTCTTCAAATATGGTTCTGTGCTGCTTGTGTAAATCCCTTCACCTTCACAGAATGTTGAAAAGGTAACTATGTTGACATTGTGCATGTTTATAAGTATTTTGTGTAATTTATTGATTAATTTAGTTAGTGGTTTCTGTTTAAAACCAATATAAACAACTTTCTTTTTAGTAGAAATGTGCTGTCAATTAGAGCTTCGAGGATTAGTTTTATGTGGTAGTTTTTAAGGGTAGATCATGACTTTTCAGCTGTCTTTATAAGATTGTGAAGAACTCTATTGTGGAAAAAAGTTTATCAAATAAATTTTTGGGAATGCTTTACTGTGTTAACGTTGAAGACTAGTGACGTCATGCGGAACAGAACTGACGCACCCAGAAAAGATGCTTGAGGCAAAAGAACATAAACGTTCTATAAGATCGGAAGAGGAGGTGTCAAAGATGAGCACCATTTTGGCCTCGATATGAAGATGCACATGTTAAAGAAACACTGAAGAAAAAGCTAAATCTGTTTACACTTGTACAGATGCAGTAATGCAAGTAGACAAAGTGATCTTAAGGCTGGCTATGTAGTGAATAGTTTGCGTAAATGTGCCAACGTATATACATAGGGCCTCATTACGACCCTGGCGCTAAGGGATTACCGTTACCGGTAAGGGTACCCGTACCGGTAATCCCTTAGTGCCTGATTACGAGGTCCCTTTGCAGGTTGGAGACTTTAACGCCTGCTTTTTGCAGGCGTTAAAAACCAACCCGCAAAGGGACCTTGGTGCTAAGTACGGTTTTGCAATTTGCGGCACCGTACTTAGCGCCTTCCCCATTTCCATTGAGCCCTATGGGGCAAAAATGGGAATGGGGAAGGGCCATGGTGGCATGGAGAATTACTGGCCCGCCAACCTCGGAATGGGGCGGTAAGTTCCCATTCCGCCATGGCGGAGTCGGTAAGTTACCGGCATGGACCATGGTGCTATTAGCACCATGGTCCAACGCCAGGGTCGTAATGAGGGCCATAGAAATGTATAGAATTTGGATGTTCTACGATGCACTTTAGCAAGGCTTGAAACCCTGTGATTAGAAAGGGTTTTCAGTGTAGCTCGTTTGGAAAATAGCAGATGGCAAAGGAGAATTTCAAGAAAGGCTTAGCATGCCCAGCACCAAGAAGCTGAGGCCACCTTGAGCCTGGTTGTCCATCCAGTAGTTACATGAACGTGAGAAAGAAACAAACTTCTGTTTGAGGTGGTATGGAAAAACACTGAAGGTGTGAAGCAAAGAGCTCAAAACCGCGGTCTCCAGTAACATGGTCAGATCAAAATAGACATTGGATCGAGCTACACCGAAACCAGAAGACAAACTATGCCTATACTATATTTTATTCTCAGGCACAGAGAGTTTCTGCAAGGCCAAGTTGAAAGCCTTAATTGACTAGCAGACTGTCAGAGTGATGATAGATATTGGGCTAATTGGGCGGGGAGGCATGACCACGCCAACCCTCCCTGCACCTGGAGTGGTAGCCTGCTGCTGGCTTGTGGAATTTCCCAGAAGGGTACAAGGGTGCCAACCAATTGTAGAGGGCCACGTAACAGAGAGCCCTATTGTTTGTGTAACCAATGGACCATCGAATATTCTGTGATGATGAAGATGACTTGCACTAGAGGAGGGCTTAGTTGCCCACCTGATGTTAGAGACCCAATCATTTCCCCCCGTTAGTATGGAACATATACTTAGAGGTAAAGCCTATCACATCCCCAGGTAGGTTTTAGTAGTTTGCCACGTAGTGTGCTGTCACTGATGATGAGTTTTGACTATAAAAGTTGTGTTTTATATAGAATGCATTGAGAGAAATCGAGCAAATGTCTGTTGATGTCTGTTGTAACTCCCTGTTTTAGATAATTGCAAATAAAATAGTACCTTGTTTTGCCAACTCCCTGAGTCAGTTTTATTATTGATGTTTGAGTAAATTCTGCATCCCCATCCATCTCTATGTATTGCTACTTCCTCTTAAAGGGACCTAGGTCTATGGGTTCACATGGTAGCAGAGAGAGGATGGTTCAAGGTCTGTCGGCCCAGTAGACTTTTAAGGGTCTCGGAAATATCTGATGTCCTCTGCCATTTAGCTGGAGGACCGCAAGTCTTCCTGTGGATGGCAGCCAAAACCAAGTTCTTACAAGACAAACGGAGCAGGTGGGATGGATCCCTCTTTCACAGAATTTCTCTCCCGGTTTCTACAGGCAGCTGAGCAGAAGGTAGGCTAAGGTAGCCGGTTGTGGAGGAGACGATCCCGAGGTTCAGGAGGTGAAAAGCAAACGGTGAGTAGACTGAGAAAGGTGGAAAAAATAATTGTGTATTAAGTGGGGAAAGTGATCATGGGGAGAAAGTAACAGAGGGTTGTTGGGGTATTTAGTTAATGATGAAGAGCGTTAAAGATATATGGACGAGGAGTGATGCATAAGATAAGCCTAGAAACTACGTCAAGGACGGCTAGAAGGAGTTGTTTTAAAATCCAAGTGGATATATAGGCTACAAACAGATAGATCTGTTTAAGAAAACTACTCAAACTCCGATTAGAGTAATTGTAGCGGTGAGGAGCGTTGGCAGATATATATGTTGGGGCCGGCCAATCCATCTTCTTATATATTGTATGTGTTGTAAGTATTAAGGAAATGATGAAATGTCAAAGAGCGACAACTGATAGATTGTGGTAAAATGCTGAGAGTAGATTATTTAATTATTTAGTTGTAAAAGGTATTGACTGAACAGGTAGACTAAAGTAAAGTGAGACATAAAGGTTTGGAGCTGTGACAATTGGTGCACACACCTATTGTATTGTTTTTCTGAAAAGTATTTTCTGTGTAAAATAATGGTAAGTATTGACAGTCGATTGTGATTAGTCTTGATGGAAGATGTTACTCTGCTAATGCAGCTGTGCAAACAGCTGCCAAAACACGCACCCAAGCTTAAGGAGCATAGTGCAGAATGGGTTAAGGGCATGGCAGATAAAATGTTCATGCCATGGCCACAAGGGGGATCGCTGTCAAAAGCAGTTTTGCAACACATGACCACATACTTACAAGCCACGTACATGGGAAATAAGTAAAAATAAAAAGGTTAGCCAGTCTAGAGCTTTGGAAAATGTACCAGGAAGAACAGGAAGACACACCTCCTGATGACTGGATGCTTAACCAGTGTAAAGAGGGGGTGCTGAGCCTTCTGCACCCCCTACCACGCCTGAAGTTAATGGTGATAGTACGAAAGCTGGAGTGTATCGATTAAGGGAGTTTAAAGCAGCGGCAGGAGAAAGTAATCTGACATATGAGTCACCTGCGTATAGTTGTGACGAAAGTCCAGAAAAAATTCCAGAAAGGGATGTGATCTCTAAAGTCTTACGGGACAAAGAGAGAAGTGAACGACCGGGTATGACTTTTGATATAGAACAAGAAATGAAGAGATGGAAAGGAGAAAAGGACAAAGCTGATGCACGCATACATAATGAATAGATGGCAGTCAGCTATTGCTCAAACTTGATGGAAAATGCGTTCAGGAAATATGGCAAGGGGAAGATCAAGACGCGCAAGATAAAAAAAAAACAAGGAACGAGAGAAGTGTTTGAAAGAAGACGAGGCTAAAAGAAAGAGGGGACAAAACAGGAACAAATGTATCAGGAAGAACAGTTAAGAAATGAAGAAAGAGCAGAGGAGCAAAGAAAATATGACAATAGGCAGAGAGCAATCAAAGAATGAGAAAGGCTAGAAAAGAAAAGAGAGGAAGAGAAAAAACAGAAATTAGGAGACAAAAGAATACAAAGATGAAGAGATGACGAGGCGAATGGCAACTGAAAGAAGGGAAGCGAAAAGACAGGAAAGGATTAGGGAGGAAGCGAAGAAACAAAGAGAATTTGATGAGGAAATGGAACGAAAGACAAGACAGAGGACACGCGACATTGATCGCATTGAAAGGGAATTAATGGAACCAAATCCAGGAGTGGCATGGGAGGACATAGAGGAGTTTCTCCCATCAGAAGGACCTATGTCAGAACTATCTAGAGTCAATCTAGAGGAGGATTTTGAGATAGGAAGCATCAGAGACAGAGTCGAGAAGGCTTATCAGGAAATGAGGACAAAAAACTAATCGAGAAATAAAGGGAAAGATGATCGATCTGAAAGTGCCCAGTCACGAGACAAGGAGACAGGCCTGTTCAGCCTTGAGCACAGAGTTTTATCTTTGTACAGGCTAACTTTAAACAGAGATGAGCAGGAGGACAGTCATACAAGGTGGGGACAGGATATGTCAGACCAAAGGGAAACATTCCGTGGGGAGGAGGGAGCTAGTGTGTGTGGTCCCAAAGGGTGTTTTCAGACAGACAAGCAAGTGAGGTGGTCAGAGTTGGACCTGCAAAAAGAAAGGATGCCAGAGACTACTGTGCGGCCAGAGTGACCAAAAAGGGGACCTCTTAGCAAGAGGGGGACTCGCCACCTTATGTGAGCAGGTTGAGGTCATTACCAGGAAGAAGGTGAACAGGAAACATTGTCCCTGCTATGAACAGGCAAACAATGGGAGATTAATTGATTCTGGGATTTCACAATTTCCTTTTTTAGAAAAAGGAGGGCCAGAGCACAGTATATCCCATGGCCCCAGATGGATAAGGATAATTTAAGGTGCAAGCTCCCGAGTTTGACCTCAGGTGCTGGGAAATGGATCTATGAATTGGAGAAAATGACAGGAGGAAACATGTTAGCTATAGGGGATATTACGGGTCCTCTAGCAGATAATCTTGGGGAGAGGGCTGATGACATTTGGAAGAGAGCAGGATACGCAAGTGTCACAGCAAGGAACACAGTGCATGATGGAGCGCCATTTGATAATTGTAGAGCGGCAGTCTGGAAAGCGTTTAAAGTACAATAACCTGCAACGTCAGATATGGGCTCCAGTTTGGCACCTTAGATGCAGGATACCCCTCAGCCAGGCTCAGTTCCTTCTTTTATACAAATAGCCTAGCTCAGCCAGGCTCAGACCAATCGTAGTTTACAGGCATCCCTCAGTCGGGTTCACATTTGCCATGTGAATATCTTCTTGGGTTACTCATGGTTCACACCGGAACCCCCTCTTCCGGGCTCTGATCCCCTTTTATAGAATTAGTCTCCATCAGTCGGGGTTCAGATGAATTTCAGTTTATAAGCTATCAAAGGCTTTCAAATGTGCATGGGATTTAGCTGCAGGACCACTTAGATTTCACAGTTCAATGATTCTCACATGCTCAGTTGGATAACAAATAGAGACCTTCAAGTGAGCACCCAAGTGACGCCAAACCACTCTGTATCTGGTACCTATTTCGGTTACATAAAGTTCATTCACATACGAGTCATCTTTCCTCGTACAATGTTGCTGCTTGCAACCTTGAGCATAACAAAGTCTGGTCTGCTGTCAGTCTTTCTGACTCACTGGCTGTGCTGAATTCACTGGCGCTTTGTTGACAGAGCCAAGCATAGTACCACAGCGGCAATCGCTTCTCCCTGCCATGGCTATCAATGCGGCAGGGCCCTGTGTACCTTCTACACACACTGCACTGTAGTTCAGCTGTAATTCCCAGTCTTATGTTTCTTTTCCTCGAGGCCTCTTGAAATTCGCGGCCCTTCTCCGAAAAGTTCAAGGGTTGTTCCCTCCTTGTAGCCCTCTCTGGTCACGCCGCCTTTCTCCTCACGAAGGTTTAAACTGCCATCTCGGAATTGCTGCTTACTTGTGCATTTTTCCTTGCTCAAAGTGTGTTTTTGTGCTCTGCCTTTTATCCTTGTGGGGGAGTATGATGGAAGTCTGGTGTATGTAATTATCAGTAATTTCCTGGCTGACCTTGTGTTGGGAAATGTCAGGTATACAGCTCTGGTGTTAGTCCGTTGACGCTCACAATGAACTGTCTGTGAGAAAGTGTTTGTGTCAGGAAAGGAGGCTGGGGTTGAGCTTCTAGATATCCTACCTGGTAGGATGGGGAAAATGTGTTACAAGGAAGAGGATATCACATCTCACCTTACGGTATCTCACTCCCACTCCCCAAGGACCCCTCATCCAGGTGATCAACCCGCACTGGTCCACCTCCAGGAACTGGATCCAAAAATGATGGCTGTGTCCTCGCCACCTGGATGACAGATCCCCGGGGACTGGCGGGTGAGACACCTTCAGGTTTCTCACAATACTGAGCTACAGTCATGAAATAACATCTCTTACTTTCAAACAATTTGAAGACCTTTTATTAGCAACTTGTATCTTGTCTCATCATAAATCTTTGCAGCATGTTCTCTTATCTTTCTCAAGAATTGGTGAACGAACCCAATGCAAACACATAATGCACACTACCATCTCCATTTTCTTTGCAACTAATATTTTCTTTTCACAGCCACAAAATATGTGCACAGACAGTACAATAACCAAATCTACTTGCCTGCACCCAAAACATGTTAAACATTTTCTTCATAGCTAGTATCTTCCCTCATCTGTCACATAAAGTCGGCACCTTGTTTTAAACCCACTGAATACAATCTCATACTTCCTACAAAGGCATTCAAGTACTTTTCTGTCCAACTTGTTTTTTTCCCTCATCATCACAAAAATATTGCACACTCATATGAAATGAATATACCTTTGTGATGCTTCCAAAGAATTCTAAGACTTTTCAAGATCACAACTAGAATTTTGTTTTATGACAAAAAGATGAAAAACTCAGTAATAGCTGCTAAATTAATCTTCTGCTGGCTTCCAAACAATTCTTGGATTTATGCACAATTTTCGCGTATTTGAGAAATGCCAGAAATGTGTTTTGTTTGGGGGAAAGCACAAAGATGTTACATTCAAGACAGTGAGACAAGAATGTGGATACTGGGGTAATGTGGCAAACTTCATTGATGTTCCATTCTTCACAGAAAGGCATGGATGATGGTGTTCAGTTGCATTTGTTGTAGGAATAATGGATGTTACATTTGCTCCCCAATTTCATGAAGATAGGGCACTTGAACTCTCCAAAGTTAAAACATTATGAATTATTTGTCAGTATTAATTAACTGAAAAATGACAGACTATCACCTTTTGTAGAGTTTAACTACCAAATATGTTAATAACTGTTACATGCATAAGCTGACTTGAGGAACCAATTTGTGGAGGAACTCTCTACTCACAGTTTATGTGGTAAATAATGTGAATGCAGATGCAGTAAAGAAGTTTGCTTTAATTCCAGGGAAAACTTAATTTGACCTCCTCCATAGGATTTACTTGACTATGCATTTGCTGATCAATAACCTTAATTACATTCATCTAGTGGGGGGCAGCTTGCATTAAAATGTTCACACAATCATAATATACAATTTCCCATATGTACATAAATCCATATAAAAGTCCATAATAATCAAAATGCATTACAATTTCATACTGACTACACTTGTTATAATACTACACAATTTCAATGTATTTGCAATTGCATTTCCCATGGACCATGATTTACAATGTTCTACTTTAATTTCTCTTCTATTTTGTACCATAAATGAATCACAGCAAGAGTCAAGGAGAGTTGAGTGCTTGTCAGGCATCTTAGGCAAAAGGCTCTTGATTGTGTCCACGTTATGTACACACTTTGCCAGATATTCCTTTTTGAGGTCCTCAATGTTACCACACTCTGTGATTAGATGTTGTATAGATTCCAAGTGAGAGGTTCTACATAACTGTCATGTTCTTCTCTCTGTAGTACAGATGGTAGGGCTAGTTCATTAATTTGCATTACCACGTATCTTCTTCTATGTCTTACAGACAGAAGTATCAAAGTATGTTTTTGAAGTTAGCAATAGCAAATTATAGTGAGAGCAAGATCAGGTAAGGATTTGAGCTTCATGACGGGTTCATAATTTCTATGCCACTCGCACAGTTTAACTTGGACATAAGCTGTTCATTAAGCACATAATAATTAAAGTCCCAATTAATTTCCCAATCTATAGTGACAACAAATTGATTTTTTCTTTCTGAATTGGTACACAACATCCTTCTTTCCTCATTTCAATACTTCTCATAGCATGGACAACAGTGGGTATTTAGAAGCAGTACAAGCTTTCAATACAATAGTGCCCTCCTCGTCAGTAAACAGGTCTCAAGAGAAAAACCTAAGAAGCAGAAGGATGAGATAATCGTCTGTGTAAACACATTCATGAACCAAAGTCTGAAAATCAAAAACGTGATCATGAAACACTGGAAAACCTTTGCAACTTCAAAAAATCCTCTTCCACCACCGATCTTTGGATATAAAAAAAGGACTACTATAGGAAACAAAGTGAGTAGTAGCAAATTGAAATCTAACCTCATCTCCACGCCCAACCTGACTACCATATGGGGCCTACCTCCAGCGACTGGCCACTACCCTTGCGGCAATTGTGGCATTTGCAAATTAGCCATCAAAACTAAATAGGTGGACATAGGACTAGACAAACTTTGGGTTAAAAAAAGTCTTACTAACTGCAACACAGACCATGTGGTTTATCTTATCAAATGCAAGTGCACGCTTTTCTACGTGGGTAAAACCTTCCGAAAAGAAAAAACACACATTTTGGAACACCGCCGTTGTATCAAAAACAAGATTGAAAATGCACCGATGGTTAAACAATTCTGTCAGCTCAATCATGGACATGAGGACTTTACATGGACTATACTCCTGGCCTTGAAATGAGATAACCAACAAACACTTGAAAATAGACTGTTCAGAAAAGAACAAGAGATAATTTACATGATGCATAGCGACACAAGAGGTATGGACCACTCTGCTGAATGGCACAAAATTAAATACTGAAAGAAGGACACCTTGACTCCTCTCAGTGATGAACCTTCATAGGCACGGCCTGTTCTACTGTCTAACATGACTACCTATACATCATGAAAATGGCCTCCTTAGAACTCTGGGTATTAAACAAACTGCTTTTTCTGAATATAGTATGTGTTGCTATGACAGAAGTGAAATGTTCTCTTATCCGAGGCATACAGAACTGGTTTGAAAACCTTGTATAATCTGAAATTATGTTGTATAATATGATATGGGCCTCATTACACGGAAGGCGGTAAAACATGATGCTATTAGCACCATGGTTGCCGCCGGTACCATACCGGTACCACCATGGAGGAAAGGGGAATTGTCACCCCATTCCAAGGTTGGCGGGGCAGTAATTCGCCCTTCCTCCATGGCCCTTCCCCATTCCCATTTTTGCCCCATAGGGCGTAATGGGAATGGGGAAGGAGCTAATTGCAGTACCGCCAATTGCGGACCCGTAATTAGCACCACGGTCCCTTTGCGGGTCCCAACTTTAACAGCTGATCTACACCAGCCGTTAAGGTCGGGTCCCGCAAAGGGACCTCGTAGTAAGGCAGTAAGGGTTTACCGGTAACGGTGCCCTTACCGGTAGCGGTAAACCCATACTGCCTACCGTGTAATGAAGCCCTATGACTTGTATTTACTTTTAACATGTATCCATCCCCTTGTAACTCTAGCCAGTGCATCTAGGCAAACACTTAGATTACATTACTAAACCTTTGGAGTAAGAACCTACTGTAATCTCCCTGAAATGTTCTCTTATCCCAGGCATACAGGACTGGTTTGAAAACCATGTATAATCTGAAATTATGTTGTATAATCTGACACTATGACTTGTATTTACTTTTAGCATGTATCCATCCCCTTGTAACTCTAGCCGGTGCATCTAGGCAAACACTTAGATTACATTACTAAACCTTTGGAGTAAGAACCTACTGTAATCTCCCTTTAAATATTAGCATTCACCACATGACATTGACCATGTAGTTCTTATGTAGAACACAGCCATCTAGGTAACAAAACAGAACTAACTATTATTGCACAATCTTATTAACTATTGATTAATATCCACAAGCAGATAGTATTCATATCTCAACCCCACTGATCAATCTAGCCATTACTACAGATATTTATATTTTATTTTTAATTAATTAGCTATTAATTAATTATTTGTAATATTTCTTGCCCGCGCCAGCATAATTATATTCTACCTGAATCGCGAAGGCCATACGAGACAACCGCCCCAGAATACCCATTTACTTTAACTGGAAGCCACTGAACTCAAACATGGAGGGAATATTTACGCACTATCGGCAGCTAGACTGACTATGGGAGGCGTGATTGCCGTTCGGTTACCCTGAGAACGTATATTCACGGTAGAGTCACGCGCGACTCACTGTGTATGGACGAAAAAGGAGAGAAGCCCATCCCTGTGATCAACAAGTGCCAGACGTCGGGTATACATACTTCTAACGAAGGCTACTGGTAAATCCGGTAGTCACTAAAGACCCTGTTAGAGTTCTAGATTTGCTTTGGATATTCTGACGGATCACCCCATTCTACTTACAGCCCCTGTCGCATCCACCTACTAGTAAGCCAGCAAACCAGGCTTCTACGGCCATTTGAGACGCCAAGAAGCCCTCCAATTACATTGATGTCACCTTTGTCACGACTACAGGTATATGGGCTTACATTTCTATTTGCAACAAAACCCTGCAGTAAAAAATATATATGATGCTCTAAGAGTTCATATCACCACTAACAGTCGCCTAACAACTTTCATAGGGTATGGCTGGATTGAACTAAAGCAACTCTTAATACTCCAAATTGACGAGTCTACAATGATTCCCGCTTGAAATTTGGAACAACTTCCAAGGTACATCCCACACTTTATGCCTGTTAATTAAGAGTTCTAACGACTCATACCCCAGCCCACAGGAGCTAACTAAAGTCTGTCCCTATTTCCCTTTAGGACACCTACACCCAGGTCCATGTTTCTAAATCTCTGACATTCTTCGAATTAAGTGTCGTCCTGTATACAGCGCCATGCCACAGGACTCTCTACCTTTTTGTGAGAGAGGTTGCGGCCTCGTAAAAGTAACTCATGATTCAATGATTTCAATGATCTGAAATCACATTTTTAGATGATGTTGAGTACGATTTTTGCTTATCTGAAAAGCTATAATGTGTGCTTTTCTTGTGATAGATACACAGTAGAGATTACTAATCAACCTACTTCGACTGAACAAAAGAAGTCGAGAGTGCCCACGAGCACCATTGAAGGTACCAATTTCCTTTTTCGGTTCTCCAGTTCACATATTTGTGAATCAAACAAAGTAAACTAGCGACATAGAGCTTACCCTTTCCTTTATTTTTAACCTTGCAGGTTGCACTAATCTAGCTCTATAAACATTGGATATTGCCTTTTGGAGTAGGATTTTCATGACCTTTTACCCTCCTGATGAATGTTCTTGATTAACTGCTTATGAAGAGAAACATGTCAAGATAACTCTCTGGATTTGAACAGAGTTATACATTGTTTCACCTGATATTAAGGAGAGAGTTGTACACAATAAGACTCTTCTAGGGTGTAAACATGCTAATCTGTGATTAATAATCATTTATTGAAATTAACAATTTCCTATGCTTAATGCCAGTCTTGCGATAACTTTTTAACTCTGTTAATAATTGATTAAATCTTTATTATTGATTTTAAGATGAGATGTGAGACCAAGTTATAATCTAATGGCCTGTATCGGCACACATTGTGACAAACACAAAACTAGTCATATGTTCTCCTCAAGATTTTTAACCATCTAACATCTCCAGGAAAGTCAGCCTCAATGCCATTCAATATTGTTGGGGCAACGCTTTGTGTGTAAGATACTAACATGTCCTTCATGTTATATGTTGCAGTTCTACTGGCAATGTTCCTAACACATAGCATCATGGACATAGATCTAGAATATGTGTTATTCATGAGCTCATGATTTTGATTTGTGTTACTGATTAGATGACCCAAAAAGCCGTAGTTGTCCACCTGTGTGAAGGGACGAGGGTGCTAATTACGTTACCGCAATTTGCGGTACCGTAATTAGCACCTTCCCCATTCCCATTATGCCCTAAGGGGCAAAAATGGGAATGGGGAAGGGCAATGGGGGAAGGGGGAATTACCGCCCGCCAACCTTGGAATAGGGCGGTAATTCCCCTTTCCTCCAAGGTGGTGCCGGTATTTTACCAGCATGGACCAAGGTGCTAATAGCACCTTGGTCCACCGCCTACCGTGTAATGAGGCCCGAAGTATGCAAAGTGCAAGGCAAAATATAGCTTTATTATCATCCAAATAAAGCAGGCACAGCAGACAAGCATTGCAATCTTGTTTCTCTCAGAGAGCAGATACAAAACAGTAATTCAAATACTACTGATTCGACAGTTATGACATCACAACACAATGTCAGCTACAAAAACCTACGGGAAAGGGATAGGTTATTGGTGGTTATAAAATATAGGGGGTCATTACGACCCTGCCGTTAAGGGTTTAACGGTGCCGTAAAAGGTGTCGGCGCAGTTAAACCCTTAACGCCTGATTACGAGGTCCCTTTGCGGGACCCAACCTTAAGGGCTGGTCTACACCAGCCGTTAAAGTAGGGACCCACAAAGGGACCTTGGTGCTAAGTACGGTACCGCAATTTGCAGTACCGTACTTAGCGCCTTCCCCAGTCCCATTGAGCCACATAGTGGTATCCATATTTTAGTCACCCCCCCTCACTCCCCTCAAGCGACCCCAATGTCTCACGTGTTCATCTGGACTCCAGGTCATGTCGCAGCACTCCGCATTGTAATCACACTATACTGAGTGCTCTGTTTAATTACAAAGGTCCAGAGGATATATATATATATATATTGATCCTGCAGGTGTAATAGGGATTTCCATTGATTGGGAATGTGGAAAGTCATCTGTTTGTGTATACTAATGCATGTGAGCATCCAGGTGTATTACTATTTTCATCACTACTGCCTTCTTATGCCTTCTTATCAGTCTTTTTGAATTGGCTTATTAATTTTCTTATAACACAGAAGGCTAATAGTACTAGTACCAGTATGGCTACTAGTATTTTGAATGCATTAGCAAACCAGGTGGGTATCCATGAGAACAGATAGTTAAACCATCCATCATCTGCAATACCTTCGACCATTTCTGTGTGCATTATTGTCAAGGTCCAATGCCCTCTGTGAGGGTCATATTTTCCTGATCATGGGCGGGTGTATACATACAGTAAGAAGGTCAAATGTTGTCGCACATGTCCCCTTCCATGGCCATTATCACATTGAGGACATATCTATTTTGAACGGGCATAGGATTTATTGCTCTCAGCTCTTCACTTATGGCATTCAAATGTCTCATGGGTGTATGTATAGTCTGTAATAGATCCCATTGGCTATTTGCAACTATTTGGCAATCACACTGGCCTGAAACACAGCAGTAAAGAAGGTTGTAAAGAACAGCTCACTTACACTGAACAATGTATGCACATCTGGTATGTCGTCATTCGTTTTGGGCATCTTTGCTGAGTTATAGTTATCCCTTTCTGTACGTTCAAGGGTGAGGGACCTCTTTAGTGTTATGTGTGCATTCATCGTAGGGAAATCAAAAATTGGCATCTACCTTTGGGGCACTACAATGGATGCTGCACTTATTATAATCAGGGAGTCAGGCCTCCCCAATTTGAGGGAAGTTGCATATAGACTTTTGAACCACAGTCCAAATAGTGGTCCATTAATATAGCTCAGCTCACTTTTATGCCTGGTGCGTTAAAAATATACATTCACTTGGTATTTGCTCCAGCACAAACTGTGCAATTATTTCTGAAGCACAGTTTGGCATCTTTCAATGGTATTATGGGTACTGGTCCCCCAGGTGTTCAATTTTGTATATTTGGGCCATTCCTCAAGGCTTACTTTATTCAAAGTGTGCACAACCGTTTCAGGCTTCTCTAGGAGGGTTAATGCTTTGCACCCTATTAATCCTTCTCCTCTCCTTCTGCCAAATGTGTACCTTTGTTTGTAACTTTTCCAACACCCTGGTGTATCCTTTCCTTGTGCATCATTACACTACAGCATGTTGTGATCTTCTATTTGAATCCCTCCCCCATTCATGTCTACTGGTAGACATTGAATTACTTTGTGTTATGCTTTTGCATTTATCATGGTGTTATTTTGTTTCATAAAACTATCCTCCTGTGGAGAGTTGACTTTTTCCACCCACTCGGTGGAGGCTGCCTGACCCTGGAATTGACTTTGGCTGATATATAGTACAAGGTGTGTTAGGCAATGTGATGTGTTCATGGGTAATTATGTGGCTATAAACGTTCTGGAGGAACTCATGGTGTAGGGGATGAGAGAACACACAAAACAACTCTCATCAGACATCTCTTTCCCCACCTTGCTCATTTGTTTGTACCACATGTTGTTAGTGACATAGACAACATCATCAAAATACACAGTCAGGTACATTGAGACATCTAGAACACTTCATTTCAATCATTAGATCTGGGTGCTTACTATAGGGAATTCTTCTGTTGCTGTTTCACTTGTCATTGTAACAGTAGTTATGCTCCTGTTTATTGGTCTAGCTACATTACAATTGACCAATTCTCTTAATGCCATATGAATAAAGAATAAAGGCTACAAACAAAATGTAGATTATTTCGTTAAGAGCATTATGGCTAATGTGTCTTCCTTTCCTTTTGTAAATAACTATGGGCATTATTCCTACTAAGTGCTAAAAGCAAATATCTAATGTTATTGAACAATCCCATTCTTTCCACCAGAAGACATTCTTCTTTGGTTTTTTAGAGAACAAGTAATCACAGAAAGAAAATGTGTTAGAATTGAGAGGAAATGCCTTTCTAAACCAATGTAAGTTGTTAAATTGAATATCAACACTGTGAGAGAGATGTCCAAGTTTCCTAAAAAAGGATAGGTTTTCACGAAGAATGATGAAACTAAGAAGAACAGGAAAACTATAGGGAACATTTGCTGTTTCTTCTTTTACTTCAAACGGGTCATGCTTACATTTCAGACAAGTGTCCTTAGGGAGGAAAGGCCAAAGTTAGATTCAATGTAGATGTATTCTTCTTGCTGTTGATTGGCTCTGGTCATTGATCTTGTTTGGGGTCTACGCACCTCTTCTTCCCATTCAGACTCAGTGATTGTGGCATTGGATCTTTCCTCTGTAGAGTTTGATTTCGCTGACATGGGGCCAGGTGAGCCTTCCTTTGACCTTCACTGCAAACATTGTAATGGCCTCCATGAGATACAAGCCCTGTAAGTGTGGTGTGTGCCACTTCCTTGTAAATGTTCTACACAATAATCTATCACCTGGGAACAACAACGTTTTTAACAAACTATCAGTCTTCTTTAATTTTTATCTTCATCTGTGTTCTTTGAGCCCCCATGTTGCATTTGCACCTGTCGAGACATACATTTAAGAGATTCCATCGTAGCCGTCAAATTATTGTGCATTTCCTTCCCTAACAAACTAGCAGCATTCTCTGTGTCTGTATGAGCGCAAGTGGGAAGAGAAATGTATGTATGCATTCAGTGTCCCGTCAAAAGCTCATGTGGAATTAGCTGATTTTCATAGCCTGACTGATTACTTAAGGCAAATACAGCAAAGGGGTGCAATATAACAACCCCCTTTTCAAAGTCTCTTTTAGCTTACAATTCTTTCTTTCAGGAGGCAATCGAGGTTCTCACACATGCTGTTTGAGTGTAGGTGGTGAGCAGATGAGAATTTCTGCTTTATACCCAAAAGGATAGTGATGTGCTCGACCACCTCATTTACAAAGTACGGTCCATTTTCAGAAGGTAGCACATTGCACACTCCCCACCTTGGAAATACCTAATGTATCAGGAACTTCGCTGCACATGTGGTATCTGGATGTGTGCATGGACCAGCTTCAATCCATCGGAAAAGGGACATAGGACCACTAGCATATACCTGTAGCCATTATAAATTTGGAGTATGTCTACATAGTCGATATGAAAATGCTGAAAAAGCCCTGTAGGATGGAGTATTGCTCCGCTCACTGTTTACAGAGTATGCCCCGTTATTATTTTCAGACATATCAATCAATTGATAACAAAATTAGCAACGTGCTCTGCCAGATTATGGATAAACTAGTCCTCTGAAATTAGTACAAGTCACTCTCTCTATGTGTGTGCCGGGTAGTATAGCTGCTCTAACGCTACTTAAGCAGGTCTAGGGGCATCACAGGTTTCCTGGTGTTGTCTGCCACCACATTGCATCTGTGAGGGACAGTGAGCACATCCTTCTTGTGGTGCCCTCCTCTTTACTTCGATAATTATGTGGTATGGGTAACGTATTAAAGCCTTCCTTCATCACCATGCTGCGTGTCTGTGCATATTTGTTTGGTGAAGACGCAATGTCAGATACTGCTGGAAAATATGCTGTTCTTTTTGCTTCTCTTACAGAGGCCTCCTTGTTGTAGGATATCAAGTCCTACCCTGTAGTTTGTGCTGTACACTTCACAACAGTGATAGCTGATGGGCACTCAAGTTCTCCTATGAGCCTGTCTAATAATGGGGCATGCTGCACGGGTGTGTCGTCTGCACATAGGAAGCCTTCCCTTTTCCATCCTGACAGTCCTGCATGTACTGTTGACATCACGTAGGTGGAGTCCCAGTACACTTTTATCACCTCATCTTCATGCGCTTCAAGAACCAATATCAACGCTACCATTTCTGCCACTTAAGCTGAGAAATGCACTGGCAATCTCACACTTGTCGCTGTCTCAAAGCTGTCATTCTCTCCTGCCTTCACCACTGTAGTGCCACTATGCCTCTCGTCCATGTTCTGATCTATTGACAATGACCCGTCAATGAAGAGAGTTATACCCCCTCATAGGGCATTTTTGTTTACATGGGGTATCTCATCATGGTAGCGAGTGTAGTTAATGCAAATATGAACATTCCCCTGCTTTGAATCGGGTTGGGTTTAGCACTCGACAACTGAACATTTTAATTGATGGATTTGATATAATAACATCATAGTGTGATACTCTCTGGTTCATTAATGTACTTTTGGGCTTTTCAAGGATGGCAAATAAAGCATGATACACGTATACAGTGAGTGGACAACTCATTGTTATGCTGGCTTACTTCTCAATTTCAAAGGCTGCTGCAGCCAATGCTTGCTTACGTGGGTAATGGCCTCTTCTTACTGGGTCTAATATTCCACTGCTAAATGCTAATGTTTGTGTCAAATGGTAGTTTTCTCTGTGAGGACAGCTGTCATCACTTTTCCATTTCAATGGAAAAATAAAGAAAATTCTTCATTGTGATCAAGGATCCGTAATTCTGGAGCTATGATAATTGCTATGATAATTGCTAACTTCAGCTCATCAATGGCATCTATCATTTCACCTGTCCAGGCAATATTGCCTGTTGTTTTTCTGTGTTTCCTTGATTCCCTTTAAAAGTGGCCTGACATATGTGCTGTAATGAAAGACTCATGCTCTACAATATTTGAAAAGGGCCAGAAATTGCTGTAATTCCTTCACTGTCTCTGGCCTGTGTGTCTTCATTATGGGTTCTGCTCTCTCAGGTGTCACCTTCGTCCATTCATTCGATATCAGCTGACCTATGTATAGGACCTTGTAAGAAACCAAAGAGTGTGTCACCCAGTTGTCCTCAGGGACTTTTCATCCAGGTGGCCAGGACATGGCTATCACTTTTGGATCCAGTTCCTAGGGGTGGACCAGTGCGGGAAGATCACCTGGGTGAGGGGTCTTTAGGGAGTGGGTGTGAGGAAACAGGTGGTGAGACACAGTATTCTCCTTTCCCATACCCATGACCCATCATATTTTATAGGATCCACCAACGTCCCAAATCCTCCCCTTTTCTACGAAAACACTGGGCTCAGGAAGAGGGCGTCTTAGAGCAAAGAGGCTAACCCTTTTCTTACCTCATTGGACATGTCCCACTAATCGGGTCAGGCAATGTCAGGCACTTGACTTTAATAACATACATCTGATACCATTATCTCTCCTGAAAGGGATAAAAGGCAGAACATAGAGACTCAGATCATGGTAGAATACGTGAAAGGGCAGAACTTCTAGGGTGAAGGCAAACCTACTGGAGCAAGACTACCAATCGAGGGACTACAGCAAAGGGTAGAGAAACCCTGAAGTTCCCTGCAGGAGGTCGTTGCCTCTAGCAAGACAAGAAGGAGACATGGAGAAAGTTGAATCGCAGACAAGAAGAAACCTGCATTGCATTTCAATGATGCCAGCAACCTTCCTGGGGGAACGGACGAGTTGGAGAGGCAAGGTCAAGCCTCTGGTATTAACCTTGACTTGTGAATCAAAGACGTAGATACAAGAAAGGTACGTGCACAACCAGTGAGTTAGTGAAAGACATAAAAGGCTTGTTTGTGTCAATGAAAGATTGAAGCTGCAACAGTCTCACAAGTGAAGGTTGTGCATATGCTGATGAGTTGTGAAAGAAAGCTAACCACAGATGAACTTTGAAGTGGCTGATAACTGCAAAGTCAGTAATACAGAGAAGCGAAATGCTCCAGCAACAGGAAGTAGTCCACTCGAATGTCTCCACGAAATGTAAAATTAGTTGTTATAAAATGGCAAAGTGAAAGAACTGTGAAATATATAATGGTCAAGATTAACCCTGGCAAAAGGGGAAGAGAAAAGGTGAATGCTTTGAACTTTTGTGCTTATGGTACTGACCTACCGAGACCAAGAAACACTGGGGCAGGTAACACAAGAGTATGAACTGAAGCGAAGTCAAAGTGGTCCTGTGGATGTCTATAGTAAAAGCCTTGCATATTTGAAATCCTTTGGCATTCATGAACGGTCTGAGCCAGACTGAGGGAGACCGGAAGTGTGATAAGTTAGGGAAAGGGATGTGAATAAAGCTTGGGAGAGGGAACCTATGCAAGTGCTGTGATTGCGAGTTCCGAGCCCGGCAGAGGGAGGTCTACGTTGAGTCAGGAACATTTTGGGTTGAAAGGTCCCAGCTCGATGGATGGAGTCCTAGATGAACTTTATGCTTTGAGAGGTCCGAGCCCAACTGAGGGAGATCTGTGGGAACTTTTAGCACTATGGCTGCCTCCAAACCCGGGTCCGGGTCCAGTGTCTCTGAATGGGGACTTACTGGGTCATTCCAACCTTGTAGGACCTGGTAAGTCCCCATTCAGAAAACCATTCCCCATTCCCATTCGAGCCCCCATGGGGCTCAATGGGAATGGGGAAGGAGCAAATAACGGGCCCGTTACTAGCGGGCCCGTTATTTGCTCCCTGGTCCCTTAACGGGTCCCGCTAAGAACGCTGGTTAGACCAGCCGTTCCTGGTGGGACCCACTAAGGGACCTCAGAATGTGGCGGTAGGGGGTTAATGGCACCAGCATCCTTACCGGTGTCATTAACCCCCTACCGCCATACTCAGAATGAGGCCCTATGTCTTTTCAATACATTTTTCATAGTTCCAGTATACCTAGCCTGTTCCATAGTTATGGCCCCTGATATGTCACTTGTAAATAAGTGCACATGTGTTGCAGTACTGTCTTTTAATGAGTGCCGTCTTGTGGCCAGGGCATAAACATCTTGGCCGCAGTGTCTCGAACCCGCTGCATGTGGCATTTAATAATTCTGTCCTGATATCGGGGAATACATCGAATATCGGGGCATCTCCCATAATAATTCTTCATAGTACAACTTACCAATACTTACAAAAAAATATTTCAGTTCTCACTCACCCTTTCTCTTTGTCATACCCCTCCTCAACAATACTTTTTCCCAATGTATGCCTATGCGTTTTTTGTGGATTCAGCATTTTGAGTTCTCCCGAGTGCTTGAGGCCTTTTTTTAGTTATAAGCAGGTTGTGGCTTCCATTTTTAAGAAGATGGCTGCGCAATTACACTCTTGTTTCTATGTTAGTGTGCTTTATTTGTGTGTAGTGTATGTTGTATTTACCTTATACATTAAGTACGTTAGTATTCTTCATGTATTGTGGATGCTATGTCAATATTATTCGTTCTGCGTTTCTTCATGTTGAGTGCACATTTGCTTTGTGTCTAATGCATGCACATGTATTGTTACAACAGTAGTTTGACTACTTTGCCCATCTTCAGCCTAAATTGTCTCTATTTCTTGCTGTACCTTACTGGGATAAGGGTGGTACGATTGCTTCAGTGAGTAACATTCTCACCTATGTGGTTTTGGACCAGGGGAGGGACAGAACACATGGATGATGATTGTCCCATTGTGCACTTTTTCTGGATGTAATGATAAGGTGGTATTGATTTAAAATGAAATGTGGATTTTTACATGTATGACTGGTGATAGTATCATTGAGGAGCACTGGCAGCAGGCATTAGCTCACAAAGCGACAGGATGTGATTCCCCACAATATGCAGCAAGGAGCAGTAGCAGCACACCACCACCAGAGGGGGACCAGGACTTGATGTTCTTTGGAATCAGAGCGATACCAGATGAAAGCATTGACTTTCAACTTTCTGGATTCAGCAAGAGCTTGTTTGGCGGCCCAGCAGCACTACCTGCATTCCCCCCCACCAATCTCACTCTGTGGAGGCCAAAGTCATTGACAAGCAAGATGAAGAAGAGGAGAAGGAGGAGGCATTCCAGGGTGCTAGTCTTCAGCCTCCTACTTCACAGTGCTCAAACATCTGTCACCAGTCAAGGGGCCTGAAGAGGAGTACTCACAAAAAACACCACCAGAACAGAAGCAAAAGTGGGAAGCAACCTCCTACAAGTCTCGACCAGCAGCCGCCACCACCCCAGCCCAGCAGCCACCACAACCACTGCTGGAAAAGCATGCACCACCACCAATGCCAGACCAGTAGCCACCACCACTGCATCAGCAGCCACCACCGTCACCACCAAATCTGTCTTTGAGGAAGCCACTGTCATTGGCCTGGGGGATGTGAGGAAGAGGAGACATACAATGCAGTCCCTGACCATCTTTTATCAGTCAAGGGATCTGTCAGCAGAGTCTACATCACTGACAGTAAGCAGGAGGAGGAAGAGGAGTACCTGCAGCACAGGAGTGGAGAAGGGCAGCAACGACCAGGTTATATGTGCTCTTACTGACTACAATTAGAGTGATAATTTCATTGTGGACAAAACACCAGAAAACACAGTTTTTTAAAACATTTTATTTGGAGGGTTCCCACCCAAACCCCCCTTTTTTACCACCCCTTTACAGCCATCTCAAACCCATCCTGACCCATTTTAACCCCTTACCATACCACGCTTTGTATATTCATTTGAACTTTTTTGTGTTTTTCAGTGTTATTGCCACTCTGTTATGTACCACTGTGTTTTTTTCCAATAAACTGACAGGATACCCAACCTCAACTGGTCCAGCAGGCACCAACAGAACCACAGGATGAACATTTGCCATACAAACACCACCGGACCACATTTGCTAAAACAGCAGCCATCGCTTGCACCACTGGAACAGCAGCTACAGCCAGCAACACTGGACCAGCAGCCACTGCTTGCACCATTGGAACATAAGTTGCTGCCAGAACCACTGGACCAGCAGCTGCCACCAGCACCACTGAAACCACCACCAACGCAAAAACCAGCATTCTTCAGACTGGCAGTCACCGCCACCCCCACCAGATGCAAGTCATGGACATGGAACTACTTCACCCTTTCAACCTCAATTGACAGAATCATGGCTGCTTCAACTGTCATTTGTTGGGACAAACTCCCAGCTATGCCAGAGGGCCACTAGGAGTTCACAGACTCTCGGATGGCCCAACACCTTCCACCGGACAAACGGATGACTCAGTCAAACAGCAAGTTCAAACTGCGGTTTATTTTAGCAAAAACCAAAAGGGATCAGTACAGGGACAGTAGAAATCCATGGACGTCTCACCTTCTCCTGGCTCGCAGGCCAGTTTTGTACCCAAATGACATCAGAGTGACGCTACAACCTAGGCCCTTCTCCAGAAAACCTATCAGACCACTGGATTCAGTACTGAGTAATAGTCCACCTATAGTGGACACTATACATGCTAGTCTATTGGCTTTCGCATGTCAGGTGGCTGGCCTGGTCATCCCCAAATCACTATCTATAACAACGTTGCAGTGTGAGGGTCTTACGATTGGTTCTTGCCCATTGCTAGCCACCCCTAGGATACTAAACTGTGATTGGCTAGAGCTGACGTGCCCAGGCCTGCGATGTGCAAAGGTTCTCAACTCTTGGTGTACCTTCACAAGGTAACACAAATGACTATGTGTCTGCATTGTAACTTGTGTGTACCACCTTACTCTATGAGAGTGCTTTTTTGCTCAGTGCAACACTTGTCTCATAATGTAACATCTTTGTTGCAAGCTTCTGTCTGGCAACGTGAGATTGGCTCCCTTTCCCAGTACTGGTTACTGTCTATTGTCTGAGTCACCGGGTCACATGTTTGGAGACTATGATTTGGAGTTGTGTAGCTCTGAATTGTGAAGAATTATTTGCATTTATTGCAGCTGGTGCTACTGTCGTTCAGGAAACGGAATGTCATCCATATTTTATGGCCTTGGCAGTGTGTCCTGTTTCACACGTCTGCTCTCTGTTCAGTCGGAATTCAACTCAGGTCAGCTATTGCTGAGAGGCTTGTGGCCTACTGTCATTTTTCTAAACCATTATGCGGTTCTTGCAGTGTTCATGCTATTCTATATTATCCATAGGTTTAGTCACACTTGACCCCGTCAGGTCCCACACGTGCCCCTGCAGTTCCATAATGTTATTCGCATGTAAGAATCTGCAAGCCTTACTCAACTCTGTGTTGGGTTTCATGCTGAGATTGATTTCTCTCAAGTCACCCCTGCTTACTCCTGCTCAGGCCCCTATACCTGCTCTGCTTCCCTCATTTTTACTCTTGCCCTGAGAGTTTGTGCTATCTGGTTCTGTCTGTCTGTCCTCCTCACATCTATTCCTTTCCGTAAATAGTGCTGTCTGTGTCTTCACCACCCTTATTGCTCGCTCGTCCTCCTCCCTTCGTACTCATTCCCTCACCATTCTGGCCAACTGAGACTTCCTCTGTTCCCTTTCTGCTCATTTGCATTTTTCTTGCCCTGCTATCTCTCTGTCTCTCTGCTTTCTCCAGTTCCCTCTCCCTTTTCTCCATCACTGCCCTTTCCACTCTCTTCCTTTCCTTGAGATCCCTCTCTATTCTTTCTTACAGCTCCCTTTCCAAGTGTTCCTTCTCTTCCTCCCTTCTTAGTTTCCTGTCTTCCTGCTCCAATTTCTCCTCTCTCCACCTCTCTCTGTCCTCACGCTCTAATCTCACTTCCCTGTCCTTATTCCTTCTATCCTCCTCTTCCATTAGTTATGCCCAATCTGTCGTGTCAATGTCTCTCTTCAGGCTTTTTATCACATTGGTCGCCCCTTCTGCCTCTCCATTTGTCTTCCCTTCAAGCTTTAAAAGTACCTGCGCTGCTACCCATTTGTTTGCGCTTATGTCCTCAAACTCCTCCTTCGCGCGTTGCTGGGCCTCACTGCTCACCTCTTCATCAACTCAAAGGCTCTCATTCTGAGATCTGATTCTTCCTTCACTATCTCACTTCCTAACTGGTACCTCTGAGGTGCACTCCATGCCTGCAGACTTGACAACACTCGTGATGACTTTCCTGATACAAACGCTGAGCTCGAGGTGGGAGGATTCCATGGAGATGACGAGCTATGATCTAAAGTTTTAATTTAGAAATTTGAAGGAAACAAAGAACCGAACAAAAATATTTACATTTTTATTTTCTGAAGCACGCTATGCCTCACTGCACTTCTTGCATTCTGTGCCCTGCTGCTCTCTTTTGAGCATTGAGAGGCTCCACGAGAACTCCCCCCTCTGCTACCTGACAGTGACTGGTTGGTGCTCTGACAAAACTGACCTATTGTGGACCAGCATGCTTTAGCCAGCCCACAGCTCAAAGGCCTTCATTCTAAGGCCCTGTCTGTTCCCCTGTCCGTTGCCTGGTCGGGAGTGGTAGCCTCTCCCACCCCACCTCGTACACATGGAGGCTGATTTGAACTCCACACGTCATGGACACACTGAAATCACCTGGAACATCTAACTTTACTCTGAGGTTAGTTCCTCTATTAATCTCATCAACCTTTACCTCCACTCCTTTGTCTCTCCCACCTCTAACTTCATCTAAACTGGACTCCCACTCCTCACACCGTCGAAATCAATTTTGGCTATGCCCAGTCGCTGCATTGTGTTTCCACCTTGTCCTGCCAAAATCAATTTTAGCTGTGCCCAGTTGCTGAGTTGTGTTTTCACTTTAGCCTGCCTAAATCAAATTTAACTGTGCCCAGTTGCTGCATTGTGTTTTCACCTTGTAATGTCAAAATCAATTTTAGCTGTGCCTAGTTGCTGCATGGTGTTTTCGCCTTGTCCTGCCAAAATCGATTTTAGTTTCTGTGTTGTGTTTTCACTTTAGCCTGCCAAAATCGAATTTAGCTGTGCTCAGTTGCTGCACTGTGTTTTCACCTTCTCCTGCCAAAATCGAATTTAGCTGTGCTCAGTTGCTGGAAATTGTTTCACTTTAGCCTGCCAACATCAAATTTAACTGTGCTAGTTGCTGCATTGTGTTTTCACCTCGTCCTGCCAAAATCGATTTTAGCTGTGCCCAGTTGCTGGGCTGTGTTTTCACTTTAGCCTGCCAAAATCAAATTAGCTGTGCCCAGTTTCTGGGTTATGTTTTCACTTAGCCTGCCAAAATTTAATTTAGCTGAGCCCAGTTGCTGCATTGAGTTTTCACTTTAGCCTGCCAAAATAGAATTAGCTGTGCCCAGTTGCTGAGTTGTGTTTTTACTCTAGCTTGCCAAAATCAAATTCACTGTGCCCAGTTGCTTGGTTATGCTTTCACTTTAGCCTGCCAACATTGAATTTAACTGTGCCCATTTGCTGCATTGTGTTTTCACTTTTGCCTGCCAAAGTCGAATTTAACTGTTCCTAGTTGCTGCATTGTGTTTCCAACATGTACTGCCAAAATTGATTTTAGCTCTGCCCAGTTGCTGCATTGTGTTTTGACCTTGTCCTGCCAAAATCGATTTGAGCGGTGCCCAGTTGCTGGGTTGTGTTTTCACCTGGTCCTACTGTAATAAATCTAGCTTTGTCTTGTGGCTGCTTGGTGTCTTCATTAGTTGGTGTGCTACACTCTGTCTCCCCATCCCTTGTGCCCCCACCCCACCCACCCCATTCCTCTGAGTGCATCAGTGCTTCAGACTGGTAAGTCCCCCCCTCCACTGCAGCAACCATGTTGTTATCTGTCTCTCCTATCCTCTCCAACTGCTTCACTATCTCCTACCCTTCTCCTATTACTTAATATGGCTGGAAGAAACTTAATGACATACTGGGGTCCAACCCAGGCCTTCCTATTACTGACACTTATGTCACAGCTTCTGCTAGACAGACTATCACTGACATCCTCTTCTTTGTTAACGCATTTGAGCTATGAACTCGCTACATGGGTGGCATTCTCTCTCCTTTCGCCTCTTCTTGATGGGAGGTTCTCCTTGACCTCTTCGCCATTTCCAGAGTCATCATTAATGTTTATCTCAATGGAACCATCATTGTCCAGAGTCCTCAGCCCAAACTACTTCTCTTCGACAGGCTCCTCCCTCGTCTCTCTAACCTCACCTCTCCCTCCGGCCAAGGCCCCTTTCCTTCTGTGTCCTCCTCCTCCTCCTCCTCTGCTCAGGCTCCCCTGCCTTCTGTGCCTTCCTCCTCCTCTGTACAGGCGCCCATGGCTTGCTGTACTGTCATGGCTCCCTTGTCAGCCTTGGTTTCCTTCACCATCCTCCACTATACCCCTGGACCTCTTGCCACCCTCGGAGGGTGGGGGGGGGCACTGTTCCCAGTGCCCCTCAAGGAAGACCTTCAAAGATGGCAAGCACATCTGCAACCTGCTCAAACTCATGAATATTTATGTGCTCGCCATCACAGAGACATGGATCAGGAATAGCTCTGCCAAGAGCTTTGACAAACTCCTCCCTGAAGGCTACAAAATCCTCTTTGAGCCCAGGCCTAAGAAGATAGGTATGGGAGTGTGGCCTATCTTCACAGAATGGATACCTGTTTCCATCATCCCTACTCAGGCCTGCTCCTCCTTCAAGTGCCTAGTTTGCAGACTCTTACTCTCCCCTACATCTTCCCTCATTATGGCCACCTTCTATCGGCCACCAGGTCAGTCCACTCTCTTCCTCTCGGAATGGACTAACCTGACCTCCTGGGTAGAAAAGAGGGTTCAGCCTTTGAAACAGTATTGGCGCTCTAAGTGGAGAATATTGCAAAGATACAGAATGGTAATGATAGAGATGCTGCAGTAGAGGGATGCCACAGAGGCTGACCTGGGCTAGGACAAACTTGGAAGAGAAAAGCCCTCCTGTTGCGCTGCTCAAAGTTGAATTAAATACTCAAACACAAATGTTCAGATTCCTTTTAGTTTTATTTAAATTATAATTCTGACATAAATTGGCACATTTACGTCCAAAAGTAAAGAAAATGTTTGTTTAGGCAAAAATAAATTGTTTTGAGAGTATCAAAAGTTGAAGCTTTTAGGACAATGTGAAATCTTGAGTTGTTTTCACTAAGATTTAGTCTTTATCCTTTGAGAAAGTCCTGTGAAATCTTGAGTTGTTTTCACTAAGATTTAGGGGGTAATTCATAGAATTTAGCGCACAAGTGGCGCAAGCAGCTGGCGCACAGTGTGCGCGTGCGGATCCCTGCGCCAGCCGAGTGCACCAAAACCGATTTCCGCGCACAGCGTATTCATGGATTCCAGCTACCAAAACCAGCCGTGGTGCACAGTGGCGCAGCGACCCTGCAGCAGCACCAGTTATGCCCCCAAGAACGCCTCTCGCGCAGGGAAAAGCCATCAAAATCCCCAATCCAGCACAAAGGGCTGCGCTAACCCTGTACCAGCACGTCAAGCGGGCTACATGTATCACTGGGGTGCGCGGGAAGTACCTCACGTCATTTCAGCAGGGTACGTGTATTCCAGGGGTGCGCTGGAAGTTCCACACGCAAATGTCCTGGCTACGTGTATCTTGGGGTGCGCGGGAAGTTTCACACGTGATATCAGCAGGGTACATGTATATCAGGGGTGCGCGGGAAGTTCCACACGCGAATGTGCTGGCTACGTGTATTTCGGGGTGCGTGGGAAGTTTCACACGCGAATGTCCTGGGTACGTGTATCTTGGGGTGCGCGGGAAGTTCCACACGCGAATGTCCTGGCTACGTGTATCTTGGGGTGTGCAGAAAGTTTCTCACGCGATATCAGCAGGGTACATGTATATCAGGGGTGCGCGGGAAGTTCCACACGCGAATGTCCTGGCTACGTGTATTTCGGGGTGCGCTGGAAGTTCCACATGCGATATCAGCAGGGTACGTGTATTAAAGGGGTGCGCGGGGAGCACCACACGTGAATTGCAAGTGTGGGTCCTCCCAGGTGTTCCTTCTACACCCTCCACGGCCCCTGCAGGTGGCCCACACCACAGGGGCCTACCCTGCACATGTCCTGCAGGCACCCCATCCACCATAGCCATGCCCCCCAGCCAACCCACATGTCAACTTGCACTACTGCCAACCAACGCATGTCCCCCTGCACCCCCAGCCACCAGGGGCAGCCTCCACCAGGCCCCCACCCATGTCCAACTCATGTTCCCCTGCACCCCCAGCCCCCAGCACTGTGGGGCACCTGCCAGCAGGCCCCACCCATATCCAACTCATGTTCCCCTGCACCCCCACCCCCCCGCACTGTGGTGCACCTGCCAGCAGGCCCCCACCCATGTCCAACTCATGTTCCCCTGCACCCCCACCCCCCAGCACTGTGGTGCACCTGCCAGCAGGCCCCCACCCATGTCTAACTCATGTTCCCCTGCACCCCCACCCCCCAGCAGTGCAGGGGCAGCCTCCACCAGGCCCCCACTCATGTCCCCTATCACCCCCACCCCCCAGCCCTGTGGGGCACCTGCCAGCAGGCCCCCACTCATGTTCCCCTGCACCCCCACCCCCAGCACTGTGGTGCACCTGCCAGCAGGCCCCCACCCATGTCCAACTCATGTTCCCCTGCACCCCCACCCCCCAGCACTGTGGTGCACCTGCCAGCAGGCCCCCACCCATGTCCAACTCATGTTCCCCTGCACCCCCACCCCCCAGCAGTGCAGGGGCAGCCTCCACCCGGCCCCCACTCCTGTCCCCTATCACCCCCACCCCCCAGCACTGTGGGGCACCTGCCAGCAGGCCCCCACCCATGTCCAACTCATGTTCCCCTGCACCCCACACCCCAGCACTGTGGTGCACCTGCCAGCAGGCCCCACCCATGTCCAACTCATGTTCCCCTGCACCCCACCCCCCAGCAGTGCAGGGGCAGCCTCCACCAGGCCCCACTCCTGTCCCCTATCACCCCCACCCCCAGCACTGTGGGCACCTGCCAGCAGGCCCCACTCCTGTCCCCTATCACCCCCACCCCCAGAACTGTGGGCACCTGCCAGCAGGCCCCCACCCATGTCCAACTCATGTTCCCTGCACCCCCACCCACCAGCACTGTGGGGCACCTGCCAGCAGGCCCCACCATGTCCAACTCATGTTCCCCTGCACCCCCACCCCCAGCACTGTGGTGCACCTGCCAGCAGGCCTCCACCCATGTCCAACCATGTTGCCCTGCACCCCACCCCCAGCAGTGCAGGGGCAGCCTGCACCAGGCCCCACTCCTGTCCCCTATCACCCCCACCCCCAGCACTGTGGGGCACCTGCCAGCAGGCCCCCACCCATGTCCAACTCATGTTCCCCTGCACCCCCACCCCCAGCACTGTGGTGCACCTGCCAGCAGGCCCCACCCATGTCCAACTCATGTTCCCCTGCACCCCACCCCCAGCAGTACAGGGGCAGCCTCCTCCAGGCCCCCACTCCTGTCCCCTATCATCCCCACCCCCCAGCACTGTGGGGCACCTGCCAGCAGGGCCCCACCCATGTCCAACTCATGTTCCCCTGCACCCCCACCCCCCAGCACTGTGGGGCACCTGCCAGCAGGCCCCCACTCCTGTCCCTATCACCCCCACCCCCCAGCACTGTGGGGCACCTGCCAGCAGGCCCCCATTCCTGTCCCCTATCACCCCCACCCCCCAGCACTGTGGGGCACCTGCCAGCAGGCCCCCACCGTGTCCAACTCATGTTCCCCTGCACCCCCACCCCCCAGCACTGTGGTGCACCTGCCAGCAGGCCCCACCCATGTCCAACTCATGTTCCCCTGCACCCCACCCCCAGCAGTGCAGGGCAGCCTCCTCCAGGCCCCCACTCACTGTCCCCTATCACCCCCACCCCCAGCACTGTGGGGCACCTGCCAGCAGGCCCCACCCATGTCCAACTCATGTTCCCCTGTACCCCACCCCCAGCACTGTGGTGCACCTGCCAGCAGGCCCCCACCCATATCCAACTCATGTTCCCCTGCACCCCCACCCCCAGCAGTGCAGGGGCAGCCTCCACCAGGCCCCACTCCTGTCCCCTATCACCCCCACCCCCCAGCACTGTGGGGCACCTGCCAGCAGGCCCCCATTCATGTCCCCTATCACCCCCACCCCCAGCACTGTGGGGCACCTGCCAGCAGCCCCACCCATGTCCAACTCATGTTCCCCTGCCACCCCACCCCGGCACTGTGGTGCACCTGCCAGCAGGCCCCCACCCATGTCCAACTCATGTTCCCTGCACCCCCACCCCAGCAGTGCAGGGGCAGCCTCCTCCAGGCCCCCACTCCTGTCCCCTATCACCCCACCCCCAGCACTGTGGGGCACCTGCCAGTAGGCCCCACCCATGTCCAACTCATGTTCCCTTGCCCCCACCCCCCAGCAGTGCAGGGGCAGCCTCCTCCAGGCCCCCACTCCTGTCCCCTATCACTCCCACCCCCAGCACTGTGGGGCACCTGCCAGCAGGCCCCACCCATGTCCAACTCATGTTCCCCTGCACCCCCACCCCCCAGCACTGTGGTGCACCTGCCAGCAGGCCCCCACCCATATCCAACTCATGTTCCCCTGCACCCCCACCCCCCAGCAGTGCAGGGGCAGCCTCCACCAGGCCCCCACTCCTGTTCCCCTATCACCCCCACCCCCAGCACTGTGGGGCACCTGCCAGCAGGCCCCCATTCCTGTCCCCTATCACCCCCACCCCCCAGCACGTGTGGGGCACCTACCAGCAGGCCCCCACCCATGTCCAACTCATGTTCCCCTGCACCCCCACCCCCAGCACTGTGGGGCACCTGCCAGCAGGCCCCACCCATGTCCAACTCATGTTCCCCTGCACCACACACCCCCAGCACTGTGGTGCACCTGCCAGCAGGCCCACACCCATGTCCAACTCATGTTCCCCTGCACCCCCACCCCCCAGCACTGTGGTGCACCTGCCAGCAGGCCCCCACCCATGTCCAACTCATGTTCCCCTGCACCCCCACCCCCCAGCAGTGAAGGGGCAGCCTCCACCAGGCCCCCACTCCTGTCCCCTATCACCCCCAACCACCAGCACTGTGGGGCACCTGCCAGCAGGGCCCCACCCATGTCCAACTCATGTTCCCCTGCACCCCACCCCCCAGCAGTGAAGGGGCAGCCTCCACCAGGCCCCCACTCCTGTCCCCTATCACCCCAACCCCCCAGCACTGTGGGGCACCTGCCAGCAGGCCCCCACCTCCTGTCCCCTATCACCCCCACCCCCCAGCACTGTGGGGCACCTGCCTGCAGGCCCACACCCATGTCCAACTCATGTTCCCCTGCACCCCCACCCCCAAGCAGTGCAGGGCAGCCTCCACCAGGCTCCCACTCCTGTCCCCTATTACCCCACCCCCAGCACTGTGGGGCACCTGCCAGCAGCCCCCACCCATGTCCAACTCATGTTCCCTTGCACCCCCCCCCAGCACTGTGGTGCCACCTGCCAGCAGGCCCCCACCCATGTCCAACTCATGTTCCCTGCACCCCCACCCCCCCAGCAGTGCAGGGCAGCCTCCACCAGGCCCCCACTCCTGTCCCCTATCACCCCACCCCCCAGCACTGTGGGCACCTGCCAGCAGGCCCCCATTCCTGTCCCCTATCACCCCCACCCCCAGCACTGTGGGCACCTGCAGCAGGCCCCACCCATGTCCAACTCATGTTCCCCTGCACCCCCACCCCCCAGCACTGTGGTGCACCTGCCAGCAGGCCCCCACCCATGTCCAACTCATGTTCCCCTACACCCCCACCCCCCAGCAGTGCAGGGCAGCCTCCACCAGGCCCCCACTCCTGTCCCCTATCACCCCCACCCCCCAGCACTGTGGGGCACCTGCCAGCAGGCCCCCACCCATGTCCAACTCATGTTCCCTTGCACCCCCACCCACCAGCAGTGCAGGGGCAGCCTCCACTAGGCTCCCACTCCTGTCCCCTATTACCCCCACCCCCCAGAACTGTGGGGCACCTGCCAGCAGGCCCCCACCCATGTCCAACTCATGTTCCCTTGCACCCCCACCCCCCAGCACTGTGGTGCACCTGCCAGCAGGCCCCCACCCATGTCCAACTCATGTTCCCCTGAACCCCCACCCCCCAGCAGTGCAGGGGCAGCCTCCACCAGGCCCCCACTCCTGTCCCCTATCACCCCCACCCCCAGCACTGTGGGGCACCTGCCAGCAGGCCCCCATTCCTGTCCCCTATCACCCCCACCCCAGCACTGTGGGGCACCTGCCAGCAGGCCCCACCCATGTCCAACTCATGTTCCCCTGCACCCCCACCCCCCAGCACTGTGGGGCACCTGCCAGCAGGCCCCCACCCATGTCCAACTCATGTTCCCCTGCTCCCCCACCCCCCAGCAGTGCAGGGGCAGCCTCCTCCAGGCCCCCACTCCTGTCCCCTATCACCCCCACCCCCAGCACTGTGGGGCACCTGCCAGTAGGCCCCACCCATGTCCAACTCATGTTCCCCTGCACCCCCACCCCCAGCACTGTGGTGCACCGCCCAGCAGGCCCTCACCCTGTCCAACTCATGTTCCCCTGCACCCCCACCCCCAGTAGTGCAGGGGCAGCCTCCACCAGGCCCCACTCCTGTCCCCTATCACCCCCACCCCCAGCACTGTGGGGCACCTGCCAGCAGGCCCCCATTCCTGTCAACTATCACCCCCACCCCCCAGCACTGTGGGGCAAGTACCAGCAGGCCCCACCCATGTCCAACTCATGTTCCCCTGCACCCCCACCCCAGCACTGTGGGGCACCTGCCAGTAGGCCCCACCCATGTCCAACTCATGTTCCCCTGCACCCCCACCCCCCAGCACTTTGGTGCACCTGCCAGCAGGCCCCCACCCATGTCCAACTCATGTTCCCCTCACCCCACCCCCAGCAGTGCAGGGGCACCTCCACCAGGCCCCCACTCATGTCCCCTATCACCCCCCACCCCCAGCACTGTGGGCACCTGCCAGCAGGCCCCACCCATGTCCACTCATCGTTCCCCTGCACCCCACCCCCAGCACTGTGGGCACCTGCCAGCAGGCCCCATCCATGTCCAACCCATGTTCCCCTGCACCCCACCCCCAGCACTGTGGTGCACTGCCGGCAGGCCCCCACCCATGTCCAACTCATGTTCCCCTGCACCCCACCAGCCCAGCAGTGCAGGGGCAGCCTCCACCAGGCCCCCACTCCTGTCCCCTATCACCCCCACCCCCAGCACTGTGGGCACCTGCCAGCAGGCCCCACTCCTGTCCCCTATCACCCCCACCCCCAGCACTGTGGTGCACCTGCCAGCAGGCCCCCACCCATGTCCACTCATGTTCCCCTGCACCCCCACCCACCCCCAGAACTGTGGTGCACCTGCCAGCAGGCCCCCACCCATGTCCAACTCATATTCCCCTGCACCCCCACCCCCCAGCAGTGCAGGGGCAGCCTCCACCAGGCCCCCACTCCTGTCCCCTATCACCTCCACCCCCAGCACTGTGGGGCACCTGCCAGCAGGCCCCCACTCCTGTCCCCTATCAACCCCACCCCCCAGCACTGTGGGGCACCTGCCAGCAGGCCCCCACCCATGTCCAACTCATGTTCCCCTACACCCCCACCCCCCAGCACTGTGGGGCACCTGCCAGCAGGCCCCCACCCATGTCCAACTCATGTTCCCCAGCCAACATGTCATCACAATCTAGATCTCTGGTGCCTATGGTCAGCCTCCAAATGCAAAACACCCACCCGAGTATTGCATCCACCCACTCAGAAATGGCAATAACATGACAGAACACCAATTTCAAGTTTGGAAACAAACACATGTCCCTCACATACACCCAATGGTTGTCAGTGAATCTCAAAACCCATATCATGATATGCATTAAACCAATGAGATGATACTACACATTGAAGTTCGATCAAAAAATATGTATTAAAGGAAACATAAATTGAATCAAAAATAAAGAAACAGAAATGGGAATGTACAAAAATGAAAAGAAGCATGTCCGTGAAAAAAAGCAAAACCAAAAATCATAATCCAAAGGAATGGTGTCCAAAGTCACAGTCCACAAAAGAAAATCCAATGGAAAATTATAATTGAAAGCCATTGCTCCATGGGTAAATTGAGAAAGAAAAAGAAAATCCAACAGTGAACTATGTACAGACGAACAAGCCAGGGTCCATTATCCCAACAAAAGAAATTAAACCTATCTAACAACACTAACTAATAAAAAAAAACTATATATAAAAATGTGGCCCATTGTCCAAAAGCTCCAAAATAAATTCAAAAACCAAGGAAACCTAACACTAACTACATAACTATGTACAAGGGCAGCGAGCTAGTCTGACGGCTCACTTTTGGATGTCCCGGTCCAGGGCATCATCAAACTGCTGCTCAATGTCCCGGAGGCGGTCCTCCTCCATGGCCCCGAGGGTCCGCAGGGCCATCGACGTGTCCACCTCCAACTCCCTGCGGATTGCCTCGAGGCACTCGGCCCACCTCAGGGCCCTCCGCATGGAGTTCTCCGCCCTGACCATTGTGAGCCGTGCCTCTTCCGCCCGCTGCGCTCCGCATCTATGGCGTGGCCCAACCGCTGCCACACGGAAGACACTCTCTGTCCTGGGTCTTCCTGCCCTCCGGCCAATGCCTGCCCCTCCGATGTTGAAGGCCCTGAGCCTTCGTGGCTCCCACCACGTTGCTGCTGCTGCTGTGCCTCTGCCCGTGCACTGCCTTTTGCTGCCTGCACATCCTTCGCCGGCTTGGGTGCAGTCGTTGATGTGGCCACCCCTGCTGGACGTCCGACTCCCGACTGTGGCAGGGATGCCTCCTCCACCAGCCTGGCCGCACCGTCAGAGGCAGCTCCACAGGGCACCCAGGTGACTGATGGGTGGGAAGATGGCACGGAGGACGACTGGCGCATAGGGGGTTCAGTTGAGGAGGGGGTCGTAGCAAGCCCCATCAAACGGAGGAATCGAGCCTGGGTGACCTGTCCCAGTAGGCCGACGCGGTCAACGAGCCATTCGAGATGACGTGCAGTCTCCTCATGAAAAGACTGCAGGTCACCTCGCATGGCCCGTTGACGCAACGCCACACCAGTCAGGACAGGCTAAACCCGGACCCGGATAGCCACGTCCGCAGGCAGAGGAAGGCCAGTTGTCGTTAGCTCATCCCCTGCCTGAAAACGGGTCTGGACGTAGGCATCCCTGCTGGTGCAAGGTGATGCAGGGACAGGATCAGGGACAGGATTGCACACAGGCACCTCCGCGGCGGCCTGTGCTGCCTCCTGTCCCTGGTCCTGCACTGCACCACTATCACCAGTGGGATCCCCATCTCCAGACCCCGTCTCTGTTGCTTGCACGGCCTCCTCCTCCACCAAACCCCCCACCAACCTGGATGACTCCGTGCCATCTTCCCCCGTTGGGCCCTGTGGGGTCCCAGCTGCCCCTTCTGCTGCAGAGGAGTCCAACTCCAACCTCTGCCTCTTGGACCTCCCCCCGGCAGCTGTGGCCTGGGACGCGGCACCGGACTCCTCACTCCCCGACGAGATGACAACATGGGAGGGGAGCCGGGCCTTGCGTCTCCGGCTGGCGGTGGGATCCCCGCCGCTGTGCTCCACAGCACCTTCTCCGCCCTCTTCATCAGTTGACGCTGCAGACAGGGAGAAATAAAACACAGGCATCAGGGCACTGTACAATGGACACATACACACATGACAGTTGTACATGAGTGGCATTGGCAAACCTCAGACATGACATCACAATCGCCAACACACATGTCATTTCAACTTGCACACATGAGCCATACCACAGCCATATTGCAACTGCCAGCACCATCCATACACATACAACAGCATGAGCAGGCAAAGCTGAGCCAGACATCACATGCAACACAGGAAGTGCACTACACATGTACACACACCACCACACTTGCATGCATGTGTACACCTCTGCCAAGTGTCGCAGTGTTGAGATGGGCATCCATGTCACATCTGCCAATCAGGCTTCCACATCCTGCTGTTACATGCATCCATGTTGCATTACTGTTGCACCCTTGTCAAATACACACAAATGCACATGTACACAGTGCTGATACATGCAGCTGAAAACAACATACATGCGTGACATCACGAACATGTCTACTTACATACACATTCATCCAAACATGTGTGCCCACAAAACTGCATTTGGCATGCAAGCCTACACACACAAGCACCATCCATGTCTCACACATTACAGCCCTCGCATGTGTTAGCCTCACGGCTCTGTACACCCCCAACCATACTCGACCCCATACAAACAGATGTGCAACCTGCACACTACTGAAACACCACCACACGCACAGCTCAAAATCATGATGCATGCACACTTACCGCTCGACTCCAGACGGGTCTGCCTCTCAAGGACCTGGACGTGGAGCGCTGGGGATATGCGTTCCAGGACCCTCATCTGATCTTCCGACAAGTGGCCCCGGCGCCCCTTAGCATCCGCTGCCTTCAAGAGGCATCGGGCCTTGTTCAGGGTCCTGGACCTGAAATCCTCCCAGCGCTTCTTGACATGTTGGAAGTCGCGGACTGCCACCCCCTCCGCGTTGATGGCAGTCACGATGTCAGTCCAAATCCGAGTCCGTCCTTCCTTGTCGGCGCGGGAACTTCCAAAGAGGGCATCATACTGCCCCAGGACTTGCTCCACCAGGACACCAACTTCCCTGGCACTGAAGCTGGTGCCCCTCTGCCTCTCTGGCCGGGGGTTGTCAGTGGTGCCAGATGTTGCAGTGGCCGACATGACAACCCCAGAGGCAGGAGTGGGTGGGCAACTGGGTCCTGGGGCTGGGCTGTGGAGCGATGGAATCCCAGTCGGGAGTCTTCGGTTCCAGCAGGGGTGGTCACAGCAACAGCACCCCTGGCTGATGTGTAGGCAGCAAATGGCAGGGCACGTGGGCAGCAGGCAGTCAGGCAGCAGCAGATGGCAGGTGGGAGCGTGCTCAGGGCTCTGGGGGGCAGTAATTCGGCCTTCTGGGCAGGAGCTTGGTCTTCTGTGTGCTTACGCGTGGATAGCTTGATACGGAGTGATTTGGCACGTGAAAATTCTGCACGTCCGCGTGTAATACGAGGAAAGGGCCCATGCGCGTAAGTGACGTGACACGTGCGTGCGTTTCCCTCAGCACGGGTTAAAGGTGAGCGGGCCCAGCAGTTCGCTGTACGTGCCATTCGTGGAGACCGACATGTGTTGCTGCTTCCTGTTGTTTTGCGCGCCATCACAACTTCACAGCTATCAAGGACGTATCTCTTCTTTTGGCGGGGGCATTGGCTACGCGTGTTTTTCTGCATCGCGCTAGTCAGACGGTGAGTCGCACACGCTCTTTTTCCCACTGCGGGTGCCCCTGTGTATCGCACCCATTTTCGATGTCATAGTAGCCTGCGTGTCCCACGCGTACGCGTTATTCGTGTTACTGGGTGCCACCGCGTACTGCGGGAGGTTGAATCCACGCACGTAGGCTGCAGGGTTGCGTGCACGGTTTTACTGCAGTTTTGGGGTGCCTGAGCGTTGCGTGACCCGTCACTACATCACTGGGGTCACATACAGCCTTGCAGGTGCAGGGGGGCTGTTAACATCTTGCTTCCCACCCCCTTCACCCCAATTGCCCAGGTCAATTGTGGTGTACACCTCCCATTGGCACCACTCCATCTGTGCCGGCACTACTACATCTGTGCCATGGTTGGGAGGCCACCAAAGGTGAGGGGCGCCTCAGCTGGGCGTACTCCTCATGGCGGGCGTGGTCGGGGACGTGGCCGTGTTGACCAGGGAGTAGGGGGACTCCAGGGTGTCCAGGGCGGCCACAGAGGGGGAAGAGGCAGGGGTGCACCACTTGAGCACAATGTTGTGCCATGTGTCAGTGCAGTCATGCCACCACCCCCTGTGGTTCCGGGGGATGCAGCTTCTGCATCTGGCACTGGCACCCGTGTGACCCGGCAGTCCGTTCCATCGACTGCCACGGGCCCAAGGGTAGTGGTAGCTGCAGGTGCAGCTGTGGACACCGCCACCCAGGCTCGGGGTCTGCCAGCGCAGGCTGCGTTGGCACTTGAAGAGCCCTTGGTAGATCTCCAACAGGCCAGGGGGGAAACCATAGGGGCAGGCCGGGCTGCTCAGACCAAGACACGTGTCCCTGGGGCAGTCATGTCATCTGCTGCCCCGAACAGCCGGTGTTGGCAAGTGCAGGGGCAGATGCACCCAACAGCACCCGGTTGTGAGTCTGCCAACCAGGACCGTTGCGGTCAATGACCCTGCCACAGCTGATGTTGCTGCGCAGGGTCCATTAGTGGGCACCCAGCTGCCACTGACACAAGTCAGGCCTTTGGTCATCCCTCCACCTGCCACTCCCTTGGCTCAATCCACCGAACCCACTGGCCATACTGGTCAGGGCGGCATTAGCCAGCCAGGGTCTGCGCCACAGTCCAAGAGGAGGAAGGTTGCACCTGCAGCACAGGCTGGGACCCCACACACAGCCACGACCTCCTGCACGTCGAGGAAGAAGCCTTTCTGTAAGCAGGAACTGGACTTCCTCGTCGACTACGTGCGGGGCCACAGCCGTGACATGCTAGTGGGTGCCAATAGTCAGACTACGGCTGCCCAACGTGACACCCACTGGAAATATGTTGCGGAACATGTCAGTTCATTCGGCCATGAGGTGCGCACGGCGCAAGAGTGCAAAAAGCGTTGGAATGACATCAAACGCAGCACTAAGGCTAAGCGTGCCTCGAATCACAACTTGACTCTGGTGACTGGCGGTGGGCCTGCACCAGAGCAGGAAGAGCTCACTCCGCATGAGGCTCTCGTTGCGGAGTTCATACCACCTAAATTGGTCGAAGGAGTGGGAGAGATGCTGGACTTTGATGCCCAGTCCAGTGAGTGTTGATGCGTGTTTGTTGAGGACGTGTGTGTTTCACTTGTGGGATGTGTTGTGCATGATTGCCGCTACATGTGACGTGTACATGGTTCTGATGTGTAAGTAATGCAATGCTTCCGTCATGCATGTCTCCTCTGCCTGCATGTGGGGACCCCATGTAGGCATGCTCCCTTGCCCCTCCTCCGCCACTCTGCACCCCAGTTCCACCTTTGCACTGGTGTTCTTCAATCTTGCCAATGTGTACTTTCTTGTTCATGCGTCCTGTGTAGATGCTAACTTCCAGCGTAGAATCTGCCAAACATATGCCGTGTGGTACAGCCTTAGTACTTGATGCAGGGTATCTCACTTGTACTGTGCATAGGTCAGATGTCCCGCAGGGACATGAGTGCCCATTCATGCTCCATGTGCATTGCACGCATGCCCCTATGTGTCCTTGACTGGATGATCACTGTAATACAAGTCCTTGGTTACATACATTGCCTGCCATCTCATCAGCCTTCCCATGTCAACTGTGGCTCAGTCCTGCGTTGCACACATGTTTAGGGTCTGACAATCTGTGTGGCTCACAGGCCTCAGCCTGTTCAATGGCCAATGACTCTGTCCAACTGTTGTTGTGTCTTCTTCACACATGGGCGGAATCCAGAGTTTTCATCATGTGTCCTGCTTACTGTCCCAGCATCATTTGCAGTGTTGTCACTTGAATCACATTAAGCTGTTGATGCCAGTCAACACTGCCTGTCAATACACAGGTGTATGGTCAGCCTTTTGATACCATGCTAGGCATCCCTGCTTTGGTACTGGGGTGGAGGGGTGCTTGGCTTCTAGATATGGTACACATTGAATGCACAATGCACGTGATGTCTGAATTTGACATTGCACTGCCTTCACATTTCCTGGCACACACCATGGAGTCCTTGTACATGTAGGTAGTGAGTGGCGTACACATTTTCTGCACTGCATAGACCCACTTCCATGGAAACTGCCACCTTTCAACAGGTCTGATCACAGAAGCAATTCAAAGTTGACCCAGCATGCATGCCAGGTTATATGTTGTGTGTCACATGTCTGCCTGATGCGTTTGCTGTCGGTGTGTGTGTGTTGTGTGCTTCTGACATGTGTAGTGACCTTTTTCTCTCTATTTTCAGGTGATGACGCAATGGAGGCAGAGGATGGTGTTGTCATGCCAGACACAGGGTTGTTACCACTACATCAACCCGGCACTAGTGGGGTCGTGGGGTGGTAGGCCACGAAAACCCCCAAGTGCTACAGTCCATCTTGTCTCTGGCTGCCTATGAGTCCAGCCTTGATGACGACTCTGACGTCCATGTTGAGTTGGATGAGCATCAAGTCCATGTGTCAGGGGTGAGTGATTCTGATGTGGACACTCCTCTGTCTGCGACACCTGCACTGAGGGATCAGACAGTCTTGGTTCCTCCGCCCGTGGTGGATCGGGACGCAGGGTCACCCTCCACACCAGTCACTGATGTGCCTGGGACATCACGTCGACGGGGCATGTAGTCGTGCAGCCGCGGGCGGTGCCAACACAGCGAGGACCCCGGTCCTTGGGTCCCGCAGGGGTCAGCCCGGCAACGCGGTCGCCCGCGCAACCGCAGTATACTGAGTGGAGCAAGACATGACTGCCAATTCAGAACGGCAGGGGCAGCAATGGAGAACATCGCTGAGAGCATGGAGCGTGTGGCCCGATCTGTGCTCCCCCCTGCTAGGCAGGTGCTTCTCCAGCAGCAGGCGGCACGGTCCACGGCCCGCTCGCTCAGGCTGGGCATGGCGGCCTCAGACAGGGCACGCCAGGCTGAAATGTCGTCTCTGCGTCAAGCAATTGCTGCTCACGCAGAGGCGCACATGGATGCCCTGAGGGAGGAGTATGCTTCCCTCAGATCCACTCTGGGTGTCCTTATGATGTCCCAGACAGCTTGAGCGTACCATCTCGGCTGAGCTACAGGCTTGCCGGAAGGTGCAGCAGTTGTCCAGACAGGCCTTGCAGGATGACCTCCGTGTTACATGTGCTACCTTGCAAGAGGAAGCATGTGTATCACGTGAGGTTCTGCATGCAGACCTACGTCACATCGCCACACAGAACCAGGCTCACCCGTCCGGCAGACTTGCTGCCGACGAGGGGCAAGCTGCGGCTAGGCGTGGCCAGGCTACTGTGCCACGTCCTCCTTTACAGGATGAGCCAGACTCGGACGACCATCTATCTCCCACATAGGTCGGGCTGTGCAGGCGTTGAGCCATGGAGGTTTTTTTTTGGCTCAGCATCATCGCATGTGGATGTTGAGCAGCACCCTGTACCTCCCCCTCCTGGGTGCCTCCCCTCCCCGGGTCGTATGTGGCCATTTTTGATTTTTCTTTTAGTTTAGTTAGTTAAGTTTCTGTTTGATAGTTAGTTTAATTAGGTAATGTAGGTTTTCCATAGTTAGTGTAATTAGTTAATATAGTTTAAAATTGCTTGTCTATTGTGCTTTCATGTGACGGTGCGGTGCTTTGTGGCTTTTGAAGGCATCCACTGTCTGTTCCAGCTGGGCCCTTCAGGCTTGTCTTGTGTATGTGTTTGCTGCTTGGGGTCCTTGACTCACATATGCCACTCCTGCCTCCCTTATCCATGGGCTCGCAAGGATGGTTCGGTGTCACAAACTTTTACACAAGGGCTTTGGACTGTCATATCTGTGGCATGTCTGGTGCTGTGTGACTTGTGTTTACACCCCTAGTGGGGATGATTTTGGTGTTATTGTCCACTGTTCAGCTTTTGCTAGATGGGGTGTTTCATGATTAATGTGTACATTAATTGCTATGCATTGTGTAGTATGTTTCTTATCTTTACTGTACACGTGCTTGTTGCAATTCATGCTGTAGATAGTGTTCCACACTTTGGATGTGAAAGACGGACTGATGGTGTGATTTATGATGTGACTCTCTGACATGGTCAAGTAATGAGATGCCTGAAGAGACACACACAGATGACTTTGAAGCATTAATCATGTGTTTCATGCCCTTTCTGCAGGGGGATGAGCCTCCAGAGCACCTTTGCCAGCAGACATGGCCCATTGGACGACGGAATTCTGGACACGTTTGTTGGTGCCCACATGCACATGTGTGCACAAGCAGAGGCACAGGGATTGCAGACCTACATCCTAGAACTGCTGACGTGTTCCAAGGAACTCCAGGCAAGGTGAGCAGCACAGGGGGCCACAACACAGCAAAGCTTGCACCAGGCGAGTTGCACATGCAGGCTTAGTCACAGCACTGAGGGTGAGCTTGACGAATATTGGTGTTGAAGCACACAATGCAGCTCAGATGTGTTGGTGGACTGATGGCTGTTGATTGTAAGGTTGTCTGGGACACCTGCAGGGGCAGTGGCACATACCCTCCGGTACACCAAGGTCCATTGAGGCACTTGTATCAACCATGTAGCCTTCGAGACATGGAAAGGGGCAGCTCACAGGGACATACAGCAAGGGACATACTCGGGTGCAGTGCATTTCATTTCCATGTACTTTATGATAAATGCACTGCCAACTTTGTTTCGGTCATGGTGGTACGCAACTTGCTCTGAAGTCATGGCTTGCTATATGGGTCTGTCTGCTTACCCAGGGAACATTGCATGTTGTGTGAATTGTGACACATTGGTGTTCCATTTGCCACGCACCCACCGGCGGCTGACTTACTGCATTGACTGTGTATGACCCGTCACAGGGGTATGTTATATATGGGTACGAAGCATCTACACCAGATTGTCTGTTTGTAGAGTAGTTTGTTGCTATGGGGCATGTTTGGTGGTGTGTTTTTGTGTAATTGGCACGTACAGGTTGTTGACTGTGGCTCTCTTTGCAGCATTGCAGTGCTCCTGTAACCGGACCTGAGAGTGCGCAGGCAGGAGGCCAGCACTCAAAACCAGAGCTAAGTGTCTTGTTGTTTTTCTTTCAAACTGCTCTGCATAGGCTTGCTGGGGGGTGCACTAATGCATGGATGTATGTGTGATTCAATTTGGTATGTTTTTTTCCCCCTAATCACCCGGAATCCTATGCAATTTTGAACCCTGTACCCTCTACCCGGTGTTCCTGCTTCCCGTACCTATCCAAGCAACGTTCCCTGACCCTCTTTCCCCGCTGGGGTTGCGGATGCCTGTGTAAGCCCCGAACTTGCAGGCGCCAAAACCCTAGAGGGGGTGGTTGGTTCGTACCACTCCTAAGCCTGGACTACAGAAGGCCATGACAATGATGTCCAAGTTTGTTTGGATTGTGTATGTGTTCATGCAGGTAGTACATTTTCGTGCATTCCCTACTTTCATGTGTCATTCCTCCTCCCCTCTCCTGCCACTCATTCCAGTTATCCAGTGTGCCAACACCTGTCCCGACTGAATATCCCTGAACCTCCTTCCCCACCAGGGTCTCAGGGGCCTGTGTGAGTTTAACCTTGCAGGCACCTGGCACACAGTGGGGGTGGTTGTTTCGTGACACTCCCGCGCCTGTACACGGGACCTGTGACAGTACACATCCGTTCATGGTGCATCATCCTATGTTATGTACCACACATGGATCACTGCTACATCAAGTCTTCTACTGGAGGGTGTTCTGGTTCGTTTTTATGGCTTGGATTTTGTGATTTTGGAAATGAGTGTGGATTCTGAGGGTGCAGGCACCTTTTTACATACAAGGTGGGAGATGGTGACGAAGGGTAAAGGTGATCCTGTGGCGAGGTGGAATTGAGGGTTGAAGGCTCCAAGACCCAGGTGCAGTTGTTCAGTGGGTCATGGTCATTTGTGAGGGGGGGGGGTTGTTGTTGATAGTTGCCTTGCCCTGCAGTGTGATGGGAACCCTGACATTGTAATGGTGGTATCCTATGTACATGTTGTGTTCTGCTGATCAATACCTGTTCATGTGTTGTGTTTACCTTTCAGGTGCGAGGGGATAGTTATGGTTTGACATGCTGGGGTGTACACATGGTGAATGTTCACATGTGATGTGTAGAGAACACTGATGGTCACTTGATTGCACATGCATATGTTGAGTGCATGTTCTTGCTGACCCACACACTTGCACTCTGATGCACTACATGTACTCCCACCCTTGCATATCCACGTGTAAACTGTTTGCCTTCTGGTGCCCACTGTGTCCCTGCAGCACATGTTCTGTGACCAATTATGGATCCTGTACATGCCTAATTTGCTTTTTGATGTGGTCTGTCACTTAGATGTGATGCTCAGGGTGTGCATCACACACAATGGCTGTTCACTGTGCTGTGCGCTGAGCAGTGTGTTGCAGGAGTAGGACACAGCACACAGAAGCTGCAGTGTTGATTTTGCAATGCACAATGTGCATGTAGACAGGCATTCATTGTTATGTTACGTCTACAACTCTTGTAATGCATTTGGAAATGACTTATTTTGGGTGGGAGGTTGTTGGTCTGTCATTTCATCTGATTCCAGGTCAGGCATCATTGTCTGATGCCACTGTACATTTTGGACATGGCAATGTATACCTTATTGTTACTGTGTTGGTGTATGGGTATTGCTTGCCATGTCATGTTGTGGTTTGGGAGATTTTGAGTGACATAACAGTGAATGCCATGGCCTGTTTTGCAGGTGTGTCTGATGCACACCTTGCATGTCAGGGTCATCCGCTTCTCAGAGCAACTAGCTGGGGGTAGATCTCTTTCCGCGGCAGGGCCCTCCCTCTGGAACAGCCTTCCTGACTCACTGGAACTTGAGGGGAACCATCTCCGGTTCGGGAAGCACCTCACGACCTTCCTCTTTGCTTCTGTTTTCTCTCTGCCTCTCCCTTGCAAAATTCTTCACTGGAACTGCACTGGATCTGCAACTGGGCCACTCTCACCGACCTCGGTCCCTGGCCCAGCCACTCTCCACTTGCACTGCCTCCCTGGCAACCCCTGCACTGCGGTACTGTCTCTCTATCCTACAGCCCCCTTCCCAGCACTTGTCTGCACTTACCTTGCAGTTGCCACCAGCTGGCCTATGTATTTGTTTTTTGGTCTACTTCCCCTATACTGCACTCCCCCTCCCCTTCCCCTTGCACTTCTCCCTTCCCCCTACCCCTGCACTTGCACAATCCAATGACACCTGGCCTAGTAGTACCGTTGTCTGTCTTCCCTTGTTCCCCCCTCCCTGCCTCATCGCACCTTGAAATACTTGTGTATAGGCCATATGATGTCATGTCATATGTGTGCCTTTTGGTCACACAGGAGAGCTTGTGTTTAAGTAGCTAGGGATGCAGACGATGTGGCACTTCCATAGCAACTATCTCAGGGTGGTAGGGTTGTGACAGTTGACTGTCTCTTTGTCATCATCGATTGTCACCTGGTATGTGCCAGGCCTGTGTGCACTCCGCAGGGGTGGGAGTTTAGGTGAAAAATGTGGCCACAAGCTGGGTCCGGGCTTCCTCGCCACGTGCCCTGTCCCCTCCCATGGGCAGTGCCTATGCCTGTGGTTGGGGATGTGGGGGCACCACCATGTCCACCAGGACACCCTGCCGTGTTGCAACATTGTGCAGGACACATGCTGCCACAATGATCCTGCACACTAATGGTGGTGCATAGAGTAGCTGCCCGCCAGAGAGGTCAAGGGAGCGGAAACGTGACTTGAGCACTCCGAATATGCGCTCCACTATGGCCCTGGTTGCAATATGGGCGGGGTTGTATCTTACCTGGGGTGGTGTGGTGGGGTTCCGGATTGGCGTCATCATGTGGTTGCTCAGAGGGTAGGCACTGTCCCCTGGGGAGGTGTAAATGGTTGTGTTAATGTGGTTTGTTTATTTGTGTGTGTGTGTGTGACATGCATGCATGTGCAAGGGCATTTGTACTCACCTAGGAGCCATGTGTTGCCATGCTGGCCAGCTTCCAGGGCCCGGCTCAGGGCGGACATTCTGTATATGAAACTGTCATGGGTGGAGCAAGGGTAGTTTGCATAGACAGAGGTGATGATTCCCTTTGCATCGCATACCACCTGTACATTGATGGAATGCCAGTGCTTGCGGTTTCGGTAGATGTGCTCAGTGGCCCTAGGTGGACGTAGGGCCACATGGGTGCAATCTATGGCACCGAGCACTTTGGGGAAGTGTGCCACCCTGAAAAAATCCAGGACAACGGCCTGCCTTCCTGCGGGTGTTCTGGGCATGTATATGTGCCTGCGGACTGAGGGGCGCGCTGTCATGATTGCCAGTACCTGGTGTAGGCAGCGTGACTGCGTGGCCTGTGAGACGCCCCCCCACTATGGCAGTAGTCCGCTGAAATGACCCAGTGGTCAAAAAATGCACGACATTGAGCAGCTTCTCCAAGTGGCTCAATGCTTGGGAGCAAAGGGTGGGGGATGTAAGGTCATCTTCCCACTCCCTGACCAGGTCTAGGATGATGTGGGGTGGAAACCTATACCTGCCATAGACCTGATCGTCAGGCATCCCAAAAAGGCTTGTCCGTGGTGCGAAAATGAGTGCCCTGGCTTTTCTCCTCCTCCTGCGGTGTCCCACGATCAGTGCTGCGACAAATGGGGCATTCATCGTAGCTGTACATACGTGTTTGTTGTTTGCGCGCACTTTTATACTGTGCGCGGGGACGCTTCCGCCTGCCTTCGTGTGGCGGACGCGTTGACGCTTGTGTGCGTCTTTTGCCGTGCGCGGGTTTCCCGTATTCAGATCCATGAACACGGGTTGTTTGCGTGCGTGTGGGCGTGTAGTTCCTTGCAGTACTTCCCCAGTTACGCCTTCTTTTTCACGCGTTATTCCCTATTTCGCGTGTTACGCCCACTGTTCCGCCCACTTTGGTTTTGTGCGCCGCGCTATGTGCGCTTTTGCTGTGCGCGTAGCGCACGCCGTGTATGCCTGCGTGGGCCATGGCTGGATGCGCACGGACAGCGGGAAACATGCGCAGCGTCTTCCTTGAATCGCACACGTGCGCGTGCGCTGCGTTTCTCGCGCTTGCGCTACCTTGCGCCAACTTGCGCATGGATTTTCGGCGCACGTTTGTTCCATGAATCGGCCCCTTAGTCTTTATCCTTTGAGAAAATCCTTAGTTAAATGCACTAGGTCTTGTTTGTAAATTGAAATAAATCCTTGTTAATTTGGGATCTTTTTTGGTTTGGAGTCCTTAGTTGAATTCACTTAGTCTCATAGGTTAAGAAAGTCCTTGTAGTTTTAAAAGTCCTATTGAAGTTTAGATCAATGCAGTGAGTACTTCAATTTGTAGTGTTCCCTTAGATTCTAATAATGTGGAAACCACGTTCCTCGGCTTGAAAAAATGTTAGTTCCTCAAAACGTGTTTCTCCGCTGCACGGTCACGGTGGTTCTTCAGGAGGAATATGAGATGAAATATCAAAGGGTGTAGAATTATGGTCAAGTCAAATTGGTTGATGGTGTTGATTCACTTCAGTTTTAATAGAATGAATAGATTCCGTCTGATCTGGGTGTTAGGATTCTAGTGTTCCTTCTCGTTCGGCACCTTCCTTGAACGCTTTGAAACACTTTCCTGTGTATAGGCGCTTTATAAATAAACAATACCATACCATACCATAACTAACTGACTGTCCTCTGCCTTTCGGCTTATCCTCCTTAGTGTATGGTGGTGGCTGATATGTCGGATTTGAACACCCCTCTGCTGCCCTTAGTCCCCTTAATGGATACATTCCCTGTTCATCGTCTGTATCATCAGATACAACACTTGAGGGGCAGGGAGAGATGGGGAGGGATGGGTCCCTTGGTCTTTCACCTCCTGCTGGCTTAGCATCCACTGTCGCCTCGCGGCATCCTCCTCTCATGTGTTTGGTCGATTTCTTCTCCTTGTAGGCACCCTGTATGTGTGTCAATAGCGATTGCTGCACGTCTTTGGAGAAAATTCCAAAAGGTGGCCATGGTATGGTTAATTTACCTTCTGTACCTATTTCTGCATATCTTTTCTTTATAAGGTGGAAGTGTCTTACACAGGTGCTGATGGGGCATAGTCCCCCCACTGTTAACTTGATACATATCAATAACTTTTACCTGACCTCAAGTCGAGGGTTTCGATACTCCGCTGTTTGGGGACAAAAAGTCACAATGCAATGATAATACTCTCCAGTTTCTACAAGCTTCTCTGGCTCTACAACTTATCAGGCGTGCTCCGTGCACCGCCCCTCCTTCCCAATCTCTGCCTCCTCAGGCAAACCCACAATCCTTCTGCGCACTGCCACTGGTTCAGCTCGTCTGCCAAACCCAAGTTCTCAAAACTAGCTCTCAAACTCTCTGTGTCATATATGCAAACCTAAGAGTGATGTCACCAAGCTACCAGAACTGTAATAGCCTGTTACTCCCAAACCCACACCAAAACTCCACAGCTGTTTTCCTGCACTCCAGGCAGAATATACCAATATTCTTTTGTGATCGAACTGCATCCGTTGCGTTGCCTAATGTGTGAAATGCCTCACTCCAGGAGACTTAACCCGTCGAATCACCTTCCGAAAAATCTATACTAGCTCTCTTGTTAACCCTCACGGGGATACCATCATCTATGACCCAAGCTAAAACGTCCAAACCACAGGAATACCTTATTTACATAACTTTTGTCATCCAAGCCCGTAAGTCAATAGTCTAGGATATTCACCAGGACCTTTTACCTCTAAGACCAAATGCGCCATAAAAATAGAAAAAGGACTTCTACTTCCACTCCTTTCCCTACTCCCTATAACAATACTAAACACTACTATAACACTACTAGACAATACTTCACCAATACTCAACAATACTAAACAATACTCCACAATATTCAGTGCCCTCCCTCAGACCCACATTTGGCGTTAGACTGCGTCAATATTTATGTTCCGTGGTGTGCTGGTGCTGCTCGGCTGATGGATCCCTGTCAAGACACTTGCCTCCCCGTTCTGGTCTGCCTGGATAACTAGCTGACTTTGGGCAGGATGATTCACAAGAGGCTCCTGACAACCTGTAAACAGACATACATTTTCCCGTCTTCTTGAAATATGCGAGGGTCCCGCAACCTCTCTGGTTCGGCAGTGAAGGAGACAACCTGGTGCCGGCTGGCGCAGCCAACCACACCTCTGCTACCAACTTGTTGGGACACACTCTGAGGTATGCCAGAGGGCCACTAGGAGTTTGCGGACTCCCAGAAGGCCCAACACCTTCCACAGGACAAATGGATGGCTCAGTCAAACTGCAAGTTCAAACTGCAGTTTATTACAGCAAACAACAACAGGGGATCAGTACAGGGGACAGAAGAATTCTGTGGACGTCTCAACTTCTCCTGGCTCACAGGCCAGTTTTATGCCCAAATGATGTCAGAGTGACGCTACAACTTGGGTCCTTCTCCAGATAACCTATGAGACCACTGGATTGGGTACTGAGTAATAGTCCACCTATAGTGGACAATATACATGTTAGTCTTCTTGCATGTCAGGTGGCTTGCCTGGTCCATCCCCAAATCACTATCTATAACAATGTTGCAGTGTGCGGGTCTTACCATTGGTTCTTGCCTGTTTCTACCCACCCCTAGGATACTAAACTGTGATTGGCTAGAGCTGACGTCCCCAGGCTTGGGATGCGCAAAGGTTCTCAGCTCTTGGTCTACCTTCTCAAGGTAACACAAATGACTATGTGTCTGCATTGTAACTTGTGTGTACCACCTTCGTCTATGACAATGCTCTTTTGCTCAGTGTAACCCCTGTCTCACATTGTAACATCTTTGTTGCGAGCTTCTGTCTCGCGACGTGAGATCAGCTCCCTTTCCCAGCGCTGGTTGCTGTCCATTGTCTGAGTCGGCCGTGTCACATGTTCGGAGACCATGATTTGGAGCTGTGTAGCTCTGAATTATGAAGAACTTTTGGGATTCATTGCAGCTGCAGCTACTCTTGTTCAGGAAACAGAATGTCATCCGTTTTTTGTTCTCTGTTCAGTCTGAATTCAACTCAGCTCAGCTCTTGCTGAGAGGCGTGTGGCCTGCTGTAATTTTCCTAAACAATTATGCGGTTTCTTCAGAGTTTGTGCTATTCTATATTCTCCATAGGTTTAGTCACACTGGGCTCTGTCGGGTCACGTAGGTGCTCCTGCAGTTCTATAATGTTATTCGCATGTAAGCATCAGCATGCCTTACTCAGGATCTCTTGCTTCTTTCAGTTTCTGCGTTGCTGTGTTTAGCTAATGGCAACATAATAAAGCGATGATAGTATGTATATGTATCTGTCCTCTCTCTATAGAACTGTACTCTCGTGTTCTTCGTGCATGTCAGTGTGTGTTTATGTCCCGAAGTGTGGATGGTACATGTGCTTCATGTCTAAAGCTGCTTAGTTGTGGTGTCTCTAACAACATCAGCAACTTGTTTTCTTGGTGCATTCGCCGATACGTCAATTGAGGTGTCTTTGGTGCTTGTAGGGCTGACTGAGGGGGTACCTCTCTACATACTTATCAACCATTTTGATAATTGTATATTAGGTCAACTTGCTAGTGATATCACACGCTGATTGTGACGTCACACCGTTCCATTCCTCAATTCGGCATTGCATTCGCATCAGGTATAGCAAATGTTGCAAATACATCACTGGCTAGTAGATGCCTTGTTCTTACCTGTCAAATACATACATTGTCTCTCTCTATTTGGTCAATAGAAAATAATTTAAACAGAATTTCCTTTATTCGTGTGGAATCCCAATTCTATTTAACTTCTATCTAACTCATTCTGACACCATGATATTAGCTACTTTATGTCATGTCATTAAGCATCACATTCTAAATTGTCTTCATAAAGTCACTCAGTTATATGTCAGTTTTCCATACATAGGATAGCTAATGTAAAGTATGTTATATTGATCATTGAAACAATTGCTTAGGAATAATGCCCCCACTCATTATTGTTTTGAATGGTTAATTCTTTCTCTAAGTAGATACATGGGTTAATGTATATTATGTTAGAACATAATATACATTAACCCATGTATCTACGTACAACAAGAATGTAACATCACAGGCAATGTTGACATATATAATTATCAAAATTGTGTCATTGCGTTCTCTGAAAAGACGCCTCGTGGGATCAACCCTGTTTCTGAAATATGAAGTTTGAGGTAAGACAACCTTTATGGGAAAGTCTCTATTAGGGGTTCTGGATTTATGAATCCCGGAAATCTTGAGTAAGGGTAATTTCTAAATGGCAGGGCATGGAAACTTATAAGAGCAATGACCCACATAAACACAATACTTAATATATATATTCCCCAATAGCTATTGGAACCTTGAAAACAACTGCAGTTTGAAGTAATACATTGGGCTAATTAGCCAGCGATGAAGCAGAAGTGGAGCCAGACTATCTGGTACCTTCCACAGTTTTTATTTAATGGCATATTTTTGCAACTGGATGACATATTGCACGTTCCCTACTCCCACTAAGTAAGTGATTATCATAATAGGCTAAAACATACACCTTTATTCTAAAAAAGATTCATATGGACTGAGGGATAAGAAACACAGGTACGAATGCATGTATACACCCATATGGAATAAATAGGACCCGAACAACAATATTAGGTAAGGCCAATAGGCATTAATATCTATCTAAAGGAGCACTGTTTTAATGTTAATTAGCACAACAATCTAGATGCACTCTTTTCTCTAATTTATCTAGATATGAATATAGTGCGGCGACAATAGGAAAATTGTTGGGTAATTTTGAATTGTAATTGGATGAGCTTGCAGTACAAGCGTATAACACGTGGTAAGTGAGCCCCAGATGTGTCTAGAAGTGTAAGGGATCCCCCTATTCTCAGTGGAGGTACTTACACCAAATCATGCTTATCCGCAAATACCAACTGACAGAAGAAGTTGTTGAGTTGACATAATAGGATTATTAATACAGATTAGGCACGAATGCCAATAGGGTGGCACTAACGTCACGTTGAGAGTAGTTGGAGACACCAACACCACCTAGCACATAACAAATTATTTTTATCACTACATGCACGCCCATGGTGTTGCGACATGGACTATTTGAGCACATTAACACAATTGGGGATATGAACTGGCAGATCATCTATGGTACGGCATGTGGCTGATGACAAATAGCACACTGGCATATTACCGGTCCTGAATACAAATAAGATCAAGTGATCTATCTCGATTCATGCATGAGCTTAAAATGACTAAGAGCTAGGATCAGAATGCAACTCTGATGAATATGTGAACAACTGATTTATGTTTTCTGTTCTGTTTTTTCCTCTGGCCATCCTTCTGACACCTCATTATGTTATGGGTATGTAACTTTTTCTTTGCAATGGATTTTGTTGATTTTGGCAATTTGGTGTCTTGGATTCATAACATTGTAAATGATGTTGCAACTATGATGTACATTTCATAATTCATAACAAACAGCCTTGAGGACGACCGAAGGTCAAAACACATGTTGGCTGTGACTAATACTATAATGACACATTTGGTTGCACATGGATATTGTTTGGAGATACATCTTTTGAGAATACAGTCAAGGAGAAAAATTACCATTGTCCTAGCGCCGTTTGGCAGCATTCAATTTTTTTTAAATTGTTTATAACTGTTAAGGGTGGTTAGGGGTACCGCCTGATGCTGTTGCTGTTGTTAATGACACACCTATAGATTAGGAGCTCAGTGCAACCTACTCAGGTCACACCCCAATCTGTGACTTCATTGTATTCAGCTACAGAGTCTTCCCTACAAGGGGAGAATGTATTCTGCTACAGAGTCTCCCCTTCAAGGGGGAGAATGTATTCTGCTACAGAGTCTCCCCCACCAAGGAAGGAGAGCTTATTGTACTACAGTCTCCCATTCAAGGGGGAGAGTTTATTCTGCTACAGAGTTTCCACCATCAACTGGGAGATTAGTCTGCTACAATGTTTACTCTTCAAAGGCGAGAAATTAGTCTGATATAGAGACTCTCCCATCAAGGGGGAGAGCTTATTCTGCAACATAGTCTCCCATTCAAGGGATAACATTGATTCTGATACAGGGTATCCCCCTCCAATGGGTGACTTTATTTTGATAGAGAGACTCCCCGTTTCAGGGGGAGAGTTTATTCTGATGCAGAGTCTTCCCTTTAAGGGGGAGAATTTATTATGATACAGAATCTCCCCCATTAAGGGGGAGAGTTTATTTTGATACAGAGTCTCCCCTCCAAGGAGGAGAATTAATTTTGGTACAGAGTCTCCCTTTTAAGGTGGAGATTTTATTCTGATACAGAATCTCCCCCTCAAGCAGGATAGGTTGTTCTGATACAGAGTCTCCTCTTCAAGAGGGAGAAGTTATTCTGTTACAGAGTCTCCTGTTTCAGGGGGCAAGTTAATTCTGCCACAGAGTCTCTCCCCATCAAGTTGTCGCCTCGCCAATATTTCAATAGAGATTTGCCTGACTGGATTTTTCCAAAATCCTCCCCAGAAGAGTAGACAAAGTTTTAAAATAAATGCCAGATGTTGAAGTGTTCAAAACGAGAGGAAATTAATTTCTTTCATGGGGGAGAATTGATTTCACAGGGGAGGTTCCATTTCAGAGTAAATTCTCCTGGGAGACTTTATTTCTGAATACATTCTCCCAGGAGAGACTTTATTAGGGGGGAGGTTTTTTTTTTGTGACACCAGCATTTTCTCTCTAGTATTCTGTGTGCCAGCATCAGGGTGCTGTCATGCATACCTAATAGGATAATAAGAAGATCCTATTCATAATATCTAAGGAATAAAGGATCTCATGGCAGGAGCCACAAATGTGTACTTGCGATTCAATCACAGCGGCCCATTTTCTTTGTGTGTGTTACTATTTATTTAATTGGATAGACAACGCCTATTAAATAATTCGACATGTATCAAAAACACTATTTTTTCCTTTAGGTTTAGGACACACATTTATGTTTTATCAATGAAGGATGAATTAGTCTTGCATAAAAGATATTAAACTCTATTTTGCACGAGGGTGTTTTCAACATTTGAATTATTACCATATTGCTTCAAAAAGATGGTTCTCAAATGTTAGATGTCTCTTTTAATACCGAGTGGTATTTTCGCACATATTCGGCACTTTGATTTCATTTTTTCTTGTATTTGCCTTCAGGATGATTTTTAGAATGGAGACGGAGAAGAGGCGTGAATGCGGAGAGCTCATGCATGCCAGGTTTTGTATTCTGGCACACACTGGCGAGCTGCACTGCTGGACCATTACTAATTGGATGGTGTTGCCTCATAGCTGCTGGGACATGCTGAGAAGGGGTGAATAGAGTTGGGTAGATCTGTTTTAAATTCAGACCACACATTTTCAGATTCTGTTGAAGAGTTTGCAGGAGTTTTGAGCAACAATTAATGGGGCATGGTTGTCCTACTAAAGCCAAATAACACAATTTCCACAAAGACACACATGCATATATTATTTGGCGTGTGGACCAACTCCATTTCCTTAAAGTAGCCACTCATATTTGAAGAAACTTGTGAACATGGCCACACGTTTCACTCCTCTTTCACTAATTTCTGAACATCCATCAATAATCACTATTAATAATGATTGACCCTTATCTGTTATTTAATGATCAATATACTGTAAGAAAAACTCACTAATTGTACATTGGTGCGGCCACTGGTTGCTATGTTCATCTCCATTATGCTGCAGGGCCCCCATTGCTCGACAAATGACGCATATACAACAAATGGAATGCACAAAAAATAATGCTGGTTTGCAGGGTAAACATCAATCTGACTAACATTACAAAACATGTGATGCGCTATTTCTACTGTTGAAGACCACACAAAGTGGTTACAGTGTCATGCAATATGTGTGCTGCAACGACCAGGTGCACATCTCAGTACTTTTGGCACCCTACAAAGGGGGCAAATTACAGATTGCTTAAAGTACCCTCTGCAAAACCCATTGGTTTACACTATGTGTCACTAATAGAGTTAGCGGCTGACTTTAAAGCCTTTATTCTTAATACAATGTGACGTTAGATCCTCCTTCTCACATTGCATAAGGCATACACGTGAGCTGTTCCCATCTCACCGTTACACCCGTGGAATAGCGTAGACAGCCGTTACATCTGGTTTCGGAACTGCCCCGCAAAAATGCAGAACCTAGAGTACAGCAACGTGCGACTGCCCTGAGCTGCGCCACCACACACACATGCTGCAGGGACCAAAAAACTGACGGCACACACCAGTATTCCCTAATTTCCCCCACAAAACATATTTTAAAAGCCTTTATGTATCTCCCCCTTCCAGGGCCGGTATTACACCAGATTGCACCCCAGGCGGGAAGTATTTTTGCCCCTCCCCAAGGCTGTACAGGCAAGAAAGACCCGACAATTCCGATACACACCCCCCACCCCGTGGTCACTCACCTGCCACGGCCATCCCCACTAGGAGGAGCAGGAAAGGGGGTGCTGGTCCCATGTGAAGGAGCGGCCCTCTCAGGGGTACACCGCCACTGCCCTCATAAACGGCTTTGTGTTTGTTTGTCTGCTTGGGTTACAGAACAAACAGAGTAACCAATCAGAGGCATATTGCATGGGAGAGGCAGTATGGTCGTTGGTAGTCACTATTATTATAGAGGAAACAACTCCTGAAGTTCGAGCCACGTGTATTCCAGACCATTAGCAAATGTGATGGCATTAACTAAATCACTTACATGGACTCCGGATGATTTGCCCAAGATCACACAGTAGTGGGACCGGGATGCTGGTGATATAAACACTTGACCACACATTTTCCTGGATTAGATAATATCAATATGCATTAAGGTGTTTGATTGCAGCTCCTGGGATTCTATCCGGGGCTACAACCAAAAGACCCAGCCCCCTGGGCTATAGCGCAGTTTTACTGCGCATCAAGAATAAATCAAACATAAGTGTTAGTACATGTCTAGACTGTAGTTGTGAAGCTTGTTTGGACATATTTTCCTAGTGTGACATGGTATGGTCCTTTTTAAAGGCAAAGCAAATAGGAGTATTTTCTTTTGTTGGGATACTGTCATACATTGGTAGAGCCATTGTGGACATGTTTTCTAATAGCATCATTACTGGCATTATGTGCAAAGCAAACATGAGTGTGTTCTTTAGTAGGCAATCTGGTCAATGGTGGTGCATCCAGCATGGAAATGTATGGGCACACCCAGTTGTTAAAAGTTTGTATATTTGCATATATTGTGGAAGATCTTGAAATGCTCCTTTGCACTGTTGGTGGCTTGCATTGATTGCATCTTTAATTGGATATACCCTACAAAACCAATTGCAAACTATTTGGCTTTTTGCCCAGTTTTTCCACATAAAGTATGCTCTAAAATGCAACATTTTAACACTATATTATACCCCCATTCCCAAACTCCCTTGTTTGCTACAGGGACTGTTGTTTAGGGTACTGGTGTAAGCATGGCATTTCCTGGATTTTTTCATGTGAACGAACGCTGTATGGCTTTTTAACTCCTTTGTCAAAAACTGTGCTGCAAAACATTATTTCAGCACATTATTTAAAAAAGTCACATAGATGTTAGCCTCTACTTAGCCATAAGGACCTGAACCAAGAAACGACGAGATACCTGCTTCCTGAAGACTCTGGTCCGGAGCACAGAATGGCAGTGATGCCTGCCCTTCCTGCCTGAAGTGTACAGGGCGGCATCCCACTGTGATGCCTCATTAAAAGACAGCTGACCACCGGAGATGCTTCAATTGTGTTACCAACCCTCTCGTGCACTGGGCTTTGTGGCCGGCTATTATTGAGGACAAATTAGCTGTATTTTGGTCGTTGCCAAAAAACACAGAGGGACTCAAAACGTATTAACCTGACTGGATTAGGCCGCTCGGTTTCCATTGTGAACTTTGTTCATTGCAGCCGCTGTGCAACACTCGCCACCCCCTCTCACTCTCTCAGTAGCGCTCAGACCCTAGGGTGAGGGGCTCTGCTCAGCCCGAAGCTAAGTCCGGACTTGCCTCCATCCCTGGGAGAGTGTGTGCACCGTCCAGCACACAATCTAACAGTGCGGGGCAGTCCTGCATCACTTCACTTACCTAACAGTTGCTGCCGCCCGCGATCACACATACCGATGACAGATCACGCAAAGAGCAGACCTTATGAGGCACTCAGGCATGGGCACCCTATGACTACTCAGAACGCTGGGGGCCCCAAGCCAACAGGCGACTCAGTCGGAGGTGTGACATGCAGCAAGGCCCACTAGTTCCAACTTAAGCTGCAGCACCTGTGTCTCGTGGCCCGGTGCTGCTCACAAGCTGTGTGGGGAATTGGGATGGGCGGATGCGCCTGCATCATAGTCGCCCCAAAGTTCCAATTTAGTACGCCTGACTTACCTGATATGCATCCACTCCACTCCTCCAGTTTTCCGGAATGGCGGGGCGCCGGCTGAATAGACAATTCCAGCCAGCCCCAATCATCAAGGCTATCAGTGCATGCGCACATAGCCTGAGGGCACGCCGCACCTGCGCCCTGCGGGGGGAGGAAGTGAAAAAGCAACAAATGTTGCGAATTGCTAATTTATATGTCAATTGCTGCCGCCCTGCCCTGCCTGAGGGCAAAGGCTGCAACCTGAAGCAGTGCTTAATACACAACGTCAAAATCAAGGCCTGGCTGGTGCACCGTGCCTTTGGCCTGGCCTGGCTTGCAGTTGCAGGACTCACGCGGCACCCCTCAGAGGCTCACTGATGTCAGGCAGCCGCCTGAGCTGCCTGACACAAAGACCGGCCTTGCCCCCTTCCTCACCGTTGCTGCTTGCTTCCCAGTGAGACTCTCACTGGCCCCTGGAATTCCTCTTGACAGCATTGACCGCCCTTGCCTGTATCTTCCCCCATTGGCGTCTGTGATTAGTCTGTGAGTATCGTCACTTGCCCATGTGATGCTCAAGTGACCATTACTGCCCATGTAGCCCCTGTAATCCCCATGTCTGTAACTTCCCCGTTTGGTCCCCTGCAACTCCCCCTGACTCTGACTACCCTCTTGGCCTCTAGGACCTGCCTGGTGCTGTCCACCCCTTTGGCCCCTGGGAGCTACCCGACTGTGATTGCCCCCATTTTGTCCATGTGGCCCACCCTGGCCATAATTGTTCTGACCTGGTACATTTGACCACTCTCAAAGGTGCCACCCCCTGCTCCCTGTGATACTGCTTGATCCTGACACAACCACCTGGTCCCATCTCTCCAAACTCTTAGCCTTGACCCTGAGATGTCTCCTCCTCATACTCAACTTCAAAACCCCAGTGCAGCTACTGATTCCCTGATTCCCTGATTCCCAGAGCCCAATCAGTGGCCCAAGTTCATAGAGGAAGAGTCGAACATCCTGGTAGATGGTGTCATGGAGGATGCTGTGTAACCCACAGGTCATAGCCACCAGAAGCTGCCTGCTTACCAGCTTACTCAAGGTACGTGCAGTGAATATGATTATACCCCCATGACCTATATTTATTATAATGCAAATAATGCAAAACATGTATAAATCTACCGCTTGGAGCATCCAACTGGAAAATGCCTAGCAAGTTGGCAGAACAAGCTATGCTGGAGAACTATCGTATGCACGAATAATTGTTTTTTGCTCATCTTTTCCAAAGTGGCAATGACTCACCATAACAAATGTACTTCCCTAACAGCTCCTATGCATTTATAACATGTAATACAAATATTGACAGATACTGGGAATCTACCAAACTCACAAGAGCAGTTTTTGAGGCGTCCAACACACATCAAAAGAAGGTAACTGATTTCTTGATCTAACCTGTATATGTCTCACCTAGGTAGGCCAAACAGGATTATCCTTACTTGCCTTACAGAGAGGGACCATTATAGAAATGTTTCCTTTACATATAGACCCAACCACTCTTTCTAAATCTGAGCGGAGCAGCAGAGCACACCCAACTCACTGTATCTTCCAGCTAATTATCCAACCACTATCACAAAACTAATTCTAGTTTGTGCACTTTCTGATGGGACACAGTGTGTTGTGACTGGCTAGCGTTGTATCACCAAACTAGATAAATGTCCAAGTACTAGCAGATGCCTAATTGAATTATTATACTAATGTACTGATTATGTTTCTTCTTATGTCTTTTCCCCTTCCCTTTCACCCCCCCCATTTCCTCCCACCTCTCCTCGCTTTTTATGATTGATCTCAAAAGTATATACAAAAAACAGTTAACTATTGACTCTATACTAGCCATTGGAATTGCCTTTAATAAGCCCTAAGGTTGAAACAACAGGCCATGGAGTTGGCACACCAGGCTAAATAAGAAGGCCTAATAGGCCGATAATGAGAGGGTATTTTGGGCTAAACTTTAAGGCCCAATTAGCCGATCTGGATACTAAAGAGAGACGCTGAACTCACTAACCCCACAAACTGACATGACTGAAAATGTAAATGATGATCTATGATTATGAGAAAGAATGTGACAAACTAGCTAAAACAAAATGCAAAAACACAAACCAAAGATTTACCTTGTGTATAATTGTCATATGTTTCACCTATCTGAGAAGCGTTTATTTTGTGGGTTCCAAATCTATGAATATAAGCTCTAAATATAAGCTATGCCAGAGTAAAGGCATGTATCAGACTCCTCATAATCATTGCAGACACATCCAATTTGATATGACACACGTGTCAGCTCCTGTGAGCCAGCTGAGCTGTAAAGGTGATGTGTATTCTAGAAGCTGGTGAGAGGAAATGAAGCTGAATGGCAATGCCAATTCGTTGATCTCTTTGTGAGGTTAGGTAATGCCTTCCTCCAGAGATAGCAACTGAACATTAATCTGTCCGGGAGCCATGCATCAAATGAGCAAACCCATTCAAAAGTCGTAGCCTCACACCAATGTGCTGCATAACAAAGGGGGACTTTGATCATATTGAGAATAGAAGGGTATGGTGGTTATTGGAGGCAGGGAGAGCACTTTAGAGGTGGAGAAAGAGTCCACCATTTTATTTCTCTCTCTCTCTCTCTCTCTCTCTCTCTCTCTCTCTCTCTCTCTCTCTCTCCTTCCTGTCCCCTCCACTATCTGTAACACAAAACACTTTGGCTGTGATGTCAGAAGAGCAAAGTCTAATTCTTTAAAGACCAGGGATTAGACTCCTAAAGCAGACTAGCTTTAGTCCAATCACCTATGGACTTTTACTTTACAATGTAAGGGTCTCGCACCATTGCCGTTGAACAGCTTGGAGTGTTTTCCAAGTACCGTTGTACACAGTTGAACCACCAGGACCCTCCAGTGCTGCCTTTTACACTCTCCTCATCTTCAAATTGCTTGCACAGCACCAATAAGTCTTATTCGGTGCTGTTGGATGGCCAAGACATGCACACAGGTACTATTTACTGCTTACTATCCATGTTTGTGCCCTAGAGACTGAGAGACTAGTTAGTCCACCTTCATGCCTTTTGCACCCATGAACCTATCCTTTTAAAGAACACTGTGGTTATTACTTGACTTAGACCCTGACTCATTACTCCGAGTACTGCATCTTGCTATCGTTGATTTCCCTGTGTTCTTTCCTCAGCGGTGGGTTTTGTGTAGTTTTTTTTCTGATTGATTGGATATTCCTTTATTTTGGGCCATTATAATTCACTGTTTGGGATGATACTGAACAACATTCACACCCCTCTTGAGAGTATAGCTTCCACTTGGCCAACATTACCACAAAAGGTGCAAGGGCTATATCTCTTAACTATGCCTGTTTTATCTTCAAGAATGTGTTGGTTCTTGGTTTGTAGACATTTGAGGGCTAAGTCGTCACTTTAGTCTCTGCTCATCCTTGTACGCTTGCAGGGCAGGAGTCAATTTGTCATGCTGGAGGCCATCTTCCTACTATGGGGCCACTCTAAATCCTCAGGCTGCTGCTGGAAGATGTGGTCCAGGTTAAAGGACTTGCCAGTGGCTTCCTGGTGCTGCAATACATGCCAGGACATTGCTGGCCTATCTAGCCTGGCCCATACTCCCAGCAGGTGCCCCCATGCTGCTGCTAATGTGTCAGGCTGTCCCGGGCTAATGCAGCCAGGCTAAAAATACCTTTAGAACCCCCTCCACACTACTTCTTCCCTGCAAACACCGTATAACGACCCACAAGCACCTTAAAACACCTTCTGCAACACAATGGACCATGAGATAGGATGGCCCAGGCTATTTTTCTCAAGTACGGATTGTGTATATATTTCTATTTTTGCAATTGTACTTTCGAGACATATACAGAAACAAAAGGAATGTAAAAAAAGAAATGTTGTCATGTATAAAGTTACTTTCTAGTAAAACAGATGTGGTCCAAGGTAAAGGAAGGGGGAGAGATGGCTCTCCTTTTCTCTTCTGTTTTGTTATAACTGATTTCATCTTTCCCACTAGTATAAGGAGATCCCGATGGATGACAATGAGTTGTACAATAAATTATTAGTCAGTCCATTCATTAGTCTATCGGGAATACATGAATAGAGACTAACAATAATAATTGACTATAGAAGGTTTCTACCATGGACATTGATCAAGTAGCAACGACAATGACATTTCAGTAGTAAGTCTATGGGTGACCTCTAATGTTGTAAGGAATGTATTGTGGCAGGCTTGGATGGAGCTTTTTGCTTTGGGGTTTGTGCTTGCAATTGACCCCTCCACTTTCAATTTTGCAGAAGAGTCAAAAAGAGTGGCCAAATCTAACCCTTATAACTCAAATAATGCTAGAGCAGATCATTTGGGCAAGAACATACATAAGTGGAGCGTGGAGTCATAACTATCCAGTGAATTAGTTCGGCAAACTATATCCATAATAAGCTGGAACACACGTGGTTTCTCGCACCTGATAAGTAAGAGCTCAGACTTTCTTAATAACTATGATATCGTAATGATGCAGGAGACTTGGTTATCTATTAAACCGGTCTGGGAGAATCATACATCATACTAAATCCTGCTAGGACATCATTAAGATGGAGACCTGTCACTGGTCTCTTGATTGTCATCAAAAACAACATTAATTTTAAGATATCTGTCCAGGAGGCTCCTAATCTTTATCTGCAGATGGTAAAGGTAGCTTAATTAGAAGGTGCAATCGCCTTAATCAACATTTACCACAACCCTCTAGGATTGACTGATAAAAAGTTTTTTGAGGACCTCGAGCACTTGCTAAATCTCTCGTCTCAATCCCCAGATATCACAAATGTTATTCTAGCTGGTGACTTGAATATGCACTTACTAATTTCAGGGAAGCAGACACAGAGTGAGCCTAATGAGAAATGGCTAACTTTAATGAGCGAGAGAGACCTGGTGATGTGCAACGGGTCCCTCTTTGGTGACATTCCTCCACAATATATGTGGGAGCGAGGTGGGAGTAATTCCATAATCGACTGTATGTTTGTTGACAGAAACACCTTCTAATGTGCTCCAGAGTTTAAAGTGATCAATTGCTCTAGTAGCGATCATGATGCTTTGTCGCTCCATCTAGATTTTGGTTGTGTGTATGACAAAATAGGTCAACAAAAATATCCTAGCATACTAACAGTTAATAAAGCACGGACCAGATTTCATTGGAGTGTGCAAATGTTACAATCCTTTCATGCAAACATTGAGGAGACTAACACTCTTGAGATGTGGCCAGAGGAATCCTATACTGCCCATTTGCTGCTGTATAAAAGGCAAACTACAACGTCATTATCTTGTGTAGTATTTAAACCTATACATGTGTTTGACCATGAGGTGCAAGTAAGGAAAGCACTGTTAAGTAGAGAAAAAAGACTGATTCTTGCATCAAGTATTTCTGGGAAAAATATGTTGATCCAGAATGCCAAATGTAAATACAGAAATTGGTCAAGATGGTGAGGCCATGCTACGTGCAATGGGATCTAAAAATATGACCCAGATTTGGACCATTAATTAATAATGCATTGCACATGAAACAAATACCTGTACAAGTAAATGGAGTCAGTGATTCTGACTGGATTCAACATTATACAAATTTGTATGCATCACCTTTGACGGACCCTAGCCATCTCAATCTTGGCTCGTCGTGTTATCATGGGTTACAAATTCAAAGGGTGTATTGTATTTTATTAGCAAAGCTAGTGGATCAAGGGTGCCTGGTACAGATGGACTGAATAATGGCATGGTTTAAAACCCATCCTGCTCTTTGGGCTAAAATCTTATGTACCATATTTAACCAAATTCTAACATCAAATATTATCCCTGATTCATGGTGTAAATCAATAATAGTCCCATTTTCAAGAAAGGCGATTGGTCCTGTGCTACCAACTATAGGCCGATTGCCATCTTGGTTGCCCCAGGGAAGATTGTTTCTAAATTTATCTTACAGGACATTAACCAATGGACAGCTAAACAAGCTCAGTGTGATGTGTTCCAAACAGGCTTTGTTCGTGTATTGGGTACATCAATTAATTTGCTAACACTTAATTCTATTATAACAAATCATGCAAATAAGAAACAACCTCTATACATGGTGTTTGTGGACCTAAAGGTGGCTTTTGACTAAATATCAAGGGAATTATTGATTAAGAAATTGGTGAATCAAAATTGCTCAGCTTATCTAACAGCTTTGATCAATGATATACACTCGCATAATTCGATACAGGTTCGACTGTCTCATGAAGGAAATTTAACATTGCCCATTAACACCTGTCGAGGTTTGCGGCAAGGCTGCACACTTGCAGACGTATTGTTTAATTTCTTTATTTCTGATGTGGGCAAAGCCTTTTTGAAGATAAACACTGATGCTCCCAGGCTGGCAAATAGAGCTATTCCCTACTTACTATATGTTGATTACCTTGTTATCATGTCTAAAACGCCCCAAGGCCTACAAAAACAACTAAATGCCTCGGCTAATTATGTTCGGGAGAATCTTCTGACCATAAACTTAAGTAAAACAAAGGCTATGCCGTTCATCTTGATGGCCAAGTGTTGGAATGTGTCTCTTCCTATATTTATCTGGGAATAAATATTGCTAACTCGTATGATGTTAAAAATTACATTAATACGTTAAAAAACGAATTAACTACCGGGATATTACAAGCGAGACTAATTCAGTCTAAATATGGGACATCTTCAACTAAACCTGTATTGACTTATTATATGCAAAAACATACTCCAGTCCTCTTGTTTGCGGCCGAGACAAAACCTGTAATCTCTGAAAAGATATGAACCGCTTTTTGAAGGGAAGTTCTGATGGCGGATTCTACAGCTTCCTAATTGTGTTCCAACTGTATGGCTGAGATTTGAACTTGGGTTCATTTCACTCTATACACGATATGTTTGGCAGATTATGGCCTTATTTAGAAAATGCCTCTTGGCGTTACAGTCTCCCTTGGTAGATGGAATTCTAGCTAATTATGTCTTCTCTTCTAGAGGTGAATGTATATCAAGATGGCGAAAACGGGTTGTCTTTATCATGGCCAATATAGATATTACCTTGTTGACCCTGATCCAGAATCCAAATAGAGGCAGGGTCAAACTGTTTCAATGGGATTTTGCTAAGAATGTTCTGCAAGTAAAAAGATATGGAACTGCTGAAAGTTACTTATTGAGGTATCCCTCTGTTGGTTTTAGGAATGAATTTATGTGAATCTTTATGTGAATCCGATTCAACCTATGGCCTATGAAAGACATAATGGCTAAACGTAAAACAATTAATCAGAATACAAATGCATGTAGGTATTGTCGGTCTCCAACTGAAAAAGAGACTCTGAAACATTTACTGACAGAATGTGCTAGCCTACTTGGGCTAAGAGTACATTATTTTAAACACATTCTAAAAGCCTATAGAGATATGGTATCTGACATATTATGGTTGATGATCCATAGTGGGTATCACTTACGAGTGTGAATTGCTGTAGTAGGGTTCCTACATGCCCTGAAATTGGAAACAACATGATTCTGTTTAATGATAAAGGATTATCATACAGTGATACCACTAATTTGTTTCCTTGGTCTTCCTTCTCATAACCTTTCCCTATCTCCTTTTCTTTTTTACTCTATGACTTACTTAAATTTGTAAGAAATCCATGTTTTATAGGTTGCTGTAAATATGAATGATGAAGTACAATTGTATTGATTGAATGTAACACTTATTTTAATACCTTATATTTTGTGTATATAAATATTGTAAAGTTGGAAAAATTCCAGCTAAAACAATTTAAAAAAAAGAATAATAATTGACAATTTTTGGTATCTCATGGGATTGGCCCTTTGAGGGTTATGGTGTAATGGGTTCAGGATGTGCGAGATGGACGGATGAGAGGGGAGGAGTGTAGTATTTATTACGGTTCTAAATTCTACTAGGCAGTTGACTAAGTTGTAGAGATTGAAAGAAAGTGCTCCATATTTGTTGGAAAATCGTTTTTTGATCATTGCGCCTGAAGATAACTCTTTCATAGTTGGCTGTTATACCCTACTATGCTTTTATATATGTGAGGATGTTATTTCTCTTTAAGCCATGGGTAGTCCGCTAGTGTAAAGGGTTACAATTTGAATGCTTGCCTTGGGTCATGAGTTATCATTTTGAGGTGTTACAGTTTGCTGTGATGAGGCAGATTGTGGGAGATGGTGGGGTGGATAAGCAGGTCAATGGGTTGTTTGGGTGTAATACTATGAACAACTATTTGTGAGTGGAGGTTTTTGCTCAGTAAAGTGTGGCCCAGCTGTGGCCAAAACTGTGGTATTTTCCTTCCCACTGTGCTCAAAATGTATGTGTTTTAGGTGAGTGTGGAATATTTTTCTGGGAATTTGGGGCACAAGGTGTCACAGAGTACAACTTTGATTAACGGGCATTCCGTGAATAGTTCCGGATGCCCAAATGCCTTACGGTATTCTCTCGTTTCAGGCTCTGGCCTGGCTAACCTCTTTCCTCTCTGATCACGGAAACTGCTCTCCTGAACATCCATGAAGATCTGCTCTCCAACCTTGACTCTAACATTCCCTCTGTCCTCATCCACCTCGATCTCTCTTCTGCCTTCGCCACGGTCAACAATACCATCCTGCTCAACCGTCTCTGTGAAAACCTGGGAATCACTGATCAGGCTCTGGCCTGGCTGACCTCTTTCCTCTCTGATCGATCCTCCCAGGTCCAACTTGGATCCTTCCTATCATCTATATTCCTCTCTACCTGTGGTGTTCTCAAGGGGTTTAAGCTCTCACATTGGCAGCTCTCGCCCACTGCATTGCCATTTTCTGCTCAAATTTCCAGTGCTACACTGACGACACTCAACTAATTTTCAGGCTACTTCCGGCCACCTCCTCTCCCTTGTGTCTTGTTTGTCATCTTTGTGTGTTTCTGCGGTTGTCCTGTGTCTCTTTCTACCTAGTGGTATTTTCTGCTACCGGTACCTGATCCAGCGATCTTCCTTGTTCTGGCTGTTATGTAGCTGGTGCATCAGCTTTGATGACGTGTCCGTGTGTTATTCTTCCATTGATTTTAGGTAATGCTGATATCCTCATGTTTGAAGAATTCTTGTGTTTCCCCTTCCTTGCTTTTGATAATCATTTTTGCTCGGCCGATTAGACCATATTGAAGCTGTATGCAATGTTATTCTGGGCACAGCTCTAGAACTCAATTGCGTTTATTCATTGTGTCTTTTGGGTAGTCTCCTGCAAAGTAAATCTTGTTGACGTGATAGGTGAGAGTTTTTCTTGCAGTCAGTCAGTAGTATTATTTGCATTTGTTTATGGATCAAGAGGCAAGCGATTAAGGGTTGTGGTTCTAGTTTCAAATGGAGTAGCAATATGATTGGTTTTCCTATTAATTTGACTGTGTTTTCCCCTTTTGACCTCTCTGGAAGGTCAAAGATAGGGATGTTGTCCCTTCTGCTTCTGTCTTCTGCATCTGTACAGATTCATTCCAGCCATTTGACTCTTACTTGCAGGTGCTCTAGGCCTTCCATTCTATCTTCCATATTTGTGTTGAGTTCTTCCATATCTGTGAGCCTGCCACTATGATTTTTTTATTTCCTCTCTAAACCTTTTATTTCATTTTTCAAATGCATCGTTCTTTGGTCTACAGCAGCCGTGCAGTGTTTAATTTGCGCATGGTCTCCTGGGAATTTCATGAACCGCAGGAGCCAGGGCAATCCCAATGCAGTCTAGGCCTGATGCTCTGCTGCAGTCCTCACTTCCCCACCACACAAGTCGGCCAATCACCTCTTCGCTGGTGGATAATCCTAGATAAGTGATGCCACTGGAGTCTGGAAAGCTTGGCGCCTCTCCCACTGTATTAGCATGTCATTTTCTATGCTTCTTTTGTAGCATATTTAATGGCTTGTATACAATGTGTATAATATAAAGTGCACTTTATAAGGTTTAACTATATTTTGGTCCTGAAAGCGTGCTTTTGTAAATTCGGTGCCAATCCGTCCAGTAGTTTTCTTTAAAACGACCAAAAAGTACATCTGAAAAAATTAGTGATATCTATGTCCGCTCCGCGGACACACTTCCCTGTTCGCTACGCGGACAAGATACCGATTGGCTAATCCATAGCGTCATGTTCACGGACATGTGGCGCATTCACTGATTGGATGTTGAACGGCGTGAAGTGCGTCAGATTCTGTCGCTGCGCCCGCCATCTTTCATTCGTGTTTTGGTGTACGCGGACATCACGGCTAACACATATAAAACAACACACCATTGCACTTGTTAACCGAGGCAGGCACCTGCACTGTTTGATGGAAACAGCGGTTCTGCAAGTGTATGGGAGTAGCAGTTCTCATGCATGCATTCAGATATGTTGTTGCAAAGTCAGAATGCCTTTTCATTCTGAGTGAAGGTCACTTAGTTTGCTTTTTTGGTTGCGAGCTCAGTGGGCCCACGCATCCGACTGAACCCATAAGGGTCAATTGTTTGTTGACCTTGAGCGAAAGGGAAAATTCAGTATGAATGCATGGAGTGCAAGTTTGGAAAAAATACCATTTGATAAGGTTATGTATTCAAAACGTTTGTAAGACACATGTAATATCAGTTGAAGAAGATTCTTTGCTGCAAGCACATCGCTGTCTGGGTTTAACGAAGACAATGGAGATGGTAAATATCGTGTAAGTTTACTTTTGATGACTCTACACCGGAATGAGTTTTAATTTTTTATTACCAGAAAAATAATTTTGCCATTGTAACTGAGATACTATCTTTCTGTGTAGTTGTCATTTTTTAAAAAACTTATTGAGAGTGCACATTCTCGCCGTTTGTAGGCTATCATTAGGTTCACCCATGTTCAACGCTATTATTTCTTTAAAATGTCATGTATGACCACATCGATTTGTGTATCAGTTTCCACGTTCTTTTTGTCTTTTTTGAAATAGTTTGGTAAAGGTTGGGTATTGATACATATTTTCTGTTACCTTTTCCGAACAGTTAAATTTTGCCGTACTGTGATTGCAATGGATTCCAGATGCCAAGTGATGGATTCTTTGGACACCAGATGCATGTACTTGTGACTGGCTGCCTAACCGTCACTGTATTGTGGGACAACCGGCCCGGCCCCATTTGCCCATACGCTGGAGTGGCCATTAGGAGTAACATAACATCTTTTATGGTGCTGTTGGCCAAAGGTCATGCCGACGTCTTGGAAATCAATGTGCGACTGAATCGGTTGCTTTATCGAAAGCGAAAAATGTGTGCCTCATGATTAACATTTTTGATGACGACCAAACAAACAAAGTTACTATTTGATTGAAAATGGGAATAGTCCAATGATCTCGGACAGTTTATTGTGAAATTAAAGTACTTTACAAATTCTAAAATTGTTAATGTTTTCCTTTATAAAACAGTTTATTATTTCAAAAAGTAACGTGCTACGTTGTATGCCGCTGTGTATTCATTTGCAGGTTCTGCGTCACGGCACGTAGGTGCTTATGGGCGCATTTGGCTACGCTGGAGAGGAACGTCATCCAAAAAAATTTGCAATGTCATTAGGGTTGGTTATGTGACGAGATGTGGGAGTGTTTTCGTATTACACAAGTGTCGTAATGTAGTTAAAAAACGTAGCGGTATACGTTTATTGACTGAGGGGTAGGCTGCATTCATGGGGAGTGGGCAGAATGTCGGGGTCATGTTATAAGGTCATTATCCGCACAATGTGGCTACTGGCCATGACCAGAAGGTAGAAAAGGTAGGATTACAGTGGCCATGTCCACCTGGGACTGGCTTTGTGGTAAAGTTCTTCGACATTACGATACATTTGAAAGGGAGGAAAAAAGTGCTGGTGGTAATATGTTAACAGCGTTTCCTTTTTGCTTTTTGCAGGCTGCTAGGGAAAGTGAAGAGAGGCCATGTATGTAACAACCGCCTTCCCTTTCTATGGTGGCCATCTTGGAAAAGGACTTGGTTTTCTAATTCGGGACGCCACAGGCGTCTCGTGTTACAACGACAAATCCTCTTTTTCAGTAGCACACGTTACTGCTTTGCAAATCTAGATTGTTAATGGCAAATGTTATTGCGTCTATGTCCTTTCCTGCGAAATATAAAGTAGATGGAGTGTATGCGATTTCTTTTTTTAAATATTTTTAAACTGTGAAAGGATGTCATCTTTGATGTCCTGGGTGTTAGTGTTAGCAGTGCACAGTGGTGGTGCGAGTTATGGTTGCTTAGCTTACCATAACTGGTGAATTTCAAGGGTTTTCCGGTTTTACTTCGAACCATAACGTCCCGTTAACGTTTTTTTGAGTGAATTTCATAGGTTTTTAGTTGTTCAACTTAACCATAACGTCCCTTTAACAAAGTTTTTGTTTTACTGAATATATATATATAAATATATATATTCAGTGAAAAAACTTTGTTAAATGGGACGTTATGGTTAAGCTGCGCTACTTAAAACCTATAAAATTCAGTGAAAAAACTTTGTTAAAAGGGTCGTTATGGTTAAGTTGCGCTACTAAAAACCTATCAAATTCAGTAAAAAAACTTTGTTAAAGGGACGTTAAGGTTCAAAGTAAAACCGAAAAACCCCTGAAATTCGGCAGTTATGGTAAGATAAGCAACCATAACTCGCGCCACCGTGCACTGCTAACACTAACACCCAGGACATCAAAGATGACATCACAAATGTCATTGATGACATCACTGATGACATCACATGGCTGGCTCTCCCTTTTTTTCCTTTACTGACATATCTAAGCCACATAGTTTTCTTCAGTAACAGTCAGGAAGTAAAAATTGAAAAGGTACTATCAAGGATGAAGAAAGGAGGAGGCTTAACGGTGTCAGAAGCGGCCTCTGAAACGTACTGCTGTTGACGAGCAAAGGTGCGGCTTGACACGTACGTGGTGTGCGTCGCACGGAGCAGGAGCGAGGGTCCTTTTCTCTAACTGAACGTGCCGAGCCGAAGGACCCGAAGGGGCAGAAGGAGTCGAGCTCCGTGGTACAGGGAACAGGGAGCCCTGTGCTGTGCGGGTGCACCCCGTTCTGGGCACTGCCGGCTCTCAGAAGGACGACGCGAGGAAGGAGCAGTCCTTTGAGTGTGCGGTGCAGGGGAAGGGCCGCGACGAGCTGGGCAGAGCTGGACAGAGCTGCTCAGTGCACCTATTAGGTGAGGAGGTTTTACAGCCAGAAGGGGCCTTGGAGGTGCCTGGTGTGGGAGTGGCACCTCCCTTCTTTGCCTTGTTGGTGTCTCTATCTAGTGAGTGCAGGGATTGACCTGCCTCATTGTACTCCTGTGGGTGACCCCCCCTTTTTGCCTTGTTGGTGTCCCCGTCTAGTGAGTGCAGGGATTGACCTGCCTCATTGTGCTCTTGTGGGTGATACAGAAGTAAGGAGGGGGTGAGTGGAGGGCAGGGGTGGAGGACTATCGTTGCTCCCTCCCGTTCAGCCTCCTTGTTGGGCTCCGGAGGTGTCTGTACAACGTAATCCTCCGTGTACGGGCCTGCTGGGGTGCGCTGGGGGATTGATATTTGGTTCGCCTATCCATAAGTCCCCTTTTCTACGCCCTGACTAAGAAGCGAAAAGGGTTATATAAGCCGGGGACTGCAGGCTACGGCCTTTGACCCGGTATTTACTGCTAACCGTCTCCCCCTTATAGGAGGGTTGGGGGTAATGTTGGACAAACCCTCCCCCACTGCAGGTTTGGACCGGGTGATAGCAGCTCTTTCCCCTTTTTGGCCTTAGTTTTTCTGGGCAGTGCCTTTTTAGCCGGCTCAGCATTTAGCCTTTTGAAAGAGTGAGACAACGCAGAGATGCAGCGGGGAAAAAGAGCGCAGCATTCGATCTATAACTTACGGAAAAACAGGACCCCTGCTATAAAAGAGCCAAAGGAGACCCACAGAAAGGGAGGTAAAGCTAAGAAAAACGCTAAATATGCTCTACCTGTAGTACAGGGAGCTATTACGGAGTTCTTCCCTGTGAACCCCCCCTCAGAGACCAACTCAACTACAATTGAGGAGACGGCTGAACCGGCAAATACAGGAGGCACCTCTCTAAATTCTTCCAACTTTGATGATATTGATAATAATTCTCTTTTGGATCTGTGTTTGACGATACAGAGAGGGATGCAGACACACACGCCACAGATAATATCCAAAGTCTTTTCGCCCCAGAAAGAAAATAACATGAATATTGATTTAGGGGGACACAATATAGCTGGAAGTGGGGAACGTCTATCCACCTCCCCGAACCTTGCAATGGCCTCAATGGAGGACGAGTCGGACCACGAGATGGTGGAGAGTACTGGTTCCCAACCCAATGCTACACAGCTAGCTGAGCTCCAAACGTCTGTAGCTTCCCTCCAATTTGCTCTGAAGATACTGCTACAGATGACGGGACGTATCCTATCTAACACCAATTCTATTTCCACTACATTAAACTCGAAGGATATTCTGTGAGAAGAAGCCGAAGTTAATTTATCGGACGCTCTCCAAATAGCCGAGGAGATGGAAGAACAAGCAGACGAGAAGGTGAGGGATACGGTGCAAGGGACACCTCATAGTAACATCTTAATTGAAGATACTCCCACAGAGACAGAGGAACAAGATTTGGAACATCGCCCCCAAGCCCCCCTCACGCGCAAACAACGTATATTGGCCAGAAAGGCCCTCAAAAACAAGTCAGCCATAATGCACGCCCCATCTCCTACGGCAGGGCCAGGACCTATATTCGAAACTCGTTCAAAAAAAGCCAGGAAAAGACTGATGAGAGCTGCCTTGCGGGCAGCAACGAAAAAAGGTCCGCTCACAGATTGGCTAATCCCTGAAGATAAGTCCCAGGTCATGGACCTAGAGGAAACTGCATTGGAGGACTCGGTGCTTGTCTGTGAAGTAAGTACGCCCTCCCACCTTGAGCCTGCTCCGGAGACACGGTCCTCGGAGGACCCGATTGAGCATGTTCTCTTGGAACAGCAGAAGCTAGTGCCTGAAATCAAGACTAATCGCTTATGCTTCATCAAGAATCTGTACCCTAGGAACAATAATTCTTGGTTGGCACGCTCTGAGCTATTAACTCGGCTACACCACATTCGCCAACTCCGTGTCTTAAAATCTGATGACTTTCTTTTCATTGAACCTCTGTCGGGTCCTAATCCTAATTTATCTGCCCTACATTGTACTTTTTTAAATATTGTGCAATTACTGAGAAAATACAAAGAAGAACTGAGAGCGGTGGATATTGATATTGACGTGGACCCGCAGGAGAAGGATCTCTCAGTTATCTCTGAGGAATCAGTTGGGATATCATCTTCTGGAAATGAGTGCAACACAGGAGTAGGGGATAGTCCCCTATTGGTGGAAGTACAACTAGCACTCAAGTCCTTGTTAGATTCTTTACCCCAGCTGTTGCAAAGTCATTGATATCTATCATTACTTTCATGGAACTGCAGAGGTTTCTCGCATCTTTTGAGGACAGATGGTTCTTCTGCCTTCCTATCGCAACATAGTTATATTTGTCTGCAGGAGACATGGTCATTGGACTCCTTAGTGTTAGATGGTTTTGTTACACATCAATCACCTGCAAAACGAGGCTGTAAGGGTCGCCCTTTTGGCGGCCTACTGACGGGGGTTATCAATACTATCAAGTCCCGGAAAATTCAGTGTAAAGCTGAAGACCAGTTATTGGCGGTGGAAGTAGAACATCCTACTGAAAGTGGCTGTAGCAGGTTTCTATTAATTAATCTGTATAACCCTCCCGGAGCAGTAGCAAGGGACACCTTACAAGAGGCCATACAGGATTTACTGTCTACCTGGACATTAAGAACTAGTAATGTCGCTATCACTGTTGTGGGGGATTTTAATTGCCACATGTCTGACGATATTCTTATATCCACCAATTCAGGTCTCAGTGCGAAGTGTTTGATGACCCATAGTAAGAGGGAGAATGAAGGACTTGGGTGGTTACAATTGTTCGAAACTTGGGACTTGGCGATGATTAATGGCCGCACTTTTGGGGACAGACCAGGGAAGCATACTTGGTCAAATGGATCATCACTTAGTACATTAGACTATATATTTATGAGCCCCGAGATGCAGTCCAAAGTAAGGGATATGTGGGTTAAGCCTAATGGATGGAGTGACCATGCTGCACTGCATTGCTCAATAGTTATACCGAGCCCCCTCACTCCCCTAGCGAATATTGGAGGTATTCAATCTAATTGTTCAGGAACTAGAATTATATGGTCAGAGAAAAACATCAGAGCGACATCTGAAGCTCTCAAACCTATCACCATACAGGGCCTTTATGATTTCACGATATGACGATAAACGAAATTGAAAACTGGATATCGAGCTTCTCAGGTCAACATGCTTCAGCCAAAAAGGGCCGCATGTTAAAAACGGGTGGCACTCTACCCCCTTTTAACAGAGAAATCAGAGATGCCAAGAGAGGGCTCAGAAGAGTGATCCGTGGTTTAAAATCTTTGAATCTTTCTGAAACCCAGTACCGTGAGAAACTAAGAACTGCTAAAACTCGATATAGAGCTGAGATCAAAAATATCAAGAGAATAGAGCGAAATAACTGGGACCAGCGACTCATAACTACGATTTGTGCTAGAAATTCACGCAGCATTTGGGCACTTCTCAATGAGAATAGAGGGAAAGTCAAAGGCCCTATGGTCAACCCAATTGACGAGAATACTTGGGTAGAGTTCCTATTAAATCGTAATACGAAAGAAGAGGAGTCCTGGAGTATATCTATTGAGAAGGCCCCGATTCTTCCCCCTTTTGATGTCTCTTCGGAGGCAATTCTCAATAAAATTGCCTCCCTCAAGTTTTCGAGAGCTCCTGGCCCAAATGGGCTAGCGAACATTGTGATCAAAAATAATTCCGTATTCTGGGCGGAGTTATTTTCCTTACTCTTTAACAAGATCTTAGCTCAGGGAACTATCCCCTGTTCCTGGCAAACTGCCATTCTTATTCCAGTATTCAAAAAAGGTAGGCGCTCAGAGCCCAACAATTATAGGCTTTTATCTATGTTAGATATCACAGGGAAACTTTTCGCCTCCTTACTGTTAACTGAGCTGCAAAAATGGGTAGATAACACTAGTATACTTAGCAGATTCCAATGCGGTTTTAGACAGGATTTCTCTACATCACATAATCTCCTGGTAATGGATATATTACGCACTAGAGCGCTTAGCAGAGGACAGCCCCCGTTGTATGCCCTCTATATTGACTTCAAGGCCGCCTTTGATTCCATCCCTCGTGAGCGGCTCTGGGCCAAGTTGGAAACAATGGGATGCCCATCAGGATTATTATACTATCTTAGATTACTCCATCATGATACCTCGGTGTGCCTTAGACTTAACCAAGAGGGCAATACGACTAGAAATGTGCCTCAAAATTGGGGGTTAAGCAGGGCTGTGTACAGCACCTCTATTTTACTTATATGTTTATGACATCCCGCGGCACTTACAGATGTGGACAATTGCCCACCAAAATTGGGGATGTACTGTGTGTCGTTTTGGCCTATGCTGATGATCTGGTAGTCCTAGATAACACCATAGGTGGCCTTAGGCGCTCAGCACATATTCTTTGGACTATGCTAGGACCAATGGTTTGTCCATTAACCTGGATAAACTAAAGTACTTAGATTTACCAGGAAAAGGGTAGCCCGTGTGAACTTGGTGGTACATAAAAATCTTATCCTCTATGCCCCTTCTTACTGTTATTTAGGAGTGGAAATAGAACCACTAGGTGATTATACATTATGCAAACAGGGGCGGACCATTCGTGCATTACAAGTAATTTCATTAGTCTCATCTTTCACTAACAAGCAGGGCGGTTTCACTCTATGGGGACTCGCCATCTCTATATGCAAGTCTTTGTCCCTATGGTTATATTATGGTCTCGAGTCGCTGTTAACAGTTGACTTAGAGTGGCTTCAAGTGATCGAGGGCAAGTTTTGAGACGTATGTTGGGTCTTCCCCGGGTGTGCCGATGGCTGTGATTAAGATTGGAATTGGGCCTTCCTTCATTGAAAGCGTTGATATTGAAAAAAAGAGCTGGGTTTTACCTGAAGATGATAAGTGGCTCCTCTAATCCAGTATTGTCGGTTATTCAGCAGGAACTGACTAAAAAACATACTACCTCACTTTTTTATAAAGATATGAGCAAATTCTTTGCCGACATTGGCTGGACTCATAGAGGGGCTTGTGTCTCTAATGAAACTTTAAATGCACTTGAGAAAAAAGTAGAACTTTGGGATTGATTAGAACATTTTTCCCATTTAAGTAGTCTCAAGTCATATAATTTTGTGAAATACCGAATATATCAGTTTATGAAACCACAGGCCTATTTATATCTCTGCCCTACCAGAAGACTTCGACGATTTATCATTCTGTTTCGGTTAGAACAATTGCCTACTCTAACCAATAGAGGAGCTTGGAAAAATATCCCTGCCAATGAGCGGACATGTCGGCTTTGTAAATCTTTGTCGTGTCCAGAGACAGCTAGGCATCTCTTGACGCAATGCCAGGCTATGAAGGAGCCGATTATAAACTTTTTGGGTGAATTTGTGCATGATCTATTAGCTATCCAGGAACTGTCGTTCTGGCATTATTGTACCAACACTTGCAACATGCACCTAATTATAGCACTTTATAATGTCTGGCAACAGATTGAATTAGGCTTAGGTCTCTAATTAGATCTGAATTATAACTGCCTAGTCATTTGTTTATTATATTTGAAATTTCATATGTATTGTAGATTGATGAATTTCTGATCTTTGATATGGATTTAATATTTGATGTTGATATTTATGATTTTATTTTTATGTTATGTTTGAAAATGAAATATGTGTAAAGTTTGAATTTATTTTCAACCTATATCACATTAAAGAATTTGATTTGATTTGAAAAGGTACTATATTTGTAGACTTAGGGTCAAGTCATATCGTATGAAACATATATATAGCGGAAGCACAGGCTTGAAAGAGAGCAATCCTCTCTGTGCATGAAAATAATCATTAGAGTTATCAGCACTTTCTCATAGTTTTATTTGTATTACTATACCTTCCCTGTATATGCTCATATTTGTATACATTGTACTCACACTCCTTTCCTTAGGGTTCACTGACATCATTTGATACACATACATACAGTAAGTAGCAGCTTTGAAACAGAGCAATCATTTCTCTGCATAAAGATAATCAGTTACGTTATGAACTCTTTCTGCTACTACTTCTGCTTTTTTGCTTACTTCTCTGTCCCTGTATATACTCATATTTGTATGTGTTGTTGTCTCTTTGTGTTTTGTCTGTATTAAGTGTAATTATGTATTAAGTGGGTTTTATTAGATACTTATTACATGTTAGTTTATGAATATTGCACCTTCATCATTTATACTGCACACACTGCCTAAGTTTCTGCATGAGTTGCTTAGTATACTGGATAGAACTTCATAATAGAATGCTATTTATATCAATGCATTGCTTAATGCACTAATCAGCTCATGATATTTATTCAAATGATCCTTCACACTTTTTGGTCAACATTATAAGAATCCCTCCTACAGAGTTTTCATGAAAAGTAAATGCACATGTGATGTCATCAGTGACATTTGTGATGTCATCTTTGATGACCTGGGTGTTAGTGTTAACAGTGCACGGTGGCACGAGTTATGGTTGCTTATCTTACCATAACTGCCGGATTTCAGGGGTTTTTCGGTTTTACTTTGAACCATAACTTCCCTTTAACAAAGTTTTTTTACTGGACGACCGCGGAGAGCGCGGTGAAACTTGGATTAAAAATTGTATTTAGTGGAGTGTGTTGGTGTGTAAGAGTGTTTGGGGAGGGTGGGGGAGTATGAGATAGTTTCAATGTTCTGTTTTTTTATGTGCTAGACACTTTTGTTGTGTTTGATTTTTCTGCGGACAACACAGCTGTTCTGAAATGTTCGTAAATAAACAGAATGGATTCGGTGTCAAGTTGAAAGTGTTCTAAGAAGACTCGTGGGGTCCTGGAATGTTCGCAGGGGGTGTCCTGAAGACATTGTCTGTATTGTTCGTTGTCAAGCTGAAAGTGTTCTAAGAACACTCGCGGTGTCCTGAAATGTTTTTTTGGAAACTACTGGACGGATTTACACCAAATTTGCAAAAGCACGCTTTCGGGACCAAGCCATGAATTTGGTGTAAATCCGTCCAGCGGTTTGGGCTGTAGGCGTGTGCAAAGTTTTTTCCCGTTATGTCTATTGGAAAAAACAAAAGTTTTGGGAACCCCCCTATAACTTTGCCCCCCCTGGACCAAACCTCTCCAAATTCAGAGTGGGCCATATACTTTTTTTGCAAAGTTTGGTGAGGATTCATCCAGAGGGAGCAAAGTTATAAGCCGCCCAAAAAATGCTCTTCCTATGGAAACACCAACTTAACCATAACTACATGGACGCTACTGCGTCCATGTAATATATCTATACATTTGCACCTGGGGTGGGGGGGGCACAGCAAATCAGGTTCTGCATAACGTGGGCTGAAATCTCAGATTTCAGCCCGCGTTTGACAGAGCCACAGGCTGCCTCCCCCGCTACGGACCACCATCTTTTCCCACCCCTTCCCATTTTTATTTTTGAACCAAATCCAAACCCCCCTCCCCACTTATGTTCATGCATCAGTGGCGGACAGTGGTGCTGCAGCCCCACCATCATCAGCATCCCGGCTGACCGCCATGGAAAGAGAAGTGGGGCTCCGTAGGGAGCCCCAACTTCCCTTTCCATAGCGGCCATCTTGGCAAATTATTTTCACTCACTTAACAGGACGCGTGCAACGTCCCATTCAATGAATGAAAATACCTTGTTTTTTCATAGTCTCAGGGTAGAATTGATACAGGAAGTGTGGGTAGCTGGACATGAGGCCAGGCAGGATGTCCAGCTTGGCAGGGAGCAGGCTGCAGCTAGCACATCATCAACCTGTGCTCAGGCCAAGAAGGAGGACTGACTGGAACATGAAAGGCTGCTGCTGAGGACTGTGCTAAGGCTCCTGAGAATGGCCCAATATGCCCAGGAGCAGGCTGTTGCATATGTTGCTGCAACTGCAGAAGCAGCCACTACTCAGGCAAGGAGGATTCCAGACAGGCCTGGGGGCTGTCTGCTGCTGCTGAGGCCTGTGCTAAGGCTAGAGATGGGGCAAGGATGGCCCAGGACCAGGCTTCTGCTGATGCAGCAGTGGCTGTTACTCAATCTAGGGACGCTGTTTGCTTTGCCTGAAAACAGGCATCAATCCACATCCAAACCGCTTTGTCATTTATTACATTGTATTCACAGAGAGGAAGTGGGATTTGGGGAGGAGGTTGCTGTAATTGTTCACAGTTATACACCCACCACTATCAAAAGAATTGTTTATTAACTCCTACTAAAGGACCAGCAAATAAATGTTGTCCGATTGCTGCTGAGGCCTTAGTGTATCTCCATTTTGTGCATGTCCTGCATCATCAGAATCTAGGACACCCCACCATCTTGCTCACTAGATATGGGTGTGTTGCACCTGATGGAAATTTGATCTAACATGCAGAAAATGGCCACAATGAAGTTCACCTTCTCAGGTAAGTACATTAATGCATAACCATCTGATGCAGGCACCTCACACAGTTCTTGATTACACCAAATGCCAGCTCAATGGAGTTGAGGGTGGGGGAAGCATTGTAGTAGGCTGGGGTACACCAAATTACAACATGATGTCAGTCATGGGTGCATTGGGTATCCAGTGGCACCAGTGTAACAGAAAGAATGGCAATAATGGTCAGTCCATTTGTTCACAATGCAAGTCCTCGCTTTTACTCAAAGTGGAAATGTGTGTAGGACAGGCTTTACTCCGGTTATGAACATGTAGCCTGAGTTTAGCCATGCTCTGCAGTAGTGGATAGGGGAAAGGGGAGAATCATGTATTTGTGTGCGAGTTGGGTGACATGTTAATTTGCATGACACAATCACATGGTTACAGGTGGTGTTGTGGAACTACTTGTGGCATGAGCATAAAAACTCTCTCTGAGCTTTTCTTGACATTCATGTCTTGGCAATGGATTACTCTGTTGACTTTCCGTGAAGTTCTGATATTGTGAATTAAATATGGTGGTAAAACTCAGAGTACGAACAATGGTGCCAGCATGAGATGTTTAGCAAATGCACACTTACCATAGAACGATTCAGAGATACGATCTCTACATTCATGTTATGCCTCAACACAACTCAACTTTTATCATTGCACAATTGAATAAATTGCCATCTGCAAAAGGAGATATCAAACAAAAAGACTACATTTTTCTTTTCGTTCAATCCAATATAAATGTACACTCATTCCTAATGGTGTATTTTTTAGGTTAGAAATGAGTCTACTTCGCCGGATCTTTTTAACAAAATTGTCGAGTATTCCATTTGGAAGACTTTGGGGGTTTTCCTTTTCAAAGTCTGCTGATTGCCTCGAGTTAATGATAAATAAATGAATGAATAAATATGAAAACATTATAAATACAATATATTTATAATAATTGTACTTACTACAGGAATGCAGATGTCCTATACTACCAATGGCGTTTAGTTTAGTTCAGTTTAGTTCTGTTTAGTTTATTTATCATGCACATATCCTCTTCCAAAGATGGTGCAATAGAAGAACTGGGCAGTACAGTCTATGGGGCTGATTCACAGAGCATTTTCCTATGAGATTGCACCATTATAAAACACTTCTTTGAATCAGGCCCTATTTCTGTGTGCCAATGAATAAAAATTGCTCATATATAGAGTCAGAGTGTAAAAGAAGAAACAACAAAATGAGTATTATATGAGTAGCTTTATTTTAAGATTTTTGAGAAACAGTAGGAATCCATCTTTCTAAGAGCACTAGGGAGTGTATTCCATAGACAAGGGGCCAGAAACGAGAAATGCCTGTCTCCTCTGTGAACAGATTTGGAGGCAGGTACCACTAACAGACTTTGGGCCTCATTACAAGGTTGCCGGTAAGAAAACAGCATTACTGGCATGCTGGTGCAACCGTGTCCATGTAGCATTGCTGCCGGAATCTAGGGTAGATTCCAAGTCATTGTGCGTGCACATACCGGCATGCTGGTAACGGCTGCACCGGCATGCCGGCAAGGGCCACAAACCCCCCGTTAGCGGCACCATGTAATGCACAGACACCGCCGCCGGCATTGCTGATATCGCTCAGATCGGCACTAGTGGCACTGGCACCGCCAATACCAGAACCGCTAATACCAGAACAGGATTTGCACTGGTGGCCATCTTGTAAAACACAATCCATTGCAATCCTCTGCATACAGGACTGGGATCTGATAACTCTGTACACCGCCATCTAGACCATGTCGAAGGCCACCCGAAAAGGTACACCTCGCCTGCGCAATCCCCGGTTTAGTGACGAGGAACTAAACATGCCTTATTGAGCATGCCAATGTAGTTTTCTGCTCCGACCTGTGGCGTGCAGCGCAAATCAAGAAGAAGAACATCTGGGAGGAGATAGACCAGAAGGTGTCTGCAGTGGGGACAATCCCACGCAGTGTGAAAGACTGCTGCACTAGTTGGGACGATCTGCAACTGTATGTGCATAACACCTTATCCGCCAACTGCAGCCAGGCAACAGGTGGAGGGTCCTCCTCACCCATCAAGTTGGCACGGTGGGAGGAGACCTGTAGCTCCGTGATCGACATGGATGCTATAGAGGGAGTCGGGCATGCAGAGACAGGAGTCCCATCATCGGCCGATAACGGTGAGTGACCCTCTGCGCAATACAAAAGCCACCACACACACCTGATGTCCCAAGTACAATGATGAATCTCAGATGCCAAGTAGATGAGAGCAAATGCATAGCCCATCACCCCCCCCCCCTGTGGTCAGTAATGCCACATCTCTAACACAAAAACACACTACAAACCCCAATGCCACTAACCGCATGAGCCCACAATTGTACACATAAACAACATAGGCGTGCACACACACACAAACATATCACCGTCGAGATGCCAGCCTCACCACTGTCCTATTTCAATGCATGGTGCACACATATCCACTACCGATTACACAGTGGAGATACAACCAAACAGCTCATGCCACACAGCCCCTGATCCATGGCTACCACACACAAGGCATGACACACCTGTAGGCCACCTAGCAGACACCATGGACATCATGGCTGCACCAGAAGGATGCCAAAACAAGAACCCCCACCCCAAACTCCTGCAAGTACCATGGCCGCCCCTCCAATATGCACACAACAATGCACATGACTGAAATTGTACCAACATCGATGTATGCAGGATGTAAGTTCAACCATCACTGATGCCTGCCTCTCCATTCCCCACAGGCACAGATTCAGACAGCGATGCAGACCACGCCACATATTAGAAGAAAACACCCGCATGCATGGGCAGAAGGCACAATGACGCCACCAGGCCTTTAATGTCTATGGCCGGGCCAACCAAAATCAGCACTCCAAGCCCACAGACCAGTCCCCAACAGGGCGCACAGGCCGGAAACCAGGATGAGCAGCCCGCAGTGAAAGATAGCCAGGATCCCCAGGCCAGACAAATTGGTGCCATGAAGGCACACTTGCGAAAAGACACACCGGCCAAACAGGTCAGACCAAGGGAAACTCTGGTCCCCCAGCAGACACCTCAAGTTGACGAGGATGCATGCACAGCGGTCAGTGATGTTGAGTGGTTGCACTCAATGGCGACAAGTGCAATGGGTGAGGTGGCAGCAGCCGCACAGCACAGCACAGAGGAGGATGTTGGGCTGGATGACGCAGACACAGCAGGACCATGCATGTTGCAGGATGTGCAGCACACACCAAGCATGCAGGACACCCCACAATACGCTTTGGGATCTGATGGACACAGTACTGGGGAGGAGATGTACCAACAAGTGCTCAGCCCTGTGAGGAGTAACACGCCACCTCCTGTGCAACCAACTGGTGGGTCATCCATACGGGACCTTGAGGGATGGCTGAGCCATATGGAGGGGCAGCATCAGGCCATGCACGATATGGTAAAACAGTACTTGTCCGATTGGGAAGCCACACGGTGGGAAAACCAGGAAAACACACAGGCAATTAGCGGTGCCTTATACCGCATGGCCAGGCGGGTGCATGAGGGCATGGCAGCCATGTTGCAGGCTGTGAACCAGTTGGCTACCAACATGGCCCAACAACGTCCTGGCACGGTCGAACCACAAGAACCACCATCGACCTGCTCAACACCGGCAAGCTCGACACAGTCGAGCCCTGTGCGCAGGTCCCTGCACAGTATGCGCCAGCCGGGGGAACAACCCCCTCCATCTGAAAGGGGTTGACAATAGCCTGGAACACCGGGACATGTCTGGAGGGAGTGCAGTGGAACTCACATTGGGTGGACGGGGCATAGGAGTGTGGGGGTTTTGGGGCATGGGGGTGGGGTGCATGGGTGTGTGGGGGTTTTGGGCATGGGGTGTTGGGGTAGTCTGTACTGTATTGAGGGTGGAGGGCAACGTTTAATCATGTGCATAGTTTCATTTCATCAATATACCTGGTGTGCAAAAAAAAACACATGACTGGACATTGCTTCTTGAGTGTGTGTTAATTCATTGTTCAACATTACCCATTACCCAGTGCCCAGAGTCCCCCAGTCACAGTGCCTAGTGCCCCACGTTCACAGCACCTTCTGTAACCCAGCACATCAAAAATATTGTGCAATCAAAGATTGGCGTACAGCACGCCCCTCATGCACATCATGACGTGGCCGATGTGCAGCATCTTCCTTATCGTCCTCCTCCTCATCTGGTGGTATTTGGTCCATGTCAGGGGGCAGAGGTATGTTGCGCCGGATGCACATGTTGTGCAGCATGGCACATGCCAATACAATCTTGCCCACCTTCTCAGGCCTGTAAAGGAGTGCACCACCAGACCTGCTGAGGCAGCAAAACCGTGCCTTCAACAGGCCAAAAGTCTGCTCAATCATCAGACAAGTGCGTGCATGTGCACGATTATAGCCCTCTTCATCCCTGTTCAGTGGATGCCTGCCAGGGGTGAGGAGCCACGGCCCAGGGGATACCCAGCATCACCTGCATGGCAGCAAAAGTAATTTGGAATGTGAGTATTTTTGCCATACCCTGTGTGCATTGGCTGTACATTGTTCAAGTTCAAATGCAAAAGGCTTACACTGCCAAATTTGGCCATTTCATCTGTGTGCTTATCAGGTTGGTGCACTATTTGTCTATCCATGGTGGGGGGCATGGGTGACATACACAACTTAGGGACCTTGACATCCAATACAGCACTCACACAGATGAGGTCATAGGGTCCATGATGTACTCACATGTGATGGGTGGCAGAGGAAGATTCAGAATGCATGTTGAACACTGTGTGATGCATTAGCCAGATGTCCAACATGATAGACGTAGGTTTTCCTATCATGATTTCCACTATGTGTTGACACCATGCACATGACCCTCAACACCTTCACCCATGTCACCGTGGCATGATGGAATTGGTGGTATGGTCTGGCACTGTAGGGATATGTTCCTTTGATGACACAGGGTGTCAACTGGCATGGTGGAACTGAGGTACTGTGTATTGTCCATGCTCCACTGGCACATATGTTGGTGCTGTTGACTACTTGATGGAATATGTTTTCTACATGCATGTGACATGGGATTAATAGGTGTCCCTTCAGCTGCACGTAATTGCATGGTGTTCTGCGGTGTTCCTGACGGTTAAGGGTAGTGACAAGGGATTCCCTGAGAGGCATTGTTATTTTGTGCAGTCATGGTTGCATGACCTGTGATGTGTTTTGCTGCACTCATGTGAATTCTATCTTCTGACTGCAGGATGGTGCATTGTGGTACCTGTGGTTCTGGTCTGATGATGTACCATGTGCATGTGCAGGGATGGGCGGTGTGTGTGTAGCTACCATTTACACATTGCTGTGCGGCCATGGCAAATCTGCATCCATTGTTAGTCTCATGCATTCTGTTGAATTAATTTGGGTCACAGTGGTGTTTGCCACCCAGGACGGTGTCCCTACCCAGCAACATCCCCCATGGCCCTGACAGCAGACAGGTTGCAAATGCTTGTGCCCCCCCCCAACAACAACTCCCATGGTCATGTGGTCAGACTTACCCAACAGCCAGGCACATTGTGCAGCGTGTCGTTCCATGTATCGGGGAAGCGTGGAGTTCCGCAGCACCATTGCATCATGTTTGGATCCCGGGTATCCTTGCTTGCATCACACACCATCTGGACGTTGAGGGAGTGGTATAGCTTCCGTTTACAGTAGACCACCTCCACGGCATGTTGGACTACCAGCTCCACGTGGGTGCAGTCGAGGACACCTATGACGTTTGGCCTGACTGCCAGTGCATAGAATGCAATTTTGGTGGCATTGACCTTCTCAGCAATCCGTGGCAGGGATATGTGGGCCCTTGCCTGCTTCAGGAGTGCATCCAGCACCTGGTTCAACACACGTGAGAAACATGGTTGTGAGCTGTCATGCAGCTGACCCACTGTGTGCTGGTAGGTGCCTGTGGCCCGCAAGTGGAGCACAGACACTACCTTCAGCAGAGGGGGGATGGTGGTGTGGATGTTGATCTGGCTGACCAGGTCATCTTGGGTGAGGTCCACTATGGGGTGATGGTGTCCCTGTCCAGGCGGTGCAGGGTGTGGATATGTGCAGGGGTTAAATCTAATGGACTGGCCCTTGTGCGTGGGATTGTTGGCTGCCTGTGGGGTACCACTGCCTGCACTGGTGGTATGTGCTGTCCCAGTCTCACCCTCCTTTTCCTCCTGCGCCTCCTCTGCATTTCATGGTTTACTGCCTGCTCAAGGAGTAGCAGTGCAGGCATGTCCTCCAGCTCCTGTATAGCAATTGCTAGTGTTATCATTTTGGACTTGGAAGGGGTGTGGTGTGTGGGTGTGCTTCTTTTGTGCTGGGCCAGACTCCATTGCCTTCACCTGTGCTGATTGTGTGCACCTGTGGCAGGTCTGGACACAGCAGATTGCTGTTAACAGCTGCCTTGCGGTGCCGGTGTTACCGGCATCGTGGTAGGCCTTCTTGCTGGCATCTGGATTCCGGTAAGTGCTTGTCCTTGCTACTCATAATGTGCCCTTCTTTGCGGCATGCCGTTGTTATGGGCACGGCTGCAGCGTGCCCACGCCCATTCCGGGTTTGTGCTATACCTAGTCACAACGGGCCCCTGGTGATGCCGGTAGCACCGCAGGTCGTAATACAGCGGTCCGGTAAACAATGCTGGTATTCCCTTACCGGTATCGTTATAACCGGACCACCAACCTTGTAATGAGGCCCATTGATTTGAGGAACATAATGACTGGGCTGGGTCACAAGGCAAGATTTTAACAGTTAAGTAAATTGGAGCAAGTTTCTTGAGGATTTAAAAACCAGACGGGGATCCTTAAAAATGATACGCTGTTCTACGAGTAGCCAATCAAGAGACCGGAGATATTGTGAGATTGATGCACATTTTGGTACTTTGTATAATTATCACACAGTTTAGATTTTGCAGAGGCTTCTAACATTCTGGATGGATTTTTATGACATTTTCTAAATCAAAGGTATTTCCAAACTGGACTTATTTGTAGAAATTTGTTTATAAATGAAAAAGACATTTAGAAAACATTAAAACGCTGTTTTTAGCCTACTCACATTCATTTTCCCACAGAGAAAAAGTGCAAAAGCCATAGCTTGAAAACTGCTTTGCTTATTTGTACCAAATAGGAAACAATTTGGGCACAAAGCATTATCTTAACTTCCTTGACTGGTTTGGGGTAAATCCATCCAGTACATTTAAAAATATTTGACAGTGACATGTGGGTGCCCTCATGTTCCTTAAAGCCTTGATATATATCGGCCTTGATGCTTTGCAGCAGAGAGGCTGGGAAAAATTTCAGAAATGGAAAGCTGCCTTTTTATTTGCTCGATGCAAGTGAACTCAAAACGCTATTTGGAGGAGGAAAAGGGATGCCATCAAGCTTTGGAATGAACTTCCCATGACCGTACAGAGTCTAATTATGAAAAGAGACTAAAACGCTTCTGTTTATGTAGTCACTCCTATGAGAACACTCATTGTTTTGAACCACAATGCTTAGATGGCATGGCCGTTGGCACTATATAAATACCATTAGCAATAGAAATCACATCAGGCTAGAGCTTGGAACTGGGAAAGAAAATACCATGTGATGTTGGGGATTTGGGGGTGAATTGGGGAGCCGGTTACGGGTAGAACATATCAGGGGAAGACCATAGGGAATCTCACGAGACTACAGCGGCAATGGCACAAGATATACTCAGAAAAGAATGTGTGTCACACAAAGCGATGAGTGATAGGGGTAATGGGAGAGGGTTAGGGATGGAAAAAGCAATTGACTGGAGAGATGGAACCTAGAAAAAAGAAGGGGGACACATGTTGAGTGACTGGAAGGACGTTAAACACTTTTTATTTCTGAGCAATTTTTCTCGTTATCGCGGGATAGGACAAACCACTTCTCTATCGCAGGGATTTCTGTTAGAGTTAGGAAAGAAAAGGTTTACCATTTGCAGTGCCTGCATCTACAGGGGGCAATGGGTATTTCTTAACAAGGTAATGGTTTGTCATGGCCAGTTGCCATGGCTAGTGGGCCCAAAAGAAAGCTATTAGTGCAACACTAATAGAGGCCACCATCGAAGGCCGTAGCTAGTGAGACCTCATGAAAATATGCAACATGTTTGGCCATGGCCAATGGCTAGTGGGTCCTGAGGAAACTAAGGTATAGCAAAACGCTTGAAATTCTGTAAAAAATATTCATTTGTTAAGAGAGACTTAAGGTGATTGTATTTAATGCAAAACGAACCCCTCAAAATCAGCATTCACATTTCAATAAAGTCTACCTCGGAAGAACAAAAATGCACCACACTAACCATTCAGTGATAGGGGTAATGACCAGGAAAGGGCCACGGAGGAAAAAGCAATTATGGGGTGTCGAGGGACCATGGAAAGACGTGGGTTGGGGGCCCTTCTTGAGTGCCTATGAGGAAAGGGAAGAGTTTGGGATTTTCAAGCATTATCAGGAGAACACTGGGGAAAACCGCAGGAAGAGATTGTTCAATGCTGCTGTTTGTGTAGTTCATTGCAATTATTGGGGAACATCAGGAAAATCTTACACCTGCAGTGTTCGCATCTTCTATGCAGGGGGTAATTGATCTCTGTGCCCAAGGCCATGTCTAATGTGTCCCAATTAAAACTAATGGTGCAGCATGCAGTGTCCATGGCCAAAGGTCCCATAGAAACCTCAGATAGGCGTGAAGGAATGGGGTAGTGTCAGTCATAGCACATGCAAACCTACTGAAGGCGGGTATGTTTTAGACAAAGTCAACTGCGTGTCCATCTTCGCTTTGCATACTGCCCACGATGACTAACCAGGCCCAAGCCTGGGAAAGGAAATGCAGACAGTCACTCGCTGAACAATTGTATCTAGAAAATTATTCAGGCTGTTTGTCTCATCTCAGTATTGTGCTTATAGAAGGCCAATTAGTCATTTCATGTTTTGACCCTTTGGGTTTTGAAGGCTGGGGTCAAAAGGATGCTGCCATAGAAAGTGCTTCTCTACATCTGGGTGGGGGAACCAATAAAATAAAACAGGTTATGAATCAAAACCTGATCAGGAATTATAGTGTGTTGCATGAAACCACACGAGTTGGGGGTAATGGAAGATGGCTGGCGAAGGGAAAAGGATTTGAGGGGGCTGGGGTGCATGCCAATCGGAGGAGGGCACTTGGTGAGTGCCTGGGAGGGCAGTGAAGAATTTCTTTTGGCTGTTTTTACAGATAACCCTGTGGTTATTTGCAGGCGGCTGGCACCTACATATTACCACAGGTATTTGTAGTGCAGTACCATGATAACCGTAGTTATGGGAAAAAGGGTTGGAAAGTGGACACAGCCAAAGGCCATGGGTAGTGGCCCTTTAGTGTTTTAAAAGATACAATGGGACTGACAAAGGCCATGCACACTGGCCAAGGCCAAAGGCAAAGTAAAAAAAGAGATTTAAAAGACATGGATTAATACAAAAAAATGATTTTAGAGTTTTTTACAGTTACAGTGTGGTTGGGGTGGAATGTGGACACAGATGAAGGCCATGGTTAGTGGCTTGTAAAGTTTTAAAATATACAGTGCGCACAGCCTGGTTAGTGGGCCCAAAAGACATGTATAGTGGCCATGTCCGAAGGCCGTGGCCACTTAGTGGGTCCAAAAGAAACATACAGAAGAACATGTAGAGTGGATAGGCCAAGGATAGTGGCTCTTTTGTGTTTTAAAATATACAGAGGGTACAACCAGGGCCAAAGGCCCTGGCTAGTGGGACCGAAAGATATATATATTGGCCATGTTCACCTAGTGGGTCCAAAAGAAACATATTGGGGGAACATGTACAGTGGACATGGCCGAAGGCTGTTGCCACTGTCTATGGCTGAAGGCCATGGCTAGTGGCCCTTTATGGTTTTAAAAGGTACAAAGTTTGTGCTCACTGGCAAGTGAACCTAAAATACATGTATAGTGGGTCCAAAAGAAACATATTGTGGCAACATGTAGAGTTAGCATGGTGAAGACCCTGACCACTTGCCATGGCCAAAGGCCAAGGCTAGTGGCTCTTCAATGTTTTTAAATATATAGTGGGCAGGACCAGGGCCGCGGCTTGTGGGCTTAAAAGTCATGTATAGTGTCCACCGATAAAGAACGTGGCCACTTAATGGGTCCAAAATAAACATATTGGGGGAACATGCACAGGGTCATGGCCGAAGGACTTGGCCATTGTCTATGGCCGAAGGCCATAGCTAGTGGTCCTTTAGTGTTTTGAAAGGTACTCTGGCCAGCGCTGAAGTCACTGGCTAGTGGGCCTTGAGAAATGTATAGTGGTATGGCCAGCGCCACCTAATGGGTCCAAAAGAAATATATTGACGAAACATGTAGAGTTGACACAGCGAAGGTGTCGTGTGTGGCCCGAATTTCACAGTGCCTGCTGAGGACAGAATACTGGAACTTGTAGTTCTGCTCTCAGTATCGTGTACGAGTCCTAAGGCCATTCAGCGACTTCGCTGATGCAGGGGGGGAAGCTGTGTTGCATTTTTGGATGTTCTCATTGATTGACAGCAGCACATGATGAGGTCTACAGACGTCCTGGGTGCGAGTTCTGAAAAAAGAACTTGCAGCATAATGACGCACACCCACTTGATTGTCGGCTGGAAGAATTACAAAGCCTGTGTTGGAAGAACGATGGGATTTTCAGCTGATACGTGAAGAATTGATGGAACAGCCCTGCTGCAGTGTGTGTGTGTGTGTGTGTGTGTGTGTGTGTGTGTGTGGCTGCTGTGGATGACACATGATGAGATCTACTAATACCTTCAGCTTTTCTCCACCAGGCTTATTAAAAGAAGAAAAAGAAACAGTTCCACTTTTTGTTTGCTCATGGGAGCAGTCTTTGTTGTGGACACAGTGCACACATTTCGACAGATAAGTACATTAGTCAAATACACGAGGATCATTGAGAGTATTTATTTATTCAGTGAGTCATGCTGCGAGAGCTGTTACTTCGGGGTGGCAGCAGTAGTGTAACTAGACAGATAATTAAACAAGAGACTGGGTTATTTTAACTGGCATGCAGACAACTTGCAATGCAGTTCATGTATTGCAGGTCACGGTTATTATCATTTTTTTCTTTCTTCTCAGCTTTCAATAACTGAGTATGTTGATTTATTAAATATACCGTATCTTGGTGAATTATCAATGTATACTGGTATGTAAGTAGGTTAGACACCATTTTCGTTTAGGTGATATGAGATTGAAATACAGTTTGTATGGTGCTGGGAGTGTATTAGGATATATTTACAAGATGTCATGCTATATGTTGGTTTACAGGCACAAGTGTTTATGGACAATTTTAAATGTTTGCAGGCAGTCTTGCACGAAGAAGGGACATAAGTGGCTGCTGGGGCTTAAGTTGAATGAGGATTTTATATATATCCATTAAAAATATATATATTTACTACAGTGCCTATGGTAGCGGCCATTTAGTTATGGTTAAGTTGCTCAACCCATAAGAAGAGCACATATTGTGCGGCTTATAACATTGCCCCCCTGGACGAATCCTCAAGAAAATGTGAAAAAAGAGAATATGGTCCGGTCAGATTGATTCTACGAAGTTTGGTGAGGTCTCAACCAAGGGGTGAGGGGCAAAGTTAAAGGGGTGGTACCAAAATGTGTGATTTTTCCCATAGACACAAAGGAAACAATTTCTGGTCACACCTACAGCCCAAACCACTGGATGGATTTTCACCAAATTTGCGGCAGGAGTGGCGCTTGGTCCCGTAAGCGTGCTTTTGTATATTTGGTGTAAATCCATCCAGCAATTTATTTTTACAGTGGCCAAAAACTAGGTACAAAAAAATTAGTGATATTTGGGTTCAGTCCGCGGACTCACTTCCCTGTTCATTCAGCGTACGGGACTCTGATTGGGCCGGAGGGTGGCATGAGGTCTGCAGACATAGGACATGTCCGCTGATTGGATGGTGAAAAGCGTGAGGTGCATCATATTTTTGGGAAATGCCCGCCATGTTGGATTCACGGAATGCACCCGTAGTCCTCGAACATCGCAGTAAAAACATATTAAAAACCACAACATTGCATTTATCAAACTGGGAGGGGAGGGGTGATGATGATGGGATGGGATTTGGCCATAAAAAGGCAAAAAACTGGTGGTTTTCCATATCTGATGTCCGCAAACAGTTCACGACAGCCCTGTGATGTCCGTGAACATCTCAGATGTTTGGGGGCATCCATACCTATTTTTGCCTTACGGGGTTGCTGAAAAGCTGTTTTTGGATGGCGTATAACTTTGGTGCCACTCTGATATGGTATGAGATGTTGTGATATTATTCTAGATGTAACCTTGAATGGTTCTACAAAGTTTGGTGCTGTTTTGCCAAGAGGGAACACTATTCGAGGAAGGGTTCCAAAATATTTGAAAGGCTTATAAACTTGGTGCCGTTTCATGAATCTGCACAAAAGTTTGTAAAATGATTTAAGACCCAGATTTGAAAGTTTTGCAAAGTTTTCTGGAATTTTGAGAAGAGGGGGCAACATTAGATGGGGGGTTTTAACATTTTTAGATGGGTTATAACTTTGTTGCTTTTTAACAAATGTGCACAAAAGATTTTGGAAAGAGTATGTAACATTGAACATTTCTGCAAAGTTTGAATGGATTTTGTCAACTGGGCACTAAGTTATCTGACTATTTTATATACATACATTTTGACAATTTTCAAACAATAAATCATGGATGGATTTGCTGGAAAGTTATGCAAGCAACATTGGGAAGGACTTGCAATAATGGTTTTGCAAATGTGTTTGTGTCTTATTTTGTTCAAAGTGTCATAATGCATGTAAAAAAAATATTGATATACCCTTGGTTACTGAGGTATAGCAGGTGGCCATGGGCAGTGGCCAGATTGTCGGAGTCAAGGCCTGTAAACATGGGCAGAGGCCAGAATGTCTGAGTCAGGCCATGACTCGGATAATCTGGCTACAGGGCATGACCACAAGAGACTGGCAATGGGGTTAAAGTGGGCATGGCCACCAGGCACTGGCTATCTGGTGAAGGTTGTCAAAATCCAGATAGGTTTGAATAGAAAATAAATGATGCCTGTGGCTAAAATTCTGTCTGTGGCTACAGCCCAAAGTGCTGCACAGGATTGCATCAACCGATCGCCTTGACTATCGCTGCATAGACTCCAAGACAATGCTAATAAGCAGATTCAAGCATGCCGAGCCAGGTGCCCACAAGGTCACCTCTTGAAATCATTTCCCACCATTATTTGCGATTATGGTGGGACAGGATATTGGGATTGGATGCTGGACTAATTTCCACAGCCGCGCAGCAGTGATTGGCCCACAATCCACATGCCTTGAGAGAGACTCTAGAGAGTCGAATTACATTAAGGCTGAGTACTAACAATACATATACGATCAAGAATGGTTTTGAAAACTGCTTTATTACGACATCGGTTACTTATTGAATAACCCAGTGCAGAAGTGAACAGGGCTTACTCTCCTATTCCAAACCTAACACTTGAAGAAGGAAGGGCACCTTAACAAAACAACTTCATCACCATCAGCAGGGTAATCTGTTTATAGTACTAAATGAAGTAAAGTGATCTACCCATTCTATCTCCTTGCAATTACTTAATACTCATGTACTCTGATTAGATTATTGGGGCATGTAGCAGGTTTGGATGGGAAGACATATTTTGCTTGCGGCTACAGCCTGAAGTGCTGTACTGAATGACAACAAACCTGTGCGAGTCGCATCAGCAAGGACCTGAAAAGAAGCCTATGCAAATTAGTCCTGTGTTTTATTTATTTTTAAGTGTGGAAATGCAAGTGCAAAAAATAGTGATCTAATTGTGCAGCCATGAGCAGTGGGCCAAAAATCAGTCATATAAGTTTGGTGCATGGACAATGGGAATGGCCCTCAGCAAGGACGAATCCCTACTTTTGATTTACTTATTGGGGAATGTGGCATGGCCGAAGCTGTAGGCATAAATGAGAACAAAAACATCTGGAGTGGATTGCAGCAAAGTTGTGCGAGGAGCAGCAGCAAGGACCTGAAAGGATGCTTTTGGAATGCTGTCTTGTCGAAACGTAAGTACATAAAATAGTGATATAACTTTTCTGCCGTGGGCAAAGGGCCTGGCCTTCAGCAAGGACAAATGTCTCTTTTGATTTGCCTATTGGGGTATGCTCTGCTGATAACTACTCACATAAGTATGCGTTGCTAGACACATTTGTCTGTGGAAGAAGATGTATAGTTCTTTCACATAAATTAAAAGAGGAATTATTAATAACTTATGTACAGTGATGTAACATTATGAAACACTTCACTTATGAAAAACATATTCATTTGACAGAAAAAACATTGTTAAAGATACGTTACACATAGCATGTACCCCACACTTGGGACTCCTCTGCTCCAGCAGTTAGCTAGTGGCCTCCCACCTTGTGATCCATTGGCACGTTCCTCCTGGGCTCCCATCAGCACTTGTGCATTTGTACTGCCTCTTTTATTATGCACTTCTGTCACTGCACAATGCATATATGCATTTATAGAAGCACCATGTACAATATGTAGGTATATGTATGGGAAATGTAAATGCAAAATATTTGTAGAACAATGTTAAGTGGCAGTTGGTGGGTGCAAGTTTAATATGTTGATAGTCTATATATAGAGTTTTTGTAAGTGATTGGTGGATCTATGTGTGAATGGTTTAAAGCAGGAAATGAGGGAGTGTTACAAACATAACAGTAAAAAGAGTAAAATGACTCTTTTGTGTGATGGTATGCATGTGCAATTCCGGTGTTCTTATAAAGCATGGGCTAGACAGGGGAATGAGGAGACTGTGGATAGTTATAAATGGCAATGGATTATGGTGTTGATTGCATAATAGAGAATTTCAGGCAGAATTGTGTTTATGTGCTTTTTTTCTCTAGTATACAATTGTCAATTATTTTCATTAGCATAGTAGAAAATGTTATTGGGAATGTTTGAGAATCGTATTAAATCTAACTACTTTATTGAAAAATGTAAAGTAGATACAGTCAATAAACTTATATTTGTAGCTATATTTTTTTTTTACTCTGAAAGGTGGTTCCTAAAGGAACCTTTTTAATGATTTTTGTTTTTGTTTTTGTGTTTTGCAGGAAAGGCCAGAAAATGAGATGGGGAGGTAGATGAGGGAGGAGGCACACATATGGAGGGGCAGGTGGACAGAGGAAGATGTTGCGCGTGTGTTAAATCTAAGATAGAGTGCAGTGTTTCTCATGCTCCTTGATTACAGATTCAAAGGCACCTCAAAATTGCTCCGCCCTTGCATTGTGGTGTGTTGCAGTATATACTGAGGACTGTTGTTTTTGAAAGATATGGATCAATATCCTCTGTTATTGCTTGCAGGGTAGCTGGTGGGATTTTGTGTCCCACAGCAGTAGGCTGTGTGGTTACAGCATTGGTTGAAGAAGATGAGGTAGAGAAAGACAGCCTACTAGTTCCTAAGAAAGGAATAGCCTTTCTGAGAGCATTTCAATGGCTGGATTTGGTGTGGCGAGGCATGGGGGCGGTCCCATAGGAGTATTTCACTGTGGTAGCTTTAGCCTTTTGTACATTTCCAACAGTAGTAGAGAGCTGCCACACCCATGATTCTGCCTGGGTGTTAGAGGTATGCACTTCTTCAACCTCATCTTGCTGGTCTTCTTGATTGTCTTTTAAAATATTGTGCTTCTTTCTTTGTGTAGGTCCTCTTGCTGATGATGGTGGTGGCTCTTGGGGAAGAGGGATGGCAATAGCTGATGCCATTTCTATGATAAATATCAGTTTTCCAAATATTTTACCAATTATGTGCTGTCTGCTAGATTGTTCATGTATAATGAGTACGAATTGGTGTAGGAGCTGTGCAAGGGTACATTTTGAACTTCACACTTCTTATATCTGATGGAAATGCAGTTCCGAACAGTCCACAAACCTCAGACCCATTCACAAAGTGAAGACGTGTTTGTGGACACGTTAACATGCTGTGCACGAGTGCGTGGTCACGAGACACTACCTGTAAAGTCTGTGATGACGTCAGACGTTTGCAAACATCGGTGAATGCAAAGTCAGTGAAACAAGTTGTAGAAAGTGTTTAGAAGTTTCAGAAATGATGCTAGAAGGTGGGTAATGGCAGAGTTTTAAGGTACAACATTCTATTTTAGAGATAATGGGCCTCACTGTAATAGTGGCAGGAACGGTATGAATGGTGCCAGTAAGGTACCGGCACCGTTCATACCGTCCCCCCGTATTACGAGTTTGCTCGCAGGTTCCTGGCAGCCACCTGGCGGGCTGTGCGGCACCCGCGAGCAGAACTTGTTTTTGCACCAGCACCGTTATTAACCATTTTCCTTGAATTTCAATGTTTTGTTACAATGTATTGCTCACCTTAAAATCCCTGCAACTAAAGTTTTTTTCCTTGACTTTCAAGGGTTTTGTCATTCCATAGACAATTGACATTAATACCACAGACAATTGGGTTAATGAAAACAATGTATCATAAATGTGTAGAAAGTAAAATAAAAAGAAACTGTGAAACTACATTCCCCCAAATAACCCTGTTCTTGAAACGCTTTGTTTGCATATTCATTTTACTTTTAAATGTATTTACATTTATATGTACTGCTGATGAATAGAAAGTTATTGAAGCGTTACAGTAAATGTATACAAACACTACACTCAATGCATCCTTAAATACATTTTTACAAGTCTACTGCTCACATATATATGTACATATGTTTATTTTTTTTGTCTAAACAGTTTTAGAGACACGGCTACCAAGGATGCATGCACGGCTAAATGCAGCAATGACTAGGGGGGTTTACCCACAGCTTCCACAGAGGATAACAGCAGCTATAATGAAAAACATAAGGATATGTAGTTTTATTTTTAACACACACTGTATTGAAAGGATCAATTAAAGGTCTTTGATCCATACATTCTGTATGTTTTTTTATTGTCTATTTTTATAACTGATAAATTGGCCCTCAAAAAGGACCATTTTGGTAGATGAGGTAGGAACTGGAAAGGGAAAAACACCAGGATTCATTCATATAACAAAAGGTATTTATATTCAGTAAATTTGTTTATGCTTTTTTGTCTAAAGAATAGGGTAAAAAACAATTGACACTTAAAAATATACCTAGCATTGGCAATTGGCTGTATGATCTGAAAGAGCCCTGCCCAAAGTGTTAACGGCACTCTCATCTCAGAACAGGTTATCATGCCATGTTCTTTCTGGAGAGGAGCGCCTGCTACCTTTTTTGAAATATTTGAAAGGAACTTGGGGTTGTCACCCTGAGTTACCTGGGGGCAACCAGACGTGGACTCCCTGCTCACTGTGCTCAGAGAGACAAAGCTTCACCTCACTGATGAGGCCCAACAAGGCTGAAGCACGTGTATTGGGTTGCTTTTGGTACTCTTGTTCAGAGAGGAATTGCCATAGCATTTCGGTTCTGGACTGCCCATTTGGGCAGGACAAAGACTGATATGCAAATGGATATTTCCCATCTGTGAAAGGTACAGTGAGCAAAAAGCATGTGCTGCAAACTCTCATCTCAGAACAGGTTATCATGCCATGTTCTTTCTGGAGAGGAGCGCCTGCTATCTTTTTTGAAATACTGCTCACATATATATGTACATATGTATATTTTTTTGTCTAAACAGTTTTAGAGACACGGCTACCAAGGATGCATGCACGGCTAAATGCAGCAATGACTAGGGGGCGTTTACCCACAGCTTCCACATAGGATAACAGCAGCTATAATGAAAAACATAAGGATATGTAGTTTTATTTTTAACACACACTGTATTGAAAGGATCAATTAAAGGTCTTTTGATCCATGCATTCTGTATGTTTTTTTATTGTCTATTTTTATAACTGATAAATTGGCCCTCAAAAAGGACCATTTTGGTAGATGAGGTAGGAAATGGAAAGGGAAACACACCAGGATTCATTCATATAACAAAAGGTATTTATATTTAGTAAATATGTTTATGCTTTTCTGTCTAAAGAATAGGGTAAAAAAAACAATTGACACTTAAAAATATACCTAGCATTGGCAATTGGCTGTATGATCTGAAAGAGCCCTGCCCAAAGTGTTAACGGCACCATACCACCTCCCACCTCAATCAAGCTATGAAAGGTTTTTCACATCACGATAAAGTTAGAAAGATCAGGTGCACACACAAATGACTAAGGTTGGGTGTTATTTGGTGAGAAATAGCTGGTAATAGTATTGGAAATCTGTGGCGCAGATGATAAATACTGCTGTGGTGATCTTGCTCCATGTTCTTTGACCTTATTGAAGAGGGAAAATGGAGACCAAATCCATGCCCCCGCACCCCAAGCGCCCCAGCGCACCCATGGGTGACAAATATGCTGAAACACACCCACTTCACCAACAGTGCAACTTCTATGCTACATTAGAATCAACGCTGCAATATCAGAATCTACAAACACAAAAATCCCTGTTTAAAGCCTTGCAAATGCCTATATGAACTAACATGGACTAAATGCACAGTGTAAAGCTATGTTTCAGGAAAATTACAGCTAAGTTCATTTCACTCACTGAACACTGAACACTGGCTGCGGGAGCCTTATCAACATTCCTCGCAAAACAAGTCCGACTTGCCAAGGCCGCAAATTCAAGATAAAACTACTTTCTGCAGACAGACATTTTTTAATTATCCACAAATGCGAATAAACCACGGCAACCCAGTGTGCTTTTTTTCTTTCTGGGAAAGAAAGACATTTTCTCAAGGACACGCACAACATTGAAACATAATTTGTAACAAGCCAGAACCAGGTGCGAACTGCTTGTCCAGCTAAAAGTTATGGGAACAAAGTCACATTGCAACATGATTAGAATTAGGTAAGGGGGGCTGGCACAGCTAAATCAACCCACTGACGCAGGAGGTAAATATCCAATTATCAGGCTCTCTATAAGTGCTACATATGTAACCCACCACTCTGCAGCCAATAACAGGAGGAGATAGGTTTCTGGGAGCTGATCCAATTTTGTGAGGTCAGCCTGCAGTGTGATTATAAAACTTACTTGCAAGACAGCCCGGGGGAGACGCGCCTGAACTCACGATGCTTTTCTTTGGCTTTTTTCTCTTTTCTGTGCTTAGAAATAAAGCAGTTTGAAACATGTTGCTGCCTGCTTGGAACTCTGTTGCATTTCTGGGGGCCATATGGGAGGTGTTGGGGCCTCCATAGCTGGTGAGGATATGGCTGCTGGCCCCCACTGCCCTGGGGGTGGGGGGGGATCCAGCTTCTCCCCGACAAGTTGGTGCCCTCTGTGAGGCTCATTGCTCATTGTAACATGAGTGATTGAGCTCTGCCTGCGCAAGCCCTGTGATGGACTGAGCTCCCTGCCGCCGACTCAAGGAAGCTGTGAGACCCTCGCCTGCACCTGAAGACCACCGGAAAAACGCGTAACCGGCTAAAGGCTTCGGGGGCCACTTGGAAATACCCGCTTGAGGGCAGGTGAGAGCCCTGCAGGAGAAGGGGTCCGGTGAAGTGCATTGAGGGAGTGTCCAGCAGTGGTGCAATTGCCAGTGCAGCATAGGAAAATGTAAGTAAACCGCAACATGGGCTCTGAGGGGGGAAATGTTTAAAGTAGAAATGTTAAAGTGTTTTTTTTTTTTATTTTTTTTTTTTTTTTTTAGGGAGGGATTGTAAATTGGGTGGTGGGTGATTGTACATTGTCACAAAATTCAGCGCATTGGTAGTGATCGGCACGTGAATTGTAGTTGGGACTGGGGTGGTGGCAGTGGTCCCTTCTTGTGTTTTTGAGCATATTGGGTGGGGTAGTGACTCCCTACACATAGAACAGGAGTGCCGCGCTGATTGGTCTAGAACAGGAGTGCCGCGCTGATTGGTCTAGAACAGGATTGCCGCGCTGATTGGTCTGGATGGTGATTTCATGTACGGGGTCTGGATTTCCTATGAATTGACGTTATAGATCAATGAGTAGATGAGGTTCCCTGCTAATTGAGCGTTTTAGTTCAGTGAGTGGATGATGTTTCCCCGCAGGAGGTAGCTACATTGTTCCCGAGTGCGGAAGATAGTTGGCTGGTTAAGGTCCCTGGTGAGGAGCGTATCATGCACTAGGCGTCGCAGTGTGTGCAGTCCAATTATAAGAGTTTATTGTGGTTTACCTTGTTCCAGTTGAGACAGGAAGACAGCTGTGGGGATTGTGGGGTTTTATTTTGGGATTTTTTGTGGGGTTGGGAGAAATGGGTTATTGTTCTGTGTATGCACATTTGTCTTTTCATTTGCATTGTGTTTTTAGTTTGGTGACGTCACCTTCAGATTGATGTATAAGGACACAAAGTTTTGATGGTGAGGAGATAGTGGTGTGGTTTTGGATTTGGAGAATAGGTGACCAAGAGGCGGTGTGTGGAAGACACATGCGCAAGATTGTGGGAGTGTGCCGGAGAAGGCAATGGTTTGGTGAAGATGGATTGCACGTGGAGTGCACTGGCTAAGGTGCGGAGCCAAGAAGGCTCACAGAAGTTGAAAAAATGTTCAATTATCTTCTAACTTTTGCTCCCTGAACAGCGGACTACCGAAATTTTCGAATTGAATAGAGGTAAAATGTATCACACAATACAGAAATGACTCCCCTTCACTTGTTGTGTAGCACACAGCTTCCATGCTGAAATAAGTCAGTAAAACATAGTGTGCAAAGATTCAAAAGTACTGAAGGTAAATTAAAAAGACCATGGCTGCTCATAGGCGGCTTCTCCAGAAGCGTGCAGCAATCGCTAAGGACACACATACACAGCACTTACACGGGAATAGCTTTAAAAGCACATGTGCAGCAATCGCTAAGGACACACATACACAGCACTTACACGGGAATAGCTTTAAAAGCACATGGCTACAGTTGAACTGTGTGCACGAAGGAAAAGGAAAATGCGAGGGGTCAGCTGATGTTGAAAAAACACGAGCAGAGGGAAAAGGGGACTCACCCTTCTGAACCTCCGGGAGTGTAATATTTGATGACACAGGGGCAGAGAAAGGCAGATGAGGACAAGTAGGCACAAAATAAATTATTTAAGCATGTGATGGGAGGGGCAGTTAAAAACAGCTTCAACACACACGCACAAGAATCACAATAGCAGTGTCAACAATCACCACAATATGAACCGCCCATGTGGGGAGGATACATGGGGCAGGATGGGATCATTTCAGCAGACACCACAAGCACCAATGCAGGTACTGTTACCACTACATGTACAGACACAACAAATGACAGCACCACTACCCCAGGACTGACTAGAATGACAACACAGGGGCACTGCACAGCAGCCAGCACCCATACAGAACACTGACACAATAGTAATGGTACCGGTTACATGACTGGGTGGGGTCTTCCTGATGGGGAACAAATGTTTCAAAGGACATAGATTGACATTATACCGCTAATAGGACAGCCCAAGACAAACTTGATTTGACTGACTGTGCCACACACACTCATGCTCCGCTTCACCGACAGAGCGGGCGAGACGCGCGCCGACACACACACTCACGCACACTCAATAATGTAGAGGACAATTGCATAGGGGTGGTGATAGGTATCAAAACATTTTCTTTTCTGGGTGACAGTGGGGCGACTAGGCCATGCATTAGGGAAGAGACATTTGTGACATCATGAGCAATGTGGATATGACCACCTTATTAACCGAGAAATACATAACTTGTTAAACACCAGACATACACATGTTGAAAGTAAGGAAGATTGTTTAAGAATAATGGGGGTGCACGGTACAGAGGGGGGTGCATAATGATAGCGCATCACAAGAGAGTACATTTAGCTACATTTTGAGCACACATCTTTCAGTGAGGAGACTGGGCTCATGAATACACGATTAACACAGAACAATTAAATGAGACACACAAGATGGAAAAAAGTGCACTTGAGGGGGGAGGCCTACATTTCATTGACAGTTCACCACAGGAGGAGAAAAATAGGGGTAAAGGGTGGGTGATCCATGTTCCCAACAGAATTAATTTGGCGACACAATAACAGTGCAAGTGGTACTGCCACTAGCGCTTTTGAAAATAACACTGGCACAAATGCATTAGCCAACACACATAGGGAAAGAGGTCATTGCTGCACGAACTGGAGCATAATGGTTGTATTAAAATTTGAAAGCAGATATTGGGGGGAGAAATATATATTGTTTAAATGTAACAGTAATTAGAAATATATATTGTTTAAATGTAACAGTAATTACAGTAGTGGAGTAATAAAATACTAGATTAAATGAGTAATTAACAGAGTAGGTAAGCTTTAAAAAGTGGACATGGGGTGGGATAGAGAGAATGGGAGTAAATTGGTAGCGGATTTCATTAGTACCAGCTTAAAGTGCCTGCAGTTAGTACCAGCTTAAAGTGCCTGCAGTTCACTGCGAGGCACGCCCTGAGAAGTGTGAGAGGAGCCAAAGAAAAAAATAAATAAATAAATAAATAAAAAATAAAAAAGATTTTAAAACCCTGCGATTATCTTAACTAAGTAACATGGTGCACTTAATTTAGAAACACAGCCACCCTATATGACAAATTTACCACCCTGATGTTTCCCTATTTAGCTTGTCAGTGCCTGATGCCCCACGGGACAAAGGCACGCACTATAAATAACTTATAACAAAAGCACAGTAAATACAAAGATCCAAAGGCCCATTTGTACACTAGCACCCAATTTGCATATATATGATCAAAGTGTGTAATGAGTATCTTCACAAAAATTAAGTGCCTACCCATTTTTCTGGGTACATTCCGAATTGTGTAATAATTTACAGTCAGACCGCCATTGAACGCCACCAGGTGGTGACAGGATGGTGCATAGGTGCACCATTGGCTCCTCCCACTAGGACACTGAATAATGAGAGAGTAGTGCAGAGAGGTTAGGTCAAGAAAATGAAGAATATGTAAATTCTCAGGTCTCAAGCGCTTCCATTTCATTTCTCGCCAGATCCAAAGGACCCAGGGCAGGCCTGAAGACAACGGACAACCAACACCCAATGGCTATGGACTACAGTGGGACATTTTCCCCTCCTGACAGACTTGGTCAGAAGTGTAAGGCGTCAAGCCCTACAAAGCGGTGGCCACCCTGGCAACGAGGGAGCAACGATCAACAGGGCCAACGCAAGAGATTTTCATGAACTGCAAAATAGCACGAACTCTCCCGAGTTAGGGAAACATGGCCATCCCATGGTCCAACGCACACTAGCAACTAGAATAGGGACTGACACACGCATTTCCAAAGTTTAATTGAGTTTCATATTACATTTTTTGCACCTACAGCTGTAACACTGTTTTGTTTGTTCTCTTTTCCCCGCACATGCAGGTTGTTGCGTATGTATGCTGTTAGAAATGTGTAGGAAATTTCATTAATGTTATCTTCCATTAGAAACTGTGAGGTCCACTGAGTAAAACATTGTGAAGTATTCCCCACTCAATTGCCCACCCTATCAAGAACCTCAGACCCCTTAGAGCATGTTTCCCTGAAGTATATTTCCTTGCTTCCATTGAAAAAACAGCCCAAGATTTTCCCTACCCATATTGAGAAATTTTGAAAACACGAAATGTCCAGGGGGAGGTTTGATTTTGCCCTTAGTGATTGTTTAGTTCGCGGAGCTTGATGTTACTAACATGTACTAACGTATTAACGCTTTTCTTGCGATTTTCAGGCGGGCAACTTTATCATCTCATCAGCTGCAAGGACCCAGCAGCGTAAGTGGTTATGGGCACGCAAATAAGGACTTTTACCTTCACGATGGGACTATTAATGATGAACGAAATTATGGGGGTGGTACTTTGAAAATTATTTGTAATAATGAGCATTACCGCTGTATCCCCTGCTAACATTCCCTAACCTAAGCAGGAACAGTTACGGCGTCAGTGGGTAAGGAAAAGCTGCTGCTAAAGTAAAGAGAGTTAAGGGCAGACACAAGGGGAGTAAAACATACACATAACACACATATCAGAAGTGACCAACAACATGCACACATGTACAAAATTGGTAGGGACACCACTGGAGAGAGCTGTCCTGACTGTTCTTTAACATATGCCGGAAGAGAATTGATTACAACAGAAATTACTACAGCAGAGCACGACGCCCATGTATGACAAGGTGCGAAGAAGATTGCAAGGGAAACAGCAACATTGAGATTGAAAAATAAATAAATAAATAAATAATAAAAGAAGAAAGAAAAACAAAAGGAGAGAAGAACAAATAAAATAATAAGAGACAAAAATATGATAAGTGCCTAACAGAGTGAGAGAAAAGAGCAAAGATGGTCACTGAAGAAGGACGTATACTGTTAAGGTACCAACGTTATGTTACCAGCACAACAGTGACAAGAAGTGGACAATCATGCTGGATGCAAGAAGGTTGAGAGAAGTTGCGAGATGAGAGCAGGAACATCACTGCTTATGGACTACTATTGAGCACATGCATCCAAAGGTCAAGAGAAACTACCACTGAATTGGGGAGGAGAGTGTTCATTGGAGCGCATCAGCATGCCCTTGTTGGTGATGACCAAGGAAGATGTGAAGAGTGACACATTCACCAAGGTGGAAAACAACGGAAGAAGAGAAACAGACAGAGAAGTAAAAAGAGGGGGGAATTACTTCTCGAGCGAGACAGAAGGATGAGTGGGTGAAGTACCAGCATACCAAAGAATGATCAGCAAAAAATGCATCTGAAAAGAGAAAGCAAAGAACTAGCTAGTGCTTGCATGGTGATGGATGACATCATGACTGCCTGGTTGCTTGAAGGTGATAACGGAAGGACGAGTACCGAGCACAGCACCATTGTGCAAGATAGAGATACATTGCAAGAGAACAACAGAAGAAGACATCGGAATGCAAATAAGAGACATGGTGAAAGGAAGAGCCGGACTAAGATAGCGGTGCGCAACATGGTTCCAGCAGTAATAAAGGTGGCCACTCCCTGTGATCAGAGGAAGTACGAAGGGGAGTGAGTGTGGTGGAACACAGAAGGGGAACACTCCTATATGTACTGTTGATCAACAACAATGCAGAAAATTATGGACACTTCAAGGAATTGGCAAAGATATGCAGACCGGAAGGAGGTGAATGTTGCTTGGTGGTGTGGTCGACAAAGTCGACCAGAGGGGGGACTGAAGAGGGAAAATGGAGACCAAATCCATGCCCCCGCACCCCAAGCGCCCCAGCGCACCCATGGGTGACAAATATGCTGAAACACACCCACTTCACCAACAGTGCAACTTCTATGCTACATTAGAATCAACGCTGCAATATCAGAATCTACAAACACAAAAATCCCTGTTTAAAGCCTTGCAAATGCCTATATGAACTAACATGGACTAAATGCACAGTGTAAAGCTATGTTTCAGGAAAATTACAGCTAAGTTCATTTCACTCACTGAACACTGAACACTGGCTGCGGGAGCCTTATCAACATTCCTCGCAAAACAAGTCCGACTTGCCAAGGCCGCAAATTCAAGATAAAACTACTTTCTGCAGACAGACATTTTTTAATTATCCACAAATGCGAATAAACCACGGCAACCCAGTGTGCTTTTTTTCTTTCTGGAAAGAAAGACATTTTCTCAAGGACACGCACAACATTGAAACATAATTTGTAACAAGCCAGAACCAGGTGCGAACTGCTTGTCCAGCTAAAAGTTATGGAACAAAGTCACATTGCAACATGATTAGAATTAGGTAAGGGGGCTGGCACAGCTAAATCAACCCACTGACGCAGGAGGTAAATATCCAATTATCAGGCTCTCTATAAGTGCTACATATGTAACCCACCACTCTGCAGCCAATAACAGGAGGAGATAGGTTTCTGGGAGCTGATCCAATTTTGTGAGGTCAGCCTGCAGTGTGATTATAAAACTTACTTGCAAGACAGCCCCGGGGGAGACGGCGCCTGAACTCACGATGCTTTTCTTTGGCTTTTTTCTCTTTTCTGTGCTTAGAAATAAAGCAGTTTGAAACATGTTGCTGCCTGCTTGGAACTCTGTTGCATTTCTGGGGGCCATATGGGAGGTGTTGGGGCCTCCCATAGCTGGTGAGGATATGGCTGCTGGCCCCCCACTGCCCTGGGGGTGGGGGGGGATCCAGCTTCTCCCCGACATTATGTTTCACCTGAGCCTTTCTATATGAATCATCCAGTTCATACCAATGAACACTGACAAGATGTTGAATTATCGTGGATGTTTCCAAGCTTTTCAATGGCTTGTGTAAAATCCACTACGCAAAACCTTACAAGAAAAATTGCTCATAACCTCCCTGATCTACTTTTTGCTGCATTGGTCCTTTACGTGGAAATATTGCCAACGGTCAGAATTTATTTTTGTGTGCATTGCTTCTTCCGTAGTATTGAAACTGAAGCCACCCACACCATGTCATTATGACTGATGTTCATACTCATTTTGAAATGCAGGAACATGGATGAAAATTAAATACTCTTAAAATATCCAACTCAAAAAAGGACTCTGCCACTTAATATGAAAACATTTTAAAAATAAAAAAATAACAAGCTAAAATAACAATAAATGATGAAGCAAAAGACAAAGGTATAGGAAGGAGAAAGGTAAGAAAGGAATGGATAAATCAAGGCACTGCTTTTAAAAGTTTTGAAAGGCTTTCAAATAATTTCACCAAGAGACAAAAATCAAAGACAGAAAACAGGAAAAGATGCTTGGGAGAGGGATATAACCACGGTTATGCAGTATAGAGAACAAGAATTTGTTTTCCATACACACCGGTACGCCCAAGCACAATGATGTGTTAGCACCTAAAATATTGACCAATTGTCTAAATCAACAAGAAGACGCACCTGCATGTAGCTGTAGCCGCGTTGAGGAAAGGCCCAATCACTTTGAAAGCTGCATTGACGTAGCTACACGACTTTCAACAGTTTTCTTTTCCACTATATCTTGAATGTGTTCATTTTTCTAATGTATTCCAAGTAGACAGTTTAAAGTACAATTGGTACCCGACAAGGGATAATCACATTTTTACAAACAATCTGATTGACCCTCGCCAGGACCTTAGCATCCTGATAAGGGACCAGTCACCACTACATCCCTTGTTGTTCGTTCTCTGGATGACTGCTTGGGAAAGAGAGAAGGGACTACATGTACTCCCTTCTCCCTTTCCATGGCGGCTATTTTCTTTGTTTTTTTTCTTCTATCTTTTTAATACCTGCCATGGAAAGTGAAAAGAGTCTATGGGCCTCATTACACGGTAGGCGGTAGCCATGGCGCTATTAGCACCATGGTTGCCGCCGGTATTTTACCGTGTCCGCCTTGGTCGATGGCGGAATTACCGCCCTACGCCAAGGTGAGCGGGGGCAGTAATTCCCCATTCACAAGGCACTTCCCCATTCCCATTTTTGCCCCCATAGGGCTCAATGGGAATGGGGAAGGCGCTAATTACGGCACCGCAAATTGCGGTACCGTAATTAGCACCAAGGTCCCTTTGCGGCACCCTACTTTAACGGCTGGTAAAACCAGCCGTTAAGGTCGGGTCCCGCGAAGGGAACTCGTAGTAAGGCGGTAAGGGTTTACAGGTACCGGTGCCCTTACCGGTACCGGTAAACCCTTACCACCTACCGTGTAATGAGGCCCTATGTGTAGTCCCTTCTTCCGTTCAATAGTGGCCAGCTTCTTTGTTTAGTTTGTTTTAACTGTTTTAAAAGGCCACCATTGAAAGGGTGAATGGACTGCTTATCCCTTTCATTGGCGGACACATTTTCTTTTCTTTTTTCAGTTGTGAAATGCCAGAGTATCTTCAAACCGGATAAAGACACTATTACTACCCCTTAATAGGACTCCATGGGAATTAAGTCACTGAAGCACCAACACCATTGATAACAGTGCTGGTGCTTTCATGAAAACACTGCCGTTAGGGGCCTGATCTCCCAGCAGATTAGGCCTGCTAAGAGTTCCGTACCCCTACCAGCAAAATCTTAGTTTGTCGGCCCGGAAAGGGTGCCAGTACCTTTCTACTAGAAGTGTTTGGACCAATTACAAAGATACTACCAGAAAGAAAATTGACCCATGCACTATAATTCATCCCATGTCATCAGAATGGAAGCCACCAACACAAATAGCTTTTGTTTGTTAACTCAACATCAAGCATACACAAGTCTTGTACAGTCAGACTGCCTTTGTATAAATCATTGTTCTCCAATAGAAATGACAAATTGTTTTTCACCTTTCCAATATATATAAACTGTTGCCATGTATTCTTATCTTTTCAATACCATTTACTAAAACAAACATACAATCTGCAATGTCACACTTCACTCCTAGAGTTTTGACATTTTCTGCCAAATTGAGAGGTAAATACACAATGTTGCCTCTCAAACCTTGTACTAATGTTTTTTAGGCATGTTTTACATCTTTGTTTGCAATCTAACAATCACTTGGAAAGGATGATGTCGTAACTTGACTCGTTGTGAAGAATATATGGGCCTCTGTCCCCAAGTTCCACACGGAGAGAAGAAAAAATCACTCCCCGTGCGAGCCTTGAGGCCACAGGTGGTTGTTGTTGATTCGCAGGAACAGACGCCGCCGAGGACCCCAGAGCTGTGGAATGAATTAGGTATTAGTACAAGCAAACTCAGTACTGTCAACAATGTAACTGTTATTGAAAATAGGGCTTACCCAAGGGTTATATTCTAACTGCCAGTAACTCTGAGGCTGTGGTGCAGGGAAGCATTGGTAATCCTTCAAAGCCAAAGCACCAGAAACTCAGCACTGGCTACCACCTGATGATTCTTGGAAGTATTCTGAAAACTGTGATAACGTAGCAGTTCGAGGAACTCTGGAGAGCGTAGAATACTAGACAAAGCAGATAAGGATAATCCAATCAATCCATGAAACGTGAGCTAAAGTCAAAAGGTCCGTAAATCCAAGCAGAAACCAAACACCAAATCCAAGGAATAAGAAAATCCAGTCCATAATCCGTAAACTTGAGATCTGTAACCAAATGAATCCAACGTGAATCGAAAACGCCAAACAGTGTTGCGGAACAGCTGTGAAGCGACGAGTGATTCAAGTGCGTCGCTTTTATACCTGCCGAGTCCTGATCACGTGAGCGGAGCTCAGGGCACGTGACCGAGAGTTCGGCCCGGAACCAGGAAGTAGTTGTTGTCGATTACTCTTGCTCCAGCTCTCTGGCAGTCTCCATGGCAGTTGCCAGCGGAAACGAGGGAACAAATAGTATCGCCCTCTGACAGAGCCTGGAAGTTGGTGACGCTTCAATCGCACCACCAGTAGCGTGATCATGTAAAGGGCTGACTGTGACTTGGAGATTCTCGCTGTATTATGTGTCAGAGAATCACCGCGGGTATGAGTGTTCTGTAAGGCGGTGTGCCTGGTGTGCCTGACCTTCCTACTGCGCATGACAGATGAACAGTTTGCAATGCAATCACTTCAAACATGTGCACTGTATATTTTAAAATACTAACATGCCACCAACCATAGACTTTGTCCTTCAACAGTGATATCAATAAAATAATAAAATAAACACCAGAGATAGCTCTAAATTGCATTGGGCATTGTCACTTCTTAGGGAATTTGCAAATCACTTGCTCAAACGTTACCGAATACCTGCTCTACACAAGGAGAAAAAAGCAATTGAAGAAAGGTATGAAGATGCGCATGGGTATGCTAAATACGCCTTAACTCCATGAACAAATCAGTGTGCCTATACAACTTTCTCTAACTTCTGTCAGTATTTCTGTAATGAGTAACATTGGTGAAAGAAAGACATTAACCAAGTTCTATGTGTTTAATATTGTAAGCTATTGCAGGAGCTTCCAATAAACCTTCCCGAAATGTGTTAAGCTCTGATTTGTTTAATCATCTCATCCAGTTCCATTACATCAATGTAGATGAACCCTATACAAAGGCTAATTTACATCACAATGTACAAACCCATGCCCTATAATCTGCACACAGGTATCTGCTTTAAAAAGCATCACTGCTGCTGCTATTGCCATGGTTATACATGTTCAAATGTCCAACTAATGAGGGAAATGAAAGATAACAAACATGGCAACTCTAAAAAGACTTTGCCACAAAAAATATAGCATCCTCTCAACCTCTCGGTTCGACCTGTAACTATCGGAGCCAGAGCATTAGCTAACACAATAATGGCCAGCCCGCTCAAAGCATATTGACAAATAATAATTTTCTGCATCCCATATGACACCCTTATGACACACCAATATATTAAACATTTAGACTGAAGAAATGTTTTTCTTTATTATTGAAAAGTAATATGTGTAATAAAATAGGTACAAGTATAGATGGTCTTAAATCTGCAAATAGAAATCTGTAAGAGGCTAAACAATTCTTTATCAAAAAGCAAGCTCTAAATAACACAACAAATGCACTCTCTCAGTTTTCACTGGAAATAAAGCTGTACATATTTACTGACAGTTGCTATCTGCTTATCCAAAAGTTCACATATGTTTACTTCAACAACACAGTAAGCATATGCCCAGTGTGACTACTGCAAACATACCTACATTATTACTGAGAAATTTGAAATGTGTATAACCAAACATATACATATTATATCTAATTTCATAAGTATTTCATCTACAATTGCCAATCAAAACCAAGTATTAAGTATGATAATTAATGTTGAAGTCAGGTAAACTTATCCCAATCCTTAGTTGCACCACTTCCCACAGCAACCCATTTGTGGCATAAATCACAGATAACCGTCATTATTTAGAATTTAGCAGCTGGTAAAACTAAAAAATGTGGAGTTGACACAGCTGCCAAAGTCGAGGGTTCATTAAGTGTTGGTGGCATCACGCTGGTGAATTCTGCTGCTGGACGTGGTGCAAATGTCCATGCAAGTAATACATGTGCTCCAAGCATTTTTATTTTGTGGTGCTCTTGCAATTTACAATACACACCTTCCACGTTATCCCAGGAGACTTGCACCGGATGGTTTATCATGATTGATGTTCCCAAGCTTTCTGATGGAACATTACAAGGGCCATGTCTTAGTGTTTTCTTGCTCAATTGTTGTCATGTTCAAATGTCCAACTGGTGAGCAAAACATAAAATAACAAAAATAGTAACTCTAAAAACACAAGGCCACAAAAAAATTCAACCTCCTCTCTGAAGCTCTCTACCATTTCTAATGAGCATTCAAATAGAGTGTTCCAGTTTTGCAGGTGTTTGAAAAATCTGGTTGTTGCTAGCAGCACCTTCATGATGCGTAATCGAAATTGCATGAGATTGGGAACCTCAATCACAATAAATCATCTGATGAAAGTCTCCTGGGATGATGTGGATGATGCATAGTAGAAATTGCATGAGATGGTCTGGACCATACTGGGCTGCATTCTTTTGTGGCTTATGTGTGGTCTTATATCTTCACTGTAGCTGTGAGCAGTCATTGTGCAAAATCAACCTCCACCCATTAAAGGTGCTGCTAGCAACAGCAAGAGTCTTCAAACACCTGCAGCACTGGAACACTTTTTAAAAGTTTTTCTTACCAGTTGGACATTTAAAAATGTATAATATTGTTCAATGAAACACTAAGACGTGGCTCTTCTAATGTTCCTTCAGAAAGCTTGGTAACATCAATTATGATAAATCATTTGGTGCAGGTCTCCGAACCTCTCTAGCATTTCTAATGACTCTTCAAAAAAGTTTTCCGGTAATGCCAGTGTTTGAAGACTCCGGCTGCTGCTAGCAGCACCTTTAATGGGTGGAGGTTGATTATGCACAACCGCCGCTCACAGCTACAGTGAAGATACAAGACCACATATAAGCCAAAAAAGGCTGCAGCCCAGTATGGTCCAGACCATCTCATGCAATTTCCAGTACACATAAAACACATCATCCTGATGGAACATTAGAAGGGCCACATCTCAGTGTTTTCTTACACAATGTTATACATGTTCAAATGTCCAACTCATGAGGAAATATAAAATAACAAAAATGACATCTCTAATAAGAAAATGCCACAAAAATTGAAGCCTCCTCTCTGAACCTCTCTAGCATTTATAATGACTCTTCAAATATAGAGTAACAGTGCTGCAGGTGTTTGAAGAATCTGGCTGTTGTTGGCAGCACCTTTATGCGGTGGAGGTTGATTCTGCACAACAACTACTCACAACTACAGTGAAGATATAAGACCACATATAAGCTGAAAAAGGTTGCAGCCCAGTTAAAATCATTATTGAGGTATTAACTTATCCTAATCATTACTTACACCACCTCCGACAGCTACCCATTGGCAGCATAGATCACAGATAACTCTCATAGCTTAGACATTGTCAGACAGTAAAACTGTAACATGTGGAGTTGACACTGCTGCCAAAGTCGAGGTTTCATTAACTGTAGGTGGCGTCCCACTGTGGAATCACCTACTGGACGTGAGGCCAATTTCCATGCATGTAACACATCAGCCCCAAGCATTTTCTTTATTTTGGGGTGCACATACAATTTCCAGTATGCATGATTTATCATGATTCATGTTCCCAATATTTGTGACAAAACATTACAAGGGCCATGTCGTACTGTTTTCTTGCACACTGTGCACTGAACATCCTGCACCTCCCTTTCAAAGTGTGGCCTATAATCTGCACACAGGAATCTACTGTAAAAAAGCATCCCTACTGCTGCTGTTCTCCAACCAAATAAAGACACTATTACGACTCCAGTATAATGAGCTACTGTCCTAATAGCAATAAGGTCAGAGCCAAAGGGACATTACTGCATCAGATAATGCTGCAAGGTCTTTATTAATGCCCACAGTTTGGTCGGACCTGTAACTATGAGCATGCTAAATATTCACCTTAACTCAATGGAATAAGCAGTATTTTCATTTAACAGTGAAGTAACAAGTACATTACAACAAAATCAGTGTGTTTCCCATTTTAAATGGTTGCACATGGAAGCTTCCAATAAAACATCCCAAAATGTTACAACCTTTAATTTGTTTACTAACATTGGATTGCTATGCACCTACTGCACCTGCATTAATTGGGGCAATTTGCTCCAGAACATCCATTCCATTTCTATTTTACATAATATCAGTTTGCACAACTAATACATGCATACATTATTTATGATTGTATATTTAAAAATACAACCAATCAAACATATTGTTCATGAAACTAAACACTAGGATTCACAAAACAAAAAACAAATGAAGGCAATGCATTTTGTCTTATAGATAAACTCACTGTAACACACTTCAGCTAACCAAATCTTGTTTAAAGCATACACATTTTCAAATCAACCCACACCAAATTAAATCTTTTTAAAGCAAACACATTTTCATATCATCCCAAAAAGCACTTTAACACACACCATAAGTGATTATAAAAGCATTGTAGATAAAATCACATTTATACTGCTCTGTGATCATTCTTTTATTTTGAGTGCAGGAAGTATACTTCATTATGCTATACTATGCACCTCACTGAAATTCATTTTCTTTCCTAATAAAAAACTTCCAACAATTATTCCCACCCATGTCGTACATATACAGCGGGACCACTTCATTGTTAAGAAATACAGTAAACAAAAACACACAGAGCCCCATTATCAATATATTATCAAATAAAGCTTTGAACAATGACATACAACTGATTATCACAAGTAACATGAACTGCACAGTGAGACTTCTGCAGTCAAAATGCGAAAATTTGACAAAATAGGGAGCTTCATATTTTCCATAATCCAAACCAGAAAAAGAGGACTATATTCTTAGAAAACAAATCCAATGTCCGACACATATGCACTGCAACCTACCAAACAGATGTACACATTTATGACATTACCACCAGCCATTTAGAAACACCTAAACACATACAAAACGCTGCCCAGTATCACTAGTAGCCACTGATATTCAACACGGCTACAAAGCGTACTTGCAGCCGCGGCTACATGTACATTTTCTACCAACTAAAAACCAAATTAAAACAACCTTCAAAACTTCAAATAAGACAAGACAACAGCAAAGCACACAAAATAGCAAACACAGACAAAAATCCTTTGCTATATCATCCACATAACAGTATGATTATTGCACAGAAAATGTATGTTTATATATACGTGGATATAAATAAAACTGCCCATGGACGCAACCAATAAAAGGACAAAAAGTGTTGATGTGCCTATGCACATGCTTTTTATACACAGGGTTATAGAAAAACCCATAGATGAGCATTTGCTAATAGCTGTGCCTATTTGCAAAAACTACACATTAAAATATGTATTTCTACTCCCCAAACTCCAAACAGGTGTTCCTAACACACAAACAAGCCCCTGTCTACTCTCCATGGTCCTCCTCCACTCTCCTGGTCTCCCCCAATCCCCCAAAACACTCAATGCATCTACGATGCTACTCAATCCAAAATGTCAGATAGCTGTGGTTACCACACATCCACAAACACACAATGTTCCATTTGTCCAAATATAGCCACAGCTGCACAGGGTACCACATCTACCCGTGGAGAGCAACACCATGCACTGGATATTATTCAGTATATTCCAGGTCCAGTACCATAACTAATTGTCAGCAAGAATTCTTGATGACAATTGGTCATGGACCTGGAATATACAGAATATTGAAACAGAACTAGACAAACTAATGTCCACACACTTACTGTGAACATTTATTTACCAGGATACAGCCAACAGGCACATGATTAGATTGAACATATCTTAAAGAGACAGCCCCCAATAAATACAAGGGCATATTGAAACATACTTGCTGCATTACGACGCATAGAAACTGACATGGTCAACCACTTATTGTACTTTGAATATATGGCCTTGAGGATGACCCAAAGGTCGAAACACGTGTCAGCTGACCACCACGTCATGATATTAATAATGAAATATTTCTTCAAATTTTTCTTGGAAAAAACTACTTAAAGTCTTTCTGGATTACTTGCTTCTTAATGTTGAATAGCCATTTCCCAATTTGAGGAGGCAGAGCACAGATACTCCATTCCCAACCTTACCTTACTTCTCACTCTATTAAGGTCCATACGGGTGGACCTTGGGATAGGAGCATGCACCTAGCTATTGGACCTATCTTTCAGATGTCATAGTGCATTTCGACAAGGATCGTAGCAATATATCAATTTTTCTGGTTTGAAAACTGTGTGGCTGATCAGATACAGTTGGCTGTTTTGGTTCCTGCCTTTTCTGTAAGAAACAAAATATTAACATAGAATTTACAATTGAAAGGTTTGGATTGTGGGGAATGTGTTGGTTACAAAGTTGTCAAAAATTGTTTAGTCTGAAAAGTACACGACAGGGCAGCCAGACATCATACCAATTCAATTTGGAGTCAATGTTTTAGTGGATGTACCAGGTGTGTCCCTTACTTTAATGATCAAACAAGACATTGGAAAAGTAATGGAAGTATTTCCTCACACCATCTTTATCTTTTCCAATTTAACTCAGTGGGGAAAAATGTAGATCGACCACCACATTTAATGTTAAAATTAAGAAATCACAAAGAACTGTTACTAATGCAGTATCAGCATTTATGAGCGACCAAAACCAATTATAGATTTTAAACATCAATATACAGTTATACATGGCCAATTTCTATCAACATGGAGTACACCTAACTGATGAAGGAAATGTGGTGTTCCTTCATGATATATAAACAGTACTCCAAATAAACTAAAATACTACACTCAGTGTACCCCAAACAAGTTTTAAGGACTACTTATCACATATCACATATGAATACACAAATGCAATGAAATAATGACCAAAATATGTTGTTATTACACCATTGGTACGGTTCATTGATTTTAGGTTCTATATTACAATAGAACTTAAAAGATCAGTACAGTACACCACTACTCATGAACTTTTATAAAGTAGCTGAAGATAAAGAAAACAGAGCATAATAAAAAACAGTAAACTGGATAGGCAAATATTTCATAGCCACAAATTATAATGCTATAAGTGAGATTACATGAGTTCAAATACAGTGTATGGGGCATCTAAAACTAGAGTATGATTGCTCCTTTTTATATTAATTTGGTTAAACTAGTTTCTTCTGTTTTTCTCCAAAGTCTCCCATGTATGAATGTCTGAAAGCACACAGCCAAAATAAAACAGACTCCCAAATACCTACCATGTCAATGGCCATGACCAGTGATTTTTCACCCCTAACATCACCATACCTATACAAATAACTTTCAAAAAGAAATGAGTGACACTCCAAAATACAAAGCCACAGGCACAGAACTACTCAAACCCACGCTTATCTGTAGTCCAACTGTATCCTCAGATGTAGCCACGAATAATGGTAGTACGGGTGTACTTTTTTTTATTTCCTTGCCCTCAAGCCCTCATCAAGCAGCACCCTCATCTTTGCCACCTCCCCCCACTCCCTAGATGGCATCTTCACCTCCCCTAATCTCTCCCTTGCCCACCACAACCCACAATGTTTCTGTGACGCAGTTTTCTTTCAGATGTCAGCTATCTGCGGCTATTACCGAGGCTACAGAAAAATTCATCTTGTAAACTCAGTCCCTGGACCTCCTATAACTTCCAGATTTGACTTGCTGTCCTCAACCAACCTCCCCACCTCTAGACCAAAGTCATTTGCAATTATTTTAACCTGTACATAGCTTTTTAACTACTTTTATTTTCCAATTATCCTCGGCTATAACCACTGTTATGGTTCGCATTAAAAGAAAAACTAGATGGTGGCTATTTAATTTCTAAAAACACCCAGTTTTGGGTAAATCCCAGAGATAGCTCAATCTATTTTTGGGAAAGGTTCAACCCCTTCTCCATTGAATATTTGAAAAACTACTACATGGAATAACTCCAAACCATGTATGGATCATGAGTCAAAACTGTGTACCCAAGTTGTTTTGTCTGTCCATCGGTTTGCACTGTGTGCTTTAGCACAAATTGACCTTGTTTGTCTATGGGAAAATGAATGGGAAGTAGGCTGCACTTCTGGAAAAAGATATTTTTTTGATGCTTAATAACTTTTTATCTTTTAAAAATATTTACAAAACTTTGCAGTCTGGTGGGGGCAGGCTGCAGGATTTTAATCACTTTCGAAATTCTGTCCAAAACCATTTATTGAATGAAACGTTATTAATGATAGAATTTTGAGAGGTTCCTATGGGGATCCAACTTACCTTAACTATAGGGTGGCTATCACCGCCCTATAACATATATTGAAAAGAGAAAAAGACACCAACGGCATCAGGGTCATACAGGATTGGTAGCAAAAAACTAACAGACATGTGGAGGTCTGTTATATATTAATTTTATTTAGAAACTCAAGTTTCAGCTAGGAGTCAGCAACAACGCTTTTTATGCCCAACCTGGCACTCGTTCACACTAAAACAGACCCAATATAATTGACTGATATATTGAAAACAGAAAAAGACACCAACGGCATCAGTGTTGTACAGGATTGGCAGCATAAAACTAACAGACATGTGGAGGTCTATTATATATTCATTTTATTTAGAAACAAATGTTTCAGCTAGGAGGCAGCAACAACGCTTTGTATGCCCAATCAGGCACTCGTTCACACTAAAACAGACCCAATGTATGTGACTAATTAAAAGTTGAAAGAAACTCGATGATATACGCATCTAGAGCAGCACCCCTCATGAATAAGACAGCCATTTTGGAACAGAGCTAAGGCAATGTAAATCAATACTCTCAGCTCATTTGGATTATTATTAAAAAACAAGAAAAATGCAAACTATGCATTTTGATTGAAGTATATATAAATCATTCATCTGAACACAGAAAGCCAATAAGGGGAAACAGGAGGGTTACCCCTTACATTGAGGAACTAATTGAACTGTCTTTTGTTAATTTCTAAAGCATATTACCTATTGATCTGTCGGTTAATCCTGCTGGAAACCGTATATGTAAATATAGGTATCAGGTACAACACTGAATCAGAAGCTAAAACAATATGTAGACCGTGTTAGTAGAGAGGTCCTAGAGCTAACTGTTCAGTTGAGGGCTTTAATGAGTTCATCTTGGACCAGGAGACTCCTAACACAATACATTTGACAACTAACTGGCATAAATACACTTTTGATAAAAAGTCTGACTAAAAAAAGTGGAATTAACTATCAATTGAGACAACTCTGAATTAATGAGTATGGTACAGGAAATTATATGAGCAGTAAAAAGGAAGTTCTATTGGCCTTATAAGTATTGGCTTAGGGGCCCCAGACAATAAATGAATAATAAAATTGGCGAGAAGATATTTGATGTATTTATTGAAAAAGACACCAGGCAATTCTGGTCTATAATAAATGTTAATGAACATCCACAATGTGTAATCCAATTGATGGGTGTGTCTGAGGACTCTTGGATTACACACTGTAAAAATATAAATGGCATAGGTTCTGAAGGGTCCAGATGGTTGGCTAACGGAAATGAACCGGATATTAGAATTTGAGGCACCAGATATAGAAAGAATAATAGTTAAAGAATATATGTCTGCTGTGTGTGGCCCAAATTGCTTATCCAATGCAGTCCTTAAAAATAACGTAAAATTATGGGCTGCATTGTTGGACCTGATCTTTAATCTTGCGGAAACACATGATTGCTCAATCTTGGCGAGAATCAATTATTGTCCCCATACACAAAAAAGGGGAATGGACAGATCCATTGAACTACCGTCCAATCACCTGGCTGGATCCAGACAGTAAAATATTTGCCACAATTGTCCTTGAGAAATTGAATGACTAGGTGAAAGAAAAATGCCTCCTGCCCAAAGCACAAACTGGGTTCTGAACAATGGAAACAAAGCTCATTGGCTTAATTTTATCCGCTATCAAGGAAGAAATGGTAAAGGGTCATGGAAGAAACCAGATAAGAGTATTAATGGCTTAAATAGATTTTTCTAAAACCTTACATCTTGTTGAACTCCTATGGAATAAATTAAAAGCATGGGGAATTCTGGAATCGCTACTTGCTATACTTGAGCACACCCACAAAGAGACCTGGATCAAAATAAGATTGAACTCTGTTTGTGCCCTCCCTGGCTTACACGTGTGAAATGAATAAAACAGACACTCCCTGGGCAGGGAATAAGGCACAAAAGAGCAGGCTGCGAGAGTTCAGGAAAAGTTTATCTAGATCTCTGAGAGCGCTCTGACCACATCAAGGTTACAACACATTTATATAGTACATCTACATCTTTACCATATGATGCTACGTTGTCCTGGATTGGTCAGCCGTAGTGGTGTCTTAGGTGTGGGCATCATCTCTTCTTCTTCTTGACGTCAGACATTTGTGCTCCAGATGGGTGAAGGTCAGGTCGCTGTGAAACACGATGGTCACTATCTAAGCTAAGACAATACATTCTGAGTAATGCATGCACTAAATAATAGTTGATCAAAAGACTCTCAGTAGTGTATCATGTCGTTATACAAATCACTCAAGAGTTTATATCATCTACACACTTGGATTATACAGGTCACAGGTTTATGGGCCTTGACCACTATAATAATGTCATTGAACTATAGGGTTAGTCTCACAAGAATCTCAGGTATGTGGCACTTGTTAGTATTGGGCACAATATACTGCACAGGGGTCTAATGTTAGTTGGGGGGTTTGTTGGGTGGGCTTCATAGCAAGGTTGGCAGTTTGGCACATGAAAGGGATGCCTTGCAAGGAAACAGGGTTAGAATGGCAATAAGTTTCAATTGGCAAAGGTAAGAGGGCAAGGACACTTTTGTGGAGATGGACGAGTTCTGTGCTTGGCTTATGTTGGTTCACATGCAGGACAGTGATCGCAGAGGAAAAGGGATGTGTTACATTTATTATTTGTTGCAAGCAGCTCCGGCTTCAGCGTGAGAATAGAGTTGCAGAGTTTTCCAGTTTGAGTGGGGACGAGGGTGGAGGCCATGTGCTCCAAGCTACTGTGGCAGGCAAAAGGGAGAGATGCATTTTGTACTATCGCAGTGAGGCCTGGCTACCAAGATGGAGTCGAAAAGGGGGTACAAAAAATGGATGCCCTGTGTCCTGCTCAGTGGTCCCATCTACGCAAATATAACCAAAAGTTAGCATTGCATAAAGGCGAGGGGCGTACCCACCACTAGAGGCACTTGGTCCAAGTTTGTACTGAGAAGTGATGGTAGAGAGGGGCCCATTGGCCCCTCGCTCCCACACAACTCTAAAGGAACATTAACAGCACCAATCAGAACCTGCAAAGACTTCAGGCAAGGATGCTGATTTGCTCCATGCCTTTTAATCTCTTCATGGCCGACTTTTATCAGGCAATGAAAGATGTTGGCCTGATTTCACAAAAATTAGGGGGAGACAAAATTAACTGATAGGCATATGCGGATGATTTGGCACATATAGGGCCTCATTACATGTTATTTGGTAAACCATGGTGCTATTAGCACCATGGTTGCCGCCGGTACCACCATGGAGAAAAGGGGAATTACCACCCCATTCCAAGGTTGGCGGGGCGGTAATTCCCCCTTTCTCCATGGCCCTTCCCCATTCCCATTTTTGCCCCATAGGGCTCAATGGGAATGGGAAAGGAGCTAATTACGGTACCGAAAATTGCGGTACTGTAATTAGCACCGAGGTCCCTTTCTACACCAGCCGTTAAGGTCGGGTCCCACAAAGGGACCTCGTAGTAAGGCAGTAAGGGTTTACCGGTACCGGTGCCCTTACCGGTACCGGTATAACCTTACCGCTTACCGTGTAATGAGGCCCATAGACTATACACTTGTAGGTTTACAATGCCTAATAACAAAAATGACCAAACGTGCTGAATTGAATGGATTGGTAATCAATCAGAATAAGGGCCAGATCATCCAGTTATCGCATCCAAAGGTGGCCAGAGCAAAATATAACTGGCAGGTAAATAATATTAAGATAGCACCCCAGAGGGAGGTAATCTATCCAGTGTTCTACTTATGGGACAGAAGATCTTGTGAGGGCAGCATTAAGCAAATACTGAACAACAGCGAACAAAGCAAATACTGAACAACAGCGAACAAATGATTTATCAAAGGAAGAAGTTTTACAGTACATACTGCAGGTTCACAATCAAACCATTGCTGACCTGTTGTATAGGTAAGGTGGTCCTGAGGTTCAATGTATGGGACTGAAATTAACCCGGTGAGTTTAACTATAGTGTGGGTCAAGATTTAATCCAATGAGAAACACACTCTTTGAGAACCAGGGAACTAGGGGTGAATAACTCACCATTATTTTACCAATATGGCCAACACTGCAGATACTATTCTATTTGAACATGATAAGGGCAGAAGAGAGTTGCATGGAAATCCAGATTCAATATAAACAAAACTAGAAGAGATGGACTGGATTAGGCGAATTACCACAGTCAGGAATTATAGTTTTTTTTTTTACAACAGTTACCACAGAGGTCATCAGAATGTTGGATGAGCTTGGTTTCACTAAGCTTAATAAGGCAGTGTAGAGTATGCTCTCTAAGTGTTGTGATGACATTATGATTTAATATATATAAGTAGAATAGGGTTGCTGATGTTGGTGAGTTGTTTATTTAATTAATAGAATGGATTGTGCTTATTTTAGTGGTGATTTTTTTTCTTTTCTTCTTCTTTCTTTCACTTGTATATATTTAAATGGAATTGTGAATGTGTGAAGAATGTTAATAAGTGTGTATTTATTGAAGAGTGTATTGATGATGATTGAATGTTATTTGTTTTAAAATGATATGATTGATTATTTTTCATGTTTTAACTTTTCCTTTATATATGTGTTAATGTTCAAATATTGAAGAAAGCACAATAAAATAAAACAATTATTAAGCATATTACAGCAACATAAAATTCCCAGTGCATGATATTGCAGTCCATAGCATTAGCAAAAAGGTCAGCAAAATTCATAATAAAGCACCAAAAAGTGCCTAGTGCATGTTATTATGGTAAATAGCACTGACATAAAAGAACAATTGACCCTAAATAAGGACACAAATAGTCCATTTCACAATGAATGAACAGCAATTTAAACCAAACTGCATGAGGTTAACGTGCTAGGGGCATATGTAAAAAGACTGTTACAGAAAATGCCAAATACATTTCCCATGGGATTGACATTGAAAGGTGACAGGACCGGGGAATTAGCATTATTAAATATATAGCAGCAGTCAAGATACTGTACAGGACTGCGTCCCTGTGAAAACCAAACAAACACAAAGGCAGTTAAATGCTTAATGCATGGTGTATACATAAAGTGCATGCTGCATAAAGTGCCAAGTGCTGATCGTATACAGAGATGGTACATACTAAATACATAAATACATTCCCATTAAAGAGTAATCAAACTCAACTGCCATGAATATAAACATTGTTAAGCATCAGAAAGGGTCTCACCAAAGGGTGGGTGTGCTCAAGCCCTTTAATCTGTTAGTTTCACTCGCAGCGTTACTTTCACTGGGCGGTAGAACCCGAAACACCCCAAGACATTTGAGAGTTACAAGTTGGTGCAAAGACATTCATGCACAGCCAATAGGTCTTACATTGAGATATTAATATGCTTGGTGATGAAAAAAGTATGTTGTCAAAATGCTTGTTGGTTAATTCTTTAGTCCAACCGATGCATGTTTCGACGCTAGGTCATTCTCAAGGAAATAATCTTGTGTAATGAGAACCACTGCACCAGGGAACCAAACCAGGCACTTTTCTATAATTTCTGGATAATTTATCCTTGATACCAACGTCACAACAAGACCCATCAAAGGGCTACCCAGCAAGGGCGAAATTACACTGCACAATCCGGGTAATGCAAATACAGATTATTGCCTTGAGAATGACCTAGTGTTGAAACATATGTTGGCTGAACTAAAGAATCAACCAACACGTAAAACTTGGAACAAATTTAGTCAATGTACTTTTTTGATCACCAAGCATACTAAGATCTCATTATTAGACCTATTGGCTGTGCAGGAATTACTTCACACCAACTTGTGACTCTATAAATATAAACATAAAACCTGAATCCAAAATCCAGGGCACAATGATATGACCTAATGCAGTTATTAAAGGAACAAAATGAATTACAGGTAAAAGAAAAGAAATAACAATACAAGTAGAGTATTCTGAAATAAAGATAAAGAACAAAAGAAAATGAGGGAAAATCAAAAACACAGAGAACACAACTTTCAATGAATAGACAAATACAGTCAAGAGAAACCAAAAATAGGAGTGAAGCCTATACTATTCCTTAGAGGTTATTTTGAAGGTTTTTCTTCAACATCAATACAGTTATCCTAACACATTGAATTCATCCACATTAACAGTTTAGCCAATACCTAACGTGATGAGCAAACAAGGTCAAACTTCAGATATAGAAACAGCAACAATGACTAAAATCAGACATTTACAAAATGGTTTTGAGGGTAATCTTAAATACCGATCAATATGTATAGTTTGTCATCGATATTGCATCTGGCTGGGGCTTTCATCTGAAATCTATAAATAGTCTGGTTGCAAGTTGTCTCATTATGTGCCACTACAAAGAATCGAGAACCTAACAATTGCCCATTGTGAAATTCATGAAGATGTTTAGCAATTGAATATGCAAAGTCCTTGTTCTTGATTGCCCTGCAATGCTGTAAAATGCTCAGTTTACGCTTGTTAGTAGTACTGCCTACAAAATATTCAAAACAAAGACAACTCAGCACATATACAAATACATTCAGTATTGCAGTTGATTTGACCATGAATTGCAAAAACATACCCTGTACCCCGGTGTTTGAAAGAAGACTGTGATGATGCATACTCACATATTTGACATTTCATACATTTGACAAAGAACAGAGTACTCTTGCCTACCCAAGATGAATATTTTACAGGAGAAATAAAACTGGATACCAACTTGTCTTTAAGGGAAGGAGCTCTATAGAAGGTCAGGTACTGGCAGGCAGGTAGCATGACTCCCAGATCCTTATCAAATGCCGATGCTTAGAAATAATTTCAAAAATTCTGTTGAATACAGGGCTATATGTCGAAATGAGGCAGATTTGGGAGTCTGTTTCTTTAGAAATTGGCCTCAAATTGATCAAAAGAGAGTCACGATGCAAACCAAAGGCTTTAAAATAGGCATGTTCAACTAGCTTCTTTGGATAACCCCTGGCAGCAAAACATTTAGCAGCATGAGCACACTGAATGTGAAAGTCTTCCTTCTTAGAGCAATTAGTGAAAAACCTGACAAACTCGATGTGAGGTATGCTGTTAATACAAGACCTTGGATGACTACTGGCTGCCAGTAGCAGAAGATTAGAACTGGTAGGTTTATCAAACACAGTAGTGTTAAGACCATCAAACCCCTTTGTGACATTCTCGTCTAAAAAGACCAGCACAGTCTTGCTGTGATTTTCAGTAAAGCGTAGATTTAGATAATTAGAATTGAGGATCTTCTGAAAGTCAAGCCCTTCCTCCACACTTCTTTTTCATAAGATAAAGAGGTCATCGTTATAACCTAACCAACATGAGACCTTTTCAGTGTACAATGAATAGCCTAGACTCCAAACAACGTTATGCTCCCACCAACCCATAGTGAGATTCGAACAAAGGAAGAGAGTTCAAATCTAATATTCGGAAAGGGATTACAATCCAGTTTTGTGTAGCAACTGCTGTCATTGAGTTGCATATTTGCCTCTTGGACATAGATATGGCAGTTCATTGAGACAATATTAGAACCTTCATCAGAAGGCTTAATGACGAAGACATAAATTCATGGATAATTTGCGCTGAAAAAAACGGGATTTGAGCGCCATTCTGCCCGCATATGCCCATTTGTTAAACAGGGATTTGCGGGCGGAATGGCGCACAAATCCTGTTTTGTTCGGCACAAATAATCCATGAATTACCCCCTTAATCTGGAAGATTTTGAAACTCTTGAAAAGTGGTTTTCAGTTTGGTGGTCAAATTATAAAACAGATTAACATTGGTATGTCTCATTTTCTTTACATCAGCAATCACTAAATTATGAAAGGCTTCAAGAGAGCCAGTAGGCATGGGTGGAATACATTTGAATATGGGACGGATCTTGGTAGTTTTTGGACAAATAAGTGTCAATATATATAATGCCTCTGTTGGATTTTAACATAGGGCAGTATTAACTAATAGAGATTTGAGTACCATAGAGTAATTTTAGATATGTTTGCGAAGTACTAATGTCAATGAAAGAAGTGTTAATTTGATGTTATAAGGAAAGAAAGTATTCTATGTATACAGTGATGTGCAACATTGCAGTCATACGCATGGTATTTTAAATGAAAATGTGGGAGCATATTTTTAAAACTAGTGTGCAACTATGCAGTTATCCACATATAGGGCCTCATTACACGGATGGCGGTAAGGGTTTACCGGTACCGGTATTTTACCGGTACCGGTAAATCCTTACCGCCTTACTACGAGGTCCCTTTGCGGGTTGGGGAATTTAACGCCTGCTTTTTGCAGGCGTTAAAAACCAACCCGCAAAGGGACCAGGGTGCTAATTACGGTACCGCAATTTGCGGTACCGTAATTAGCGCCTTCACCCATTCCCATAGAGCCCTTTGGGGCAAAAATGGGAATGGGGAAGGGCAATGGTGGAATGAGGAATTACCGCCCGCCAACCTTGGAATAGGGCGGTAATTCCCCTTTCCACCAAGGCGGTGCCAGTATTTCACCGGCATGAACCATGACGCTAACAGCGCCATGGTTCACCGCCATCCGTGTAATGAAGCCCATAGTATTGTAAAGTATTGTAGTATTGTAAAAGCAAAAGAGAAATATGTTTTGAACTATTTAATAAATTACATGACTATAGGAAAATTAAAAAAGAAAATGTTACTTTTTCATTTGGTATTACTGCTTGATAGTGGTGACTGATCACCACCTCTTTCAGGTAATATTTAGATTTCAAGCTAGTAACTGAGCTCTCTGGCTGACGGTACTGCAAGCAACTCGAGTCATCTGTAAAGTATCTCCTATTGCATTAACTATGCAATATTTAAAGTGCCTTATTGCCTATCCGGTGCAACGTGATGATAATTAGATAAATTGATAGAGACTTTGAGGTGAATGATGATTATGGGTTGGAAATGCAGGGGCTCATTTTAGACAAGATAATTACTTTCTTTCAGCGCTAAGTATGTGAGGGAGCCAAGGAGGATTGCAGTAAAGTTGATGGTATCCTGCTTTCGAGTTGTGGAATCATTATACCTGGTAGGACGCAATATGAATCTGAGATGTGGAGAAGTGCTAGGTTGTGAGTGTAAATTAATAAACTTAAAATGAAATGATTTCTTTGGTATTCTTATGCAGAAATCTGTAGCACTGGATATGTGTATTGATCAACAACTGTTTGGCACTAAAAGTAATAGACATTTGCACAAGGATGAGGTTGAAAAGGCGTGCATAAATTAGAAATTGTGTTGCTCGATTCAACCTGCTCACCAACTTTAGGCTTCTTATCATCGCTATTGTTGGTGTGTTTTAATTGTGATGTGCTGAACCTGATGCAGCCTCTCTGGACTTCCTCGCCAAGTGTGGTTCCAGGCAAACAGTGTTACACATGACCTATGAAGTCTTTAACCAGCAAAACAAATGTCAGGTAACTGCGGGTGATCTACCCATGATGTCTACAGTATACTGTGCACACACTTGAACAGCATGTAAAAACAGGAAACCAGTCCTGATGAAAACCAGCCCACCACAGGCTTTAGTTGAAACTAGGATTGTGGGGAACAGTTTGTCCCGCCAACACAGAGTTCAAGATTTGTACAAATTGGAAGTCAACCGTTTATATCTAGATTGTCTCACCTAGTAGGCTGTACACTAGGGTCTTGACTGTACACTAGGGTCATCCCTGTTCACTGGAAATCAATGACACTGTTGTTATTCTGATCCTTATTCAATTTGGACTCAATTGTAAGATTGTGATTCAGGAGTGTTATCTATTGAGGAACCCCACTGAACAGGAAAATAATGTATCTTATATATGTTATATGTTTCATTTTGTATTGTTTTTCCTGTTTTCTACATTGAATCACTAACCTCTTTATTATGCCTCCTTTATGACTGATTGGTCTGTATGTCTTTCTTCATTTGTTTCTTAACTTCTATGTGTCATTGGTCAGCAATATGTGGCTGCATTGAATCCTTATACATTTTATAAACGTCATTCTTTGCTTATAGTCACCCCTGTTACTTGTTATTGTGTTGCTCGATTCAACCTGCACACTGACTTTAGGCTACTTAGCATCTCTATTGTTGTTGTGTTTTAATTTTGATGTGCTGAACCTCTGCAGCATTTGTCTTGAATGTGGTATTGTGTCTTGTTAGTTCCTATTTCTATTCTTTCATTTCTTATTACGTCTCATGAGGAGATGGTGGATCAGTGACAGGAGACCATTTGGAATGTGATTATTTGGTTGGTACTAGCATGTTCTCGAGCATGGCAGACTCGTTATCAGGGGGCATGGCAGCCCCATATGGAAGGTGTTTAAGCTTTTTAGGTTGGATGTGAATGTTATCATGTGTGGGTTTCAGGTTTTCTGTCATTAAGGATGTGGAGAACTGGGCATTATGTTTTCTTTCATCAAAGATGGAGGAAGCAGGTGTGAATGGGTGTGGGAGCCCCAAATCCAAGTGTGAAACTCTTGGCTATGAAGTGTTTGGTTTCTTGTGGTTGAAGAGAGTGTGGCTCTGGTAAGATGGTGAGTGAAGTCCAAGCATGATTGCAGAATCTCTGTTATTTGTGAGTTAAATCTAAATTAATTACCTGGTGAACATATGTTTATTTTGTCTATTTATTTTTCTTTTTCATTGTAATACTGGGAGATGTGTTGTATGTGGCTGGATGCATTGTTTAAATTTATGGAATGGATCATGAAATGCGGAACCCAGGAGCCTGTGTATTCCAAGTGTGATAGGTAGGACACACAGGATGGGAGCCCTAACTGGAAAGATGCTACTGTACTGCTCTCCTGTACAATCTTTCTAACTTACCCTGTAACCAATAAAAGTAACACTTAATTGTACTTACCTTACCCCAATGTGTTTCCTGCCTTCAAGATGACTTCCCAGATGCTTTAGGATACTACACTATACCTGCTTGGATGCATTGAGTATCGTGTTTACAGTGATTATAAATGAGAGAGCCATCTTTTTTTTCTCGATGCGAGTGATAGCCATGATTATTATACCTAGGTTACACCCCTGGGTATCCTAAAACAAAATTCAGAACAAAGATAAATTGCAGGTCAGATAACTTGCTAATGCAATATGGCTAGCAGAGGGGGAGGCAAGAGGACACCAAGTGAAATGTGGGCGTTGGAGTTGGGTTATAGACCAAGTTTGTAGCATGAAGCTCAAAACCACGGCTACCCAACATTTCAACTGAAACTGCATCACAGAAACAAGTTTTGTGGGGGGGAATGGTAAAGGGCAGGGCAGGTGAGGAAGGAATCATGAGGAAGAACAGGCACACATGAGGGCGGTACTTGGTGAGGTTCTCGGAGGGCAGGACACAATTATTTTGCTGTTTTCCCTGATACCGTGGGTATAATGACCCCAAATAACCATGGGTATAACCAAGGGTATCTCTAGATCTTTGTAATGTACCTGCAGTTAGAGAACAAAAAGACCTTAAAAAAGATGCATGTTATTACAGTTACAGTGCTGTTGAAGGTGAAAAAACAAAAGACATGGCCAGTGGCTTGGTAGGGTTTGAAATGGCTGAAGACCTGTTAGTGATCTAAAATATAACATTGGTATGGCCAGTGGCCTGTTAGTGTTAAAGACAATAGAGGGTAGGCATGGCCGAAGACCATAGTCTTAAAATAAATTGAGAGTGGACAAAGTCGAAGGACATGTCTAGTGAGCAGGGAGTGATTTAAAAGATACAGTGGGCACTGAAGGCCATGTCTGGTGGCGCTGGAAAATATGCAGTATGCACAGCCAAAGGCTGTGGCCCCTGCAATGGCCAAAGACTAGAGCATGGCAAGATATAAGAAAACCCTTAACATTCAAGGAAAATTAATGGTTTATGGAGGATATGGGGAAATCAATGGGAACAAGCCAAGTTAAGCTGGTCCGGAGTTTCACAATGCACTAGTGCATGTTATTTCCTTGACAAAATATATATGTGTATATATATATATATATATATATATATATATATATATATATATATATATATATATATATATATATATATATATATATATATATATATATATATTATTACAGGGCAGCGATAGTCGGCGATAGTGGGAGACACATAGGAACCCCTCAGAATTCTATTGTTTGAGTCGAGTAACTGATTTGGCTGAAATTTCGAAAGAGATTAAAGAATGTGGGCCCCCATACTACACAGTTTCAAAAAGATTAATTAAAAAATAAATACGTTATTAAGCATCAAAAAAATATATTTTTTCCAAAAGTGCGGCCTACTTCCCATTCATTTTCCCATAGACCAAAAAGGTGAATTTCTGCTAAAGCGCACAGCCCAAACCATTGGATGAATTTGAACCAGGTCGGAAACCACTTGGCCATGAATCTTTGACTCGCACACCATGCATGGTTTGGGGTTATTCCGTGCTGTGTTTATTTTAAAATTTGATGGAGAATGGGGTGCCTCCTTCCACAAAAATCATAGTTTCATCTCCCATAGTGCATTGCAGGATCCTGGTTTTCAGAAATGAAACAACCACCATCTTGTTTTTCTCTCGATGCAAGAGATATTTGAGGCTATAGCCGAAGTTATGGGAAAATGAAACGCAGGAAAACGCTATTAGCAGGTCAAAAAACATACAAATGCCATCAGGCTAGAGGTGGGGGGATGGCTAGAAAGCACTGAGTGAAATTTGGGAGTTGCAGGTGGAACAAAAGCAAGTTTGCAACACAAAGCTTTCTGAAGCGTCGGCCATAGCCGTGATTAGCCGACATCTGAAAGCAAACTGCGTCACAGAAGCAGTGTGTACTCCTGGGTGAAAGGGAGAGGGCAGAGGAGGTGAGGAGGTCATCTGGGGAGTGGAGGGAGCTGTCATAGATGGGGGGGCACATGGCGAGGTGCAGGAAAGATTTTATTTTCAGACATTTTGCCGATATTGGCGGCTATATTCGGGGCTACAGAGGACTACAGATAGCCAAGGCTATGTGTAGTTTGGTATCCCTGGTTATATATTTTGGGGTGTCAGTGTTTTATATTTTTTTAACATACTTTTTATAGGTCAAAGACCATGGTCAGTGACCTGGTAGGTATTCGAGAGTCTTTTTTTATTTTGGATGTGTTTTCAGACTTTTTAGCATGTGAGACCTTGGAGAAAGATAGAAGAAAATAGTTTAACAAAAGCAATATAAGAAGGAGAAATTGTAGTCTAGTTTGTGATGCACCACCCTATGTATTTTAGGTTGTATAGTCTCACTTATTGTATTATGTTGTGTGGGTGTACTATGTTTGCCTATCTAGTTTACTGTTATGTATTGTTTTCAGTATTCTTGTTTTCCAGTTACTTTAGATTAGTACACAAGTAGTGTTATCTGTATTCATCATTTAAGTTGGATTGTTGTATAAAACGTCAGTCTCCCTTTTAACTGACTTTTTTTAACCGCAGCTAAGGTAAATGTCAATTAACTGTAGCCACATGTATAATAAAAAAAAGTTTTAGTTATTATTTACTGTATTTGTGTATTTACGTATAAGTAGTCCTTAACAGGACTGTTTTGGGGTACATTGAGTGTAGAACTTTCACACATCACGAGTACTGCTTTGATGTTATGATGGAATAATTATAAATGCATAGAGGGCTTGTACTTGTTGACTGACAATTGCACTTGTTGTGTTGATGTTATGGTTAGGTGTACTCCATCATGCCTATAGAAATTGGCCATGTAGAACTGTATGTTGTTGTTCGCAATCCATAATTTATTGTGGTCTATCATGAATGCTGAAACTGCTTTATTAACATTTCTCTTGGATTTTTTCAATTTTACCATTAAATCTGGTGGTCCATCACCATTTTTGCCTGAGTGAGATTGGAAAAGAGATTGGAAAGGTAAAGATGGTGTGAGGAAATAGTTCGATTAGTTTTCCCATGTCTTGTTTTATTATTAAAGTAAGTGACACCCCTCGTACATTCCCCAAATCATTGCCTCCACAATGAATTAGTATGACGTCTGGGTGCCCTGTACTTCTAAGAATTAACAATTTTGAGAAAAAAACCTAGAACCAACACATTCCCCTCAATCCAAACCATTTAGTGTCAAACCTAGGACCGTGTTAATATTTAGTTTCTCACAAAAAGTGAGCAACCAAACAGCCAACTGTCTCCAATCAGCCAAACAGTTTTCAAACCAGCCATGGTATCTGCAGTTATTCTCTGTTTCCAGAAAAATATTGCTAATTTGCATTTCTAGTGCTTTGTATGAGCAAGCACGTATGATGTGTTTGTGTTGTATTTATAAATGGTGAATGGTGCTTGGAAGAATGACAGGCCGACACAGGAACGTCTTTATATGATTATTTATTTTAAGTATCGATGCACAGACCCCCAGCACAGCCTCACACTTTACTCAGGGAACAGCGGCTATCGCTGCAATCATAACAGTCCATTTTGATTGTTAGCTACATCACACTGCCCTCACGTAGCATCATTCTTATATACAAGATAAATACATTAGACACATTATAACACATCTCCCTATTTATCCAACACAACCCCTCTTCACAATTGCAAACCTGTTCTTGTTCCAAACTTGACCACCATTAATCTTACAGCACCTTTCATAACTGCAATCACCCATACAGGATCTGAATACAAAACATCTCCCATCCTCTTAACCAAACCCTTTTTTATTCTCACCCAATCGACACATTCCACCCTGAGCTCCTTCTTTGCCCTTCTCCTCTTTTCTCTCATCACACACTTCCTTTTATTTCTCACATTCTGACTCTCTTTCTCACCTCAGTATTAGCCTTGCACCCCCTCATAAATTCACCTCTGTTGTAGCATGTGGAGACATCCTGAAAGTGTGTACTGTTTCCTGGATTGCCATCTTTCTGTCCACTCCACATGCACCAGACATCCAAATAAGTACACCTATTCATTCTCTCAACCATACCATTCTCTTCAGATGATACAATGCTGATCGCTTATGTTTCATACCACATTTCTTTACATATTCCTCAAAACACCTACCGGTAAATTGTGTGCCATGGTCTGTCAATATACTTCTGTGAATTTCTTCTGTTGCAAAAATACCATGCAGAAACTCAACAATGTTCTCACCATATATTTCTTTAACAATCTTGAACTGACAGCACTGTGACAGTAAATCTACTAACAGCCACATGTATTTTCCCCAGCCAAAAACCTATCTCAACCGGACCTAGGATATCAGACTTTCTGTGGCACATCAGACTCAATCATGGGTTGTCCTCTTGCCATCACTATTTTACAGCCCTTTGTACATTTAAAACAATCAGTTGGTCTCCTCTTTACTTCCCTATCAAAACCTGGCCACCAATATTCATTCCTTAATACTGCTTTTGTTTTGCTTATACCAATGTGTACATATCATTTTACTTTCAACAACATCTCATCCTTTTCCGTGGCATCCATCCACTCTTCCTTGCTCAAAATGCCCTCATAATTCACAAAAACTAATTCTGATGGTTCAACCTTCTTGCTTTCCTCCTTAAATCTTCCCAATCTCGACAAACAGTCAGCAAAAGTATCTCACATCTCAAACCTCTGACACTTTAAGCATGTAACCCAACCTGCTTCTCATATCGATATCTTATCAAGTCCCTTGCTCTCCAAAATAGCTTTTAATGGCTTATGATCTGTCTTTATAACGAAATCTGTGCCCCACACAAAATTCCTTAATTTTTCAACAGCCCAATAGCATACTAATGACTCTTTCTCAAACACTGAGTACCTTTTCTCTGTACCCCTCTATCCTCTTGATGCAAAGGCAAATATTTCCTCCCCTCCTTCTTCATTCCCCTGGGATAACACCACTCCTGTGCCCACATCACTTGCACCTACTGTAATCACATTTCTTCTCCTGGTATCAAACTTTACCAATGGACCCGCAAGGTCAATCTCCTCTTTATCATGTTAAACCCCCGATCGCACTCCTCACTCCACTTATACTTTTCTAGTTTCTTTAGTCATTTTCTCATCTCACAAACCTTCTAGCGTAATTCTTTACACATTTTTGGTAGAATTCCAACATCCTGAAAAATGAATGTAATTCTGCCTCAAATTTTGGTCTTTCCACCTTCTTTATAGCTCTGACCATAGCACTTTTAGGCTTTATTCCCTGCACAGATATGTCATGCCCCAAATACTAAACTTTATTTACTCAGAACACACACTTCTTTTCTCTCAACGTTATACCCTTTGACCCTAGAATCTTAAGTACTATATCTAGCACTTTGTCATGCTCAATCTCATCCTCCACACATACCAATATATCGTCCTGAAAACAGAACACCCCTTTCATTCCATGAAAAAGTTTGTCCATTATCTGTTGGAACACTGATGACGCAGAGAAAAGACCACAGGGCATCCTACGAAATTGGAACACCCATTTGTGTGTTATGAATGCAGTCAATTTCCTACAATTCTCCTCCAACTCTACCTGGTGGCATGCAGAGGCCATGTCCAATTTCAAAAACACTTGTCCATGACCAATCTCCCCCATATTGGGTAAAGGATGATGGTCTGTTAACATGCATCTATTCAATTTGCATAAATACGCACAAAGACATAAATCACAGCGTTCTTACCACCACCAATCAAGACGTCCACTCTACCCACCTGCTCTCTCGATGATGCCCATTTGTAACAAATCATTCAGTTCTTCATTTACACACTCTCTCAGTCCCAGTGGTATCGGCCGCAGTTTTGCAGCAACCGAAATGCACCCCCTTTTCAGAACAATTCGGCGTTGTATACCTTTCACTCACTCTCTTTTGAAACACATTTCCGTATCTCCCATCAACAGTTGCATTGACATGTAATAATTGGTCCTCCTTATTGGGATCCAATCTGACTCTCAATCACTTCTGATCGCACCACACAAGAAGTGTAATTCCCTTCCTAGTCATATATACTTTCCCCTGGGCACATCCTCTTGAGTTCAAACTCGGCCTCATAATAACCCAGCAAATCGATTTTGTCCTGGTTGTAACCCCCAGGATGAATGTATGTTCCCAGCAAATTTCGGACATCCCCTTCCATATCCTGTTCGAACATCACCCTGGACATCAACAATATCTTTGACCCCAAATCTGCCATCATTGAAATCACTTTTCCATTCACTCATACATCTGCATTGGGATGTTCACATTCATCCCCATCTACATGTTGAACCACATTTACTGTAAAGTTTTCCACATATCCTCCTTCCTCTTCATCAGACAATCCATGACTATCCTCATCATTAGAAAGCAAGACCATTTTTTGGCTGAAATGAAAGTTATTGCAACAGTTTGCAAAATGGCAGTGTCTCTTACACTTGGCACAAACAACCCGTTTTCCCGGACACAACAAAGATCCGGGAAAATGTTCACTGCTGGCGCATCTGAAACATAGTCATTCGTGATCATCCTTCCTTTCTCCTCTCCACCTATTGTTGGCTGGTAAGTTGTTCCAGTTACCTGCTGCCACTATCAGGAAGGCTGTACCCATTCAGTAGGAGTGCTTGTGTGTTGCCACAGTCACCATGCCCAGAACAGCAGTTCTTAACGCTCGGCTAGGTACATAGAACTTGATTTTTTATTTTAGGTAGGCTGCGGCTGTGCCGTATAGGCACTTGTGCACCAAGGTTAGGGCCTTGAACTAAGCCCTATCTTCTATTTTCAACCAGTGAAGCTCTCTTCTGGCCTCACTTATGTGGTCAGATCTTAACTTTTGCTTGGTTATTCTGACTGCGTTCTTTTGAATATTTTGGTAACTGGCGAGACATTGTTTAGTGGCTCCCAAAATAAGTGCACTACAATAATCTAGGCGAGATAGAATGTTCTCCCTTGCTATATTAGCACAGTTTTCATCCATCGGGTAAGGTTTAATGGCTTTCAGTAGCCTGAGGTAGTAAGAGCACTTTTTATTTACATATTGAGCTTGGGCCTGGGCTCCAAGGGCGAATAACATTATCTCAGTGTTCTTACTGTTCAAACACATTTAAGTCCATCCAAGATTCTACAGTGTTGTAAATTGTACTTATTAACTCGCTGTCCTTCTTGTAGTCGCCGGTCAGCTCCACCACCAGCTGAGTATCATCAGCATAAATGGTGAAGAAGATGTTGATGTGATTGAGAACTAGACATAGGTACCTCAAGTCAAGATTAAAAAGTAGAGGTGACATATTAGCTCCTTGTGGAACGCCACATTGGATGTCCTTTTCAATTGAGAATTTGTCCCCCATGCACTTGGGATTTTCAGTTTGTTAGAAAAGAGGTTATCCAAAGGATTGCCTCTTTTGAGCGGTTGGCAGTTTTCTCTAGGGCCAGTTTGAGGAAGTCATGGTCCAGGAGATCAAATGCAGCACTCAGATCGAGAAGGATAAGAAGGCCAGCCTTGCCCGTATCCATAATGCTAAGCATTTTAGTCTGCTTGACAAGCATGGCAGTCTCAGTGCTGTGAGCTGTGCAGAAGCCTAACTGTTGATGGTTTAGGGATTTAAAAGCTTCAACACGGGCCTGCAGTTGCTTCGTAGTGACCTTATCCATAACTTTCAGGATAAAATTACAGTTTGTAATAGGCCTTACATTGCCTGGATCTCTTCTGCTATGTTCAAGATCTTGACTCAAGTTTTGGCATGTTCTTTTTCTGTAATCTTTGCCACACAGGTCAATGAGTGTTCAACACTTTTTGCTATATCCAACACTTCATCCAATGTGGGCTTGTCCTTCTGCCACAGTTCTTCCCTTATCTTGTTGCTACTACAGTGAATCAGGAACTGATCCCGAATATGTTCGTCTAATGAGTCCCCAAATTTACATGTCTCATGTCTCAAAGCAGTCACATATTCCTCAACACTTTCTCCTTGTTCTTGGACATGACCACCAGAATTATACCTTTCCAAGATTGTTCTCGTTTTGGGATTGAAATGTAGATCTAGCTTCCTTAGAGTGTTGTCCAGATTACTCACGTTATCGCGGTCACCTTCATCGGTGAGGGGAGGTAACCTGTCATAAATGTTTTGTCCCTCGTATCCTAGAAAGTGCATGAATAAGGATACTTTCCTATCCATGGAATTTGAATTTCTACAGGCTGTCTTAATTTAATTAACAAATCCCCTTTTCCATTGTGCCCACTTTACTTTAGGTGGGCTCGGAAAAGCCATGAAGACAGGTGGGCCTGGTAATCCTGTCATTGCCATTTTGTTGAAGTTTAAAGAACTATTAACTGTTTGTGGTTGGTTTACTTAGCATTGTTAATATAAATTGTTTGCCCCAGTTAGATGAGTATGCTTGTTGCTTATGAAGTTATGCCATTAGTATGCTATTACCGTGGCCCGCGTTTTGTTATAATTAACTTTGAGAAAAATGGGGCTTTAAACCAAATGCATGATTTTGTGCATGTGCGAAGTTGGTTTGTCGCTATCTTCCTTGTCAGGCAATCTTGTGCACATTTGTGTTTTCCAAAAACTTTTTATGTGTGAAGCGGTGGAAATGCAATTTTGAATTCAACGTTTTTGCGAATAGTCACGGCTACCAGCGCGAGTGTAGGACGGGTGCTAGAATAGTAACGTCTATAAAAAGCATGTGTGTAGATGCGTCAATACTATTCCATGTTTCATTTGTTGTAGCCTGCGCCACGGGTATATTTAAAGCTGCATTTATAAATATACATTTTCTGTGCAATAATCATATGTTCATGTGCATGATACAGAACAGAATTTTATTTGTGTGTTATTTTATGTACTTAGTTGTTCAATTATTTGATTTGAAGATTTGAAAGCCAGTTTAGTTTGATTTGGGGCTTGCAGAAAAATGTGTGTGTAGCCACAGGTAAAAATGGGGATTCGTATCTGCGTCGAAAAGTCACGACTATGAAAGATGCTAGGTGGGTTTGTGTCAGTTTCATTGTTTGTTATTCATTGTTGTTACTTTTGCATTTGTTTAGGGATTAGTGATAGGTTGTGCTGAAAATATGTGAACCATATTAGTCATTTTATTGGTACACAGTCCTCTTTTTTGGTGTTTCTTTTAGAAAGTATCAAAGCTACCATTTTCTGCAGTTTTGTCTTTTGGATTCCTGAATTCTGACAGATGACAGGAGTCTGGCTGATGTGACAGTAAGTGTTACTCTGTATGTTCAGCGTTGAAGGTCTATTTGCAGTGTTGTGTGTGTTAGTTGTAGTGACCATTGCTATTAGATAGTGAGTATTATTATTTTTTTCATTTGCTGTGTTTGAGTCCCAAGTATTGTTTTACTGTACTTTTGAAGTTCGATAAATGTGGAAATGTAGCTTTTCTAATTGTTATTAAGGCTGAAGGTTTCTTTGATTGTACCTTTTGCACTTGTAATGTATTTGAGCTATGCATTACTTGTAGGTGTTTCAAGTGTTTTCTGAGGTAATTCAATTGGTGGTAAGTTCATCTTTGTAATGTGTTTATTTTCATATTTTGTGTAGCTGCATTGTTATCATCATCCCAGTGAAAACTCCTGTGAAAGGTCAACCTATGTTCAAAACATAGTAGTACTTTAGGAGATGGGAGCATTACATCTGTAGACTCTTCATGAAAAGCCGCCACCTTTGTGACCTTTTTAGCATTTTGGATGATTCCTTAAATGCAGTTGTTCAGGTATTTTAAGTCTCTGGCTGTTTTGCTGTCAGCACCTTCAATGTGTGGTGGTTGATTGTGTACAGCCACTGCTCATAGCTCCATTAATGAGGGAAGTTGGTAAAAGAGGAATCTGTGCATTTGATACTGCTGTTGACGTTGTTGGATTACTGGATTGAGGTGCTGTAGGTGATGCTGATCTCTATCTATGTAAGGAATGGGACCCATGCATTTTCTTTTATGATGGATTAATCATTATTGATGTTCCTAGACTTTGCGTTGGAACATTGGAAGGTCCACGGCGGAGAGTTTTATTTTGAAAGATGAACCTCCTCTCCTTCTTTTTTTGCAAAGTGTTTCTTGACTTTGAAGAAGTGCCAACTGAAAATGACAACATGAAAATGACAATGCTGCCAAAAATGAAAAAGTAGTTTGATAGACTATATTTGCTTGATGGCTTGTTCTCCAAGTTTTCTTATTGTACCCTGTTTTCTCTTGTTCTCCAAATATACTTATCCCATCCTATTTTCTCTTGTTCTCCAAGTTTTCTTTACCTTCTCATAATTTTTACTGCATGCTACCAGTATATTGTTCCATGTTTAAATCCCTGTTTGTTTTTTTAGTGGTGTTTTCCGACTGTTTTTGATATTCTATATTTAAAAAAAAATCCAGATTGGATTTATTTTCCCAATGACCCAATGATTAGTATGTCCAAAGGGAACAACAGTGCACTATGAACTAATATTATATAGTGCATGTGATACACAGCATATAAAATATGAGGGTCATAAAATATGTGTATTAAATTGTGTTTATTAAAGTGTGGGTGTCATTGAAGTGATTCTGTTTTCTTTTTTTCAGATAGAAGGATATCATATATTTTTTTTATTTTAAACATAGATGTATAGCTGCGGCTAGGATCCTGCCCAATCTGCCATCGAGAATTGGAAATGCGGGTAACTGCAGCAACGACCGGGGGTGTACAGGGCGTGATTTTGATGATTTTGATGGCGCAGTATGATTGGATATTTTGGGTGCAGCGGCTAAAGATATATATTTATTTTAAATTACATTTGGAATATTTTTTAAATGTGTTTGTGTGTAGTGTTTGCAATTAGTTAGTGTAACATATGAAATACTTTTTGATCAATAATAATGCATATAGGTGTACATATTTGAAAGGGGTAAATTAATATTCAAACACAGTTTGTTGGTAGGGGATGTGATTATGGGTTTTCTTTCAGTTTTAGTTGTAATGCATGATATATCTTGTTCTCTAGCCACATTTTCTGCATTTTTACTTCACCATGGTTTCTTTTAAATGTTCAATAATCTGCCTAGGAGTGCAGATAAATAAAAACATAAATGAACAGGGCTATTAGCTGTTAATTAAAGAGAGACTCTTCAAACCAACGTACCAGGGGAGAGCGCTACACTGGCGCTATGGAACATACTCTCTAATCCCCAATCATACCTTTTATAAACAAAAGGTTGTAGCGGTACTAAAGTATGGAGCAGATGCTCTTCTTAATCTCTCCTGGAAGATATGGGGAGTATGTGAAGCATTTTTCTGGTAAAAGATCCTCAAACTGCCCAACTCCCTATGTATATATATATATATACATATATATATATATATAATATATATATATATATATATATTATATATATATATATATATATATATATATATATAAAGAACACAAATTAAGGCTTCAATAAGGCTTCAATCATTGGTATCAACAGTAATGTGGAAAACCATCTCTCTTTTTCAAAAATGTATACTAGATGTACCACCTGCCCCATTTGAGATCCTAAAGACTTCGGGAACAACAAATGACAAAAACTTTCAGCAATGGACAAGGAAATGTAAAGAATTCCTAACGATCCATAATATTACAATGGAAACTGTAAAAGGAAATCCTAACAAGGTAAAGAGGATCCTACAAGAAATAGACTGGGAAGAAACACAAGAAATGAAAGGGAGAAATACATTCTGTAGTAATATGGGAACGTCAAATATTAAATGTTCAACCTCCGTATCTAAGACAATTTCCATAATCTCACTACAGAGATTTGTTGATGAGATGCAGATTGAACATTGTGCCCTCAGGTGAAATTACTGAGAAAACAGATCATACGAGACGAAGCAACTTGCCACTTCTGCAAAAATCTGGATTCCTTGGAAACTATTAGACATTTGATGCATAGATGCCGGAAGTGCCCTGCAAGTGCTGTTGGGCTGTCTACGCTGATCTTGCTGTCCTCACCGGTTGGCGAAATTCATCTCATCTACGTTCTTTGGAGGAGCTCTGGGAAGGCTCCTATGTGCAAGCAGAAACACCACTGCTAATTTACAAGGCGAAACAGGCCAGAGGACTACCACATCCAGACTTCCTTGCATTTGTGTCACGCCCCCTCCCTCCCGCGACCCGACGCTACATATTATGGGTGCATGCGTATCCACACGCACATACGGAAGTGCCCTGCAAGTGCTGTTGGGCTGTCTACGCTGATTGAGGATCCTCATGGCCACAGGAGGTACTCCCCAGTAGAGAATTGGATCTAACAAATATACCTAACTCAGATAAACCAGCAGCAAATGAGGGCAATCTCCAGCCCATGCACCCTGTCAATGAATTGAAGACTGTGGGACTGTGTTTTCAATCTAACGGTCCCGGGTGCAATTAATGCCTGCAATCCCAGACTCAAGTGGGAAATATGGAATCTCTAGTGTGTGCTAACCCTCTTAGGGGTAGGGATCCAAGAGATGCAGTTTCTGCAGCAAACCAATTGGAAGGTGGCCCTGTGATGGAACGGGTTATCAGAAGAGTCATTAAAATAATGCTTGATGGCCATGAGAATGCTGTTCAGGATGAAATTATCCCTTAGGTAACCCCTTCCCCGCCACAGGTACTCTCTCCGGTTGTGAACGAAGAATCCCAAAATCAGAATTCTAAGAATGTAAATACAGTTTGGGGTTCACGGAATGATGGTGTGCAAACTGAATTGGAGGGGATCTGGGAAACAAATATGACAGTCATGGTTGACAGACAGGGCCCGGATTGCCAGGACAGTGAATTTCCGACAATTTTGCCTCCACGGGGCCAGACGGAACTTTTTCCAGTGGCTGCATGACCAGCAAAAATAAACTATTGCCCGTTTAAATGTTTAGACAATCCAAGTATAATGTTATATTATCTTTTTGAAAAGGGAGGACCACCATCACTGAATAGACCAATGGTTCTGGCCTTATTCGGGGAAATACCAAGTTTTTCCCTTATCACTACGGGTGATATTAAGCTGGAGGATTTTGTGCACCCAGTGAGATTTCACAAACTGGGCTATGACCTGTAGAGGGTGGCTCCGGATACGGGCCCCCCATCCCAGCTGGGGAGAGGGCCGACTGTGAATGAGAAATTGGGCACCAATGTTAGTAGAACGGATAGCACCTTCGGAGGTCCCAATTTCAGATGGCTAGCCCTTCAACTAAGAGACTCAATATTCCAACTTCAGGGTTTGAAGCCCAATAGTTATTAGTTGTGCAACCTTTCTCCTGATACATTGGAATTCGAGGGGAATTGGTCACTGAGGAGTTCTGTTGAAATTTGTGCTCGACTCAAAAAATGTTCTATTTTTTGTATACAAGAAACCTTGTTTACTACGGATTGTGTTTTAGATGGTTTTATTGTTCATTCTTCGCTGGCAAAGTAAGGTCCAGTAGGTAGGCCAGCGGGTGGTCTACTAACAGCAGTTGCAATAGCACTTGGGCCTAAAGTCATCAAAATGTATAAGATCTTAGACTGGTGTCTTCTATTGTTATTATGTTTAGATCACAAAACGCTCATTGGGGATTGTAATCTTTTGATCATCAATGTCTATTGGAACCCGAAATTGGACATTGATAAAGTTTAAAAAATTGGGGGACCTGATGATGAAGTGTCATGAAATCTCTACTAATGTGGCAATGATAATTGCAGGGGATTTCAATGTTGAAATTAACAATGACTCTTCTTCTACTAATGCTGAGGCTGATGGTACCTACAACATGAATCAGGGCAAAAAATCCACACAGGGGTACCTTTGGAGGGTCTTTTTGGAGTCATGTTGTTTTACAAACACATTGGGCCTATGGAGAAGTAAAGCCCCCTATACAACCTGGTTTAGAGGGATACAAACCCTTGTGGATCGATCGATTACATATTCCTCACAGATCCCCTTGTATGTATGATAAAGGAATTCAGGTTTTTGAAGATGAAATGCAGTGACCATAAGATCCTGTATCTAAATTTTGAGGGGGAGGGGGGCTTTGGTCAGTAGTAACCAGAACCTAGTGAATTTAGAAATAAACCAGGCATAAAATAGAATTGTGTGGCATAAGGGCAATGTAGAAAAGGTAAATGCGCTTTTTCCAAATGACTTTAATTCCTCTACCTTGGGGGAAAAGCATATAAGGCATAATAAAGATTCCTTCTCACACTATGTGGGAAATGTGATTGCTCAAACGACAGTTCCTCTCAAACCAGGTAGGACCAAGATTAGTCACACATGTACTTACGACCCTGTAATTAGAACATATAAAATCAGAGGCAAAAATCATTGAGGTTGCTCGCTAAAGCCACACGCCCTCTGGCGGAGAAATTGGGCCTAAAAAAACTGCTAACCTCTGGAAAAGAAGGATCAAAGAGCGCAGATCTATGCTCTACCAAATGGATTGGGAAAACATCCTCTACGCACTGAAGGACAATACATCTTGATCCTTCTGGGCTTTGGTCAATACTAAGGCTACCTTGAATTGCTCTGCATTCTCTACCGCAATATCTGATCACCAGTGGGATGGGCACTTTGGCAACCTATACCAATCAAGAAAGGGTATTCTGCAAACTCCTTTGAACCTCCATAACATTGAATGGAACATAGAAATAAGTCAGGATGATATTAGTGTTTTGATAAACAAGGCCTCTAACTCAAGGGCAGCCGGTCCAAATGGCTTGTCTAACGTCATTTTGAAGCAAAACAAACAGCTGTGGACAAAAGTATTGTACATATTGTTTCAGGACATCCTCCAGTCCCGCATCATTCCAGCTAGTTGGCACACCTCTTATGTGATACCCATCTACAAAAAGGGCAACCGCTCCAATCCTCTTAACTATAGGCTGATAGCCTCATTGGACGCGGACTCTAAAACATTTTCAGGGCTTATTCTAAATCATATTCATAGCTGGATTTATAAAAATGACATCTTGTCCAAGTTTCAATTTGGGTTTAGGAAAAGTGTGGGAACTGACGTCGGGGAGCTGCTGCTAACTGTGATGCAGGATAAAGCATGGAGAAAAGACGCTGTGCCAATATACATTGCATCCATTGACTTGTCAATGGCGTTCGATAAAGTGGAGTGAATACTCCTCTGGGGAAAGTTAAAACAACTGGGAATGCCATCTGCCCTCCTGTCTATTCTAAAACAGTTACACAAGGGATCCCAACTGCAGGTCCGTCTGAACAACGAGGGTAGTCTCCCCACTCTAATTGCTGCACCGAATGGTCTACGACAGGGGTGCGTTTTTGCGCCTCCCATATTCAACCTATATGTCTCTGATGTAAGGGAGGGGCTGGAAGCTGCTGCCTTCGCACCCCGATGATTGAGGGAATTAAAATCTGCTGGTCGGCATATGCAGACGACTTCATGCTTTTTGACCACACCCCCATAGGGCTTCAGCATCTGCTGTACAGATTTCGAGACTATACTGAAGCAAACCATCTATTAATAAATGAGAACAAAAAAGTTGTTATCAGTTTACATCTGCGCCCCTACATCAAACAATACTTCTGGTTTTTGAACCACATACAACTAGTGGTAAAGCACAAAATACGTTACCGGGTTACCCCATCTTTGGCAATAAACACAAATCCTACTACAGACAACATATGGATGCTAAAATCAAACCTTTAATGCTCCAATTAAAAAAAATCGACTGCAAATATGGAACATTTTCAATTCTACCGGCCCTGCGTTATTACAAGCAAAAAATACTACCACAGCTTTGCTACAGATTTGAGCTATTTCCGATATGGTTCATGGTAGAATTAAATAAATACGAAGGTCGACTACTTAGGATAATTTTCCAATGCCTACCAAAATGTGTACCATTGTCAATCTTAAGGTATGAATTAGGCTTAAATTCATTGGCATCTTTGATAATATGGAAAAAACTGTCCTTATTCAGGAAACTGGTTACAACTGAGAGACAAACCCTATATGATCTCTTGGGATCAGGTATACGCAGTAATAACTCTACCTCTGCTTATATACTCAAACTCAAGGATTAATGCATGAAGTATCTTGAATCCCTGGGCCCTACACTTGAACTATTAATGTTCAACCCTACCAAAGTAAAAATATGCCTGCAATGGGGGGTTTGGGATACAACAATGATTGCGGTGGGAGCGACAAGGTTCCAAAAACACATGTTAACCCATTATAAAAACCTGGGCAGTGTTGAATCATATCTTGTACTGTTTCCCTCTAAATAGGCCAGGCACTTATTTACATGATTCAGGTGCAATGTTCTTCCAACAAGAGAAATCCTGTGTGCACAAAATAACGAGGCAGGGTGGGCTCAAAGTTGTAGATTTTGTGAGGAACCAGAAGTAATTGAGTCTCTGGAGCATTTGATGCTGGATTGCCCAGTATTGAGACCACAGAGGATACAGCACTTTATTAAATTTGTTGCACCTACTGGCTTAATCAACCTGGATTCACTTTAGTGGAAAATGCTACACATAGCTATTGTGAGGTACCTGAGAAATGTATGCCAACTAGAAACACAAACTGGTCCTCAGGTGGAAATGCTGACTAAATAAGCATGTAAAGCGAATGCTCTATCTTTTCTTTCTGCATTGATTTGAACAGAACTTCTCTGATTTACTGCTGCTATGGTTCTTTCTTTGTTCTATATGAAATGGTGGTTATTTGATATATATGCTGCAAATCTTTTATCTGTTTTTGAGTTTATGTTGTAGATATTTTTCTGTTTGTTTATTAATTTGATAGGTTTTAATCTGTAATGTTTAAAACTTTTGTAAAGGTTATTAATAACCATACACATATAAAACATTAAAAAAAGAGAAAAAAAGGCCATCGGGGCCTACACCAAATCCTATCATCCGTCCCAGGAAGAAGACTACTGGGAGGGACTATTAACTGTAGACAGAGTTGGGAGGACTATTGATGCATTGACATTCGTAGAGTGTTTGCTGAAGGACACAAGTGTTTGAGTTTAAAAACTGAAACTGAAATTTGCTTCAGACTGGTTTATATGTTAAAGGTTAAAATTGTAAATAAGCAATAAAACATAAAAAAAATCAATGTCCTTTTTCATTGCTTGCATGACTTTTTGTATATTCATTGTGATTTCGTTTAAGTCTATCAAGGAATCCATAATCAGATTGGTGGGTCCTTGTTGTGGTGCTTCCTTTGTGAATCTTCTAATAACTTGAATCACTTCTTCATCTGTTTGAAAATATTTGAAATATTTTTCAAACAACTGAAGATATAATACACTTTCAAAACGTGTGGGTTGGTTGTATAACCCTTTGATAGTTTGACAATAGGCAGATAAATGATATGTGTTTGGTGACTGTTATGTGTTGATGTAAATGTGCTCTTTAATCACATTTTCATGAATATATATAATGTACTTACAGAATGCTGATTGTAGTATATATTCTCCTGGAGCATTGTTTTGTCTGTCTTCTTTTCTAATTTCTTCTTCTGTAGGGTAGTTCTCCTCCAGCCATTCAGTGTATTGTTCCATTGTTCTAGTGGTACTGATAAATACTTCTTGTCAGTTCAGAGTTAGAATTTGGAATGGAAGGAGATTAATGAGGGGAGATGGTTGAATGTTTGTATTTGATTTGTGATTGGTTGTTCATTGTTTGTGCGGGGGTGGCTGCCAATAGAATTTCATTTAGCTCAGATGCTGTTGAATTGTATAGAGACATAGGGCCTCATTACTTGCTGGTAAAATGGCAAAGCTACCTCCAAACTCGCATCCAGTAATTGTCCTTTCGTGTGTGCCAGGTCCGGTCCATCCCCATTCCCAATGAGCCCCAGAGGGCTCAATGGGAATAAGGATGTCGGATGCAGCGGCACCGTTTACAATGGTGCTGGTGCATCCGACATGCTGTGCTCACGGGTACCGCACTGCCCGCCAGGTAGGACCGGGCAGGCTGACAGGCACCCTGCGAGCACAGCTCGTAATATAGCGGTACGGTAGCAACACCAGCGTTGTTGCCTTACCACCATACTTATAATGAGGCTCAAATGTATTTTGTTGAGTGATGTTTGTATATGCCAATAAAAGTGTAGATGGGTGAGGTGCACCCTTAGGAAACTGCGCTGTTTTCACGGTATATTTATTGTTATATTTGATATTTGAAACATGAAGCAAATACTAGAAGGAGAGGAATGTGTTTTTTCAGAAGTTTGTTGAGAATTCTTTGAGAATGGGGTTAATAGTGATGTTGAGGACATAGGTGATGAGTTCTCAAAGCATTGTCTTACAAGTTTTTTTGGTGTTATATTATATAAGATGAAGTGTTTGAAATGAGAGGTATATGCTGTGATTGTGGAGACATATTTTTGACAGGCAGCACAGGTTTTTTACTCTTTGGAAAATAAAATTAATTCATCATCTAATGAAAGAGTACAGACAAGTTTTTCAAAATGTTTTGAATGATCATAAAGGTGAAGGGTATTTCTCTGATTGAAAATGTTGGTGATGTGTTGGTAGAAGAACCTAAAGGCTTTTTTAAGAGCCACCCAGATAACTTTTTAAATATATTGGAAAAGGAAAAAGCGTCTGTTGTCCTTTTTTTAAATAGTCGCAGCTACAATATAAGCTAATTAAATGCTGTGTCCTGTCAGGCATATTGCAGCCACGGATTCTGTCCATGGTGTAGGGTACAGCCGCAGTTATGAGCAGGCAAATGGTACACCATGTATTTTTGGCAGGTGTAACCGCGGTTATAACTGTCTTGCAATAGCCACGGGTATGAATGCGCCAATCATATGTTGCAGTGTTTGATAGCTGTGGGTACAAGTGGGCAAATGGCACATTGTGTATTTTTGGCAGATGTAGGCGTGACTATCACTATCGGGTCGCTATAGCCATGACTACAGCTGGTTGTATTTTGGTGCAGTGATCATATTATATTATGGATGTTATAGCTCCGATTTGTACATGTGTTTCTATTTTGATGTTGTCACTTGAAGACTAATGTGAATAGATTTTGAAATTGTTCTGATATGTGTTTTTGAGTGCGTTAGAAAAATGTTTGTGTAGCCGCGAATATGTGTGGGTTTTCGATGTGTAACTGTAACTGAGAAAAATTGACAGTATGATTCGAGAACTCAGAGTGTGCATATGTTCTGTGTTTGGCTCTGGTGAAGATCTATTCATTATTTGGAGAAGCTGAAGGTGAGTGAAAGTGTACATTCAACAAAAGAATGCTCTGTTAGCTATTGATGTGAGTGGATGTAGCTATGAAGTACACAATGGTGTGATTTCTAAAAAAGAAGAAATCCTAAGGTCTGATAATATAGAAATGGAAACTTTAGGTCAATCTAGAATACAAGAAAGGAAGCATTGTGAGGTATGGACGTGCAATTCTTTGTGAAATATTGACATGTTTTATGTGAAGTCTTAAAGAGATTTTTGCAACTTTTGCACACAAATGATAATGTTCAAAGACTGATATTTTTATTTATTTTTTTTGTCTTCTTCAGCTGCCAAGCTACACTTCTGCACAATCTGTGCTGGACTTGCTCTGACCTGATAAGCACCTTGGAAGGATCTGCCAGTTCACAGCACCAAAGGTAAGCCCATAGGGGTTTACACTCTATGAAGCACGTGTGTCATAGAAAAAATCTACATTGTCTTTTTGGCACTGAAATTGCTCAGAAGTGCACTAAATTGCTGTGCCACTGAGTATATTCACAATTGCCCCTCATATTTTTCAGCTGATTGTGCCACACAGCACAAGTCTGTTTGTGTCCCTGATACATCTATATCCCTGCAGCATTCCAAAATGGCCACACTGCCCCGCTGAGGCTAGAGCTCTGCCTGACTTCCCATCTGCATTCGTGTAGCTGCTGTGATTGGCTACACCAGCCCGTAAAGGAACTAATTGGGATCCGGCAGGCAAACACCGGCCTCCCACCTAAGGCCGGCACACAAGGCCCTGTTTACCCCTGTTTGCACTGGAGAGTCCTGGCGAGGCTACCCAAGCATCAAAGATACGTGTGTCGCTGTATTGAACAATCTAAAGCCATAAGCCATTTTTGCCTTGACCTTGCTGTGTGCATTCTAACTGGCCCTCCATCTACCCGCACCCTGAACGCCCTTAACTTCCTGCATCCACATTACTGTGACAAACCTACAAAATTCATCCTAAAGCACCAATTGGGATCCTATGGGCCGCACTCTGTTCATGTGAACATGTGTCATTCAATCTAATTGGCACTTTAACTTGTGCATGCGTCACCTCTTCTACGGCACCCCGTTCGCCGAACATGAGCTCTACTTAGCAATGATGCAAGATCTGCTATTACTGCTAGGTTGATTTGGTTGTACCCTACCAACAACTTTTAGAGTTACAACAAGCCATCTCCTGCAAATTGTTCTTATGCTGTACCCAACCCATAATCATATGTGCCTGCATCGCCATTCCTATGACATTTGGTGAAATTAATTGCTGTACCATGCGATTGAACTACCGTAGCTAGCCTCACATTATCAAATGCTTGCATGACTTACCCAGTACCGGTGCATTGTTTCTTGATTAACTAGTATCTGTGCAATGTTTCTTGATTATTTACTGTACATACCCCTGCTGCGTCAGTCACGCCATAGTATTACTGCCGCCAGCTTTGCACTGCCATCTAACTACTCGCCTTAGCTGCCCTGTTATGCACATTGCATACACTGTCTTTATATCGACAATAGTATACCTTTGCCCTTCCTATTTATTAACTGCCATTCAAATATACTCCCTGAAATCGATGACATGTCAGTTCTTATTTTGCATAGAAATAGGTTGTACCTTGTGATTTTATATTTCCGAGGGGCCTGTGGTCAAAAATGTATTTAACAATGAACAAAGGGGGTGGATCACAAACTTCGTCCTACTCCTGTTTCTCCTATGACTAATAATAGACAAATCCCAGCGAAACACAACCCTTAAGAGATGCTAACTAATGTCACTCTGAACCAAACCACTTCATATAAGAAACAACCCTATTTCTTATTCAAAACATATATATGTATTCAAAAAAAGATGTACATATATAGCTAAGACTATGGTTGTCTATACATACTAATTCATACATAAATAAAAAACAAATAAATACAGCATTCTACATAATACACAGGGACATTCAATCTGGGTTAGTTTATTTTTGGCCTATGCTTTTGTGCCATAACGTTTTTCATACCCTTCTATCTGTTTTTATGGGAGGTCGGGTAGATATATGAACCTCACTTTCGGAGCGGTGTCTTGCCACAATATACATAAAGAGCAAAAGAGGGAATCACATACATTCTTTTGCTTGGATTAAACTTGACTCAGATTATTTGAAATGGTCACACTTCACAGTTGTGTTTGTTGTGTTTTCTGAGAGTTCTATAATGTCACTGTGTTCCTTCACGGTCTTATCTTTAGGTACCTCGCACCATCCCCGTGGGGTGTTTGATGATTACCACCCTTCTGTTCACTAAGAGTGAACCAATGGATAAACAAAAGTGGTGTTGACGCACTGCGTTTCGGCCTTAGAAAATTATATAATTCACATCCATGCGGTGGTCTTTGATGTTGGAACAGGCCTTTGTCAAGACAGAAACACGTTTTTTGTACTGGTGTTAATCTTCTAACCCCAAATATCATAATCTGCAATTAAAAGAAAAGGCAATAATGTTAAAAGAAGTGGTCTAAGTACTCTAAATCACTGGAGACTATAGGAAGTGATGTGGGACATGGGTGTATATATACTTTACACTTTAGCATAAACTGCTTTGAATTAATGTGAACAAAGGCAAGGAACACGTTCCTACCTTGATACAGAAGAAAGAAACTGCCTCTGTAAATTCTGATCGTTCTTATTTTGCTACCTATAGTCACTCTACTGTCACTACCAGCCAACTTTTGCACTGAAAAACTGCTACACCTGATTCTTTTAATGGATTTGCCTTGCTCTGCAGGTGCATAAATTCAATTAGGCAAGGGACTAGCCGGCCTTCATTCATGCAGCTCTATTCCATCCCCTGCCCACCCCATTCCTCAACAAAATTGCACCTTTCCATTCCCTCTCACCCACAACCAACAATCCATCCCTTACCAAGGATACTGCTAATCCATACCTTCAATCGCACAACTTCCTTTCTACCTCATTGCCACCAGATGGATCCACAGGACTTTACCACTTATCTACAATGACATCACGAGTCACCTGAGCATAGACCCTGTCTCACCATCCTATGCGCAAACTACCCTTGTTCTTCTACCTTCACAACCCATCACTGGCCACCTGAGAAGACTAAGACTATCCTCATGCTCTCCCCAACCACATTAGAATAAACTACGAACACCATGCCCTAACCAAGAAAAATCTCAGCCCATAACACCATATCATATCTCAACATTAATTTAGACCCATCCAAATGATCTAACTCAAACACCTTCCCAAATCCACGTTACACATAGCCAATGACGCCAAACACATTGAAGCCATCCCCTTCACGCCCACCAATACCAACACAACCTCATTAAAAGGTGCACTTACTAATGCCAGATCCATCACGGCCAACTCCTTGGATATCACAGACGCCATAACAACAAGTGGACTAGATTTCCTAGCAGTAACGGAAACATTGCTCTGCGCAGCTTCCGCCCCCCTCCTTTCTTTATCTTTCCTAGATGGCTATACTATGAACAGAAAAGACAGAACCACCACAAGAGGAGGAGAAGTAGCCTAAGACGTTTTAAACATACAAATCTCCTCTGAACTTCAATTCACCTCTGATGAAGTTATCTCACTAAAAATCTCCGTCATTCTGACTTGCACACTTACAATTCATATTGTTTATAGGCCGCCAGAGTTTATCTCCACTTTCGAAGACGACATCACAGCACTCTTGGCACACAATATGAAACAACACTCCAAAGTGATTTTTATGGGTGACGTCAATCTAAGCTTGAATGACCCATTAGACACTCAAACAGGCCTCCTAGCTAACTCTATGGAAGCCCAAGTATTCACTCAAAGGACCTCCACACCTACTCATGACAAAGGGCGTACCTTAGACTGGATAGTCAATACCAACTGTATCACCAATTTCCAATCTAACACTGATTCGCCATGGTCGGATCACAACACTATCATATTTACTACCACCATTATCACTAAAAACCTGAAACAACCCCCTCCAACACCTACGGCTCCCTCTAGAAATTCAAAAAATATCAACACAGACAATATGCTACCCTTACTTGCTCCAAACCTTGATCCCCTTCACCTAGATTGCAACCCCTCAACGTTGGTCAGCCAATATAATGAAATCATGACTAAAACCATTGAAAAAATGGCCCCATTAAAAAGCAAAAAAGTTAAACCATCGGCACACATCAATCCATGGTTCACCGTAGAACTTACAGCTCTGCATGCCTTAAAAAGATCTGCTGAAAACAAATGGCTCAAATCTCCCACTCAAACTAATAGAAACCTCTCCCAATCCCTAGCTAACAACTACAATAATGAGGTCATCAAATCTAAAAGTGAAGTTTACAACCAGAGAATCTCTAAATCCCAATCCAATACCAGAGAATTATTCGCCATCCTCCATGAATTGGAGTCACTGGCACCCACCCCAGATCATACGGTCAAAGTTGAACTCTGGTGTTCCAATATTCAGAATGCCCTTGTTGACAAAATCTCACTCTTACAACAACAAAAAATAGAACAAAAAAATCTAAACTCACTCCTAAACAAATACTGCCAACCACACCCACCCTTGTGGACACTCCAAAGGTGACCAAATTTACTTTCTCTCCACTTACCACTGCAGACACTATTAATATCAATAAAAGTCTAAAACCTTCTAGATGAAAAGGCGATATTTGTCCTGCAACTCTGGTAAAATAATGCACAGCTGAATTTGCATCCTTTGTTACCAGTCTCATGAACACTCATTTGCTTCCAATACAGTCCCAGATGATCTAAAAACAGTACCTTTCTTACTTAAAATACTTGATCGTGCAGCTTACCTGCAGATCCAAAAATACTTGGAAGAAAATCATCTCTTGGGTCTATGACAATCAGATTTCAGACCAGGCCATGGTACTGAAACAGCCTCACTTGACTTGAAAATGTGAATGGATTGATATAAAGATAAAGGAGAATTATGCATCTTCCTGCTGCTAGATGTCTCAGCAGCGTTTGATCTGGTCAATCACGACATCCTGTGACAACACCTTGAAACTGCTGCCCAATTCTCCCTAGAGTCCATCAAATGGATTAAATCATTTCTATCTAATCGGACCATGAGGGTCTTCTCGGACACCTCAGCAGCACAACCTGTCCCTGTGACATGCGGCGTACCCCAAGGTTTGTGTGTATCACCCACACTCTATAATGCATTTACCAAACTCCTGTTTGACAAACTTGATAAAATGGGTATCACGTATAGAAATTATGCGGATGATAGTCAAATACTCAATGACGATCAGACCAAGCTTATCCTTATCGGAAATAAAACAGAACTTAGCAGCCTCCCTGAGCTATACAAATCCTTCACCATTGATGGCAATACCCTCCTGGTTGCTAACAAAATAAAAACCTTAGGGGTCTACATCGACTCATCACTCACACTAAACAGACATGTCAATGCTGTTATTTCCTCAGCAGCCTACACAGCTAAATTGATAAGAGCTAGCCGCCCCTTTCTCTCTACAGAAAACACTATCACCTTGGCTAGGGCCTTGATACTTTCAAGGATTGATTACTGCAATTCACTATACGCAGGAACAAGTGTCATAAACATTAAAAAAAACTACAAACAGTATAAAATAACACGATTAGAGCCACACTAAATATCCCCAGTCACAATCACATATCAACAACTAGAAGGAACAGCCACTGGCTCCCTGTCCATGACAGGATCACATTTAAAATGTTGACGATTAAACAGAAATGCATCGCAAACAAGGCTCCTAAATACCTTAGCGACCTCATCAGTAAGCTCCATTATAATAGACCAACTCGCTCTGCCTACACCAACTTGCTTATCACCCCTGGGTATAGAAGAAAGAAAGTGGGAGGCTCAAGCTTCCCAGCAATAGCTCCCAAACTGTGGAACGCCTTACCCTGCCAACTGAGAAACAACACATCCTTCTGGTCATTTAGAAAAAAGCTAAAAGCCCTACTCTTCAGATCTGACCTTATGCAATATACATACTGGGCCTCATTACAACTCAGGCGGTAAGGGTTTTACGGCGGCGTAAACAGCGTCGACCCTTACCGCCTGAGTACGAGGTCCCTTAGCGCCATGGAGGTTTTAGCACCTGCTTTTAGCAGGTGTTAAAATCCATGGCGCTAAGGGACCATGGAGTTAATTACGCCACCGTAATTTACGGTGGCGTAATTAACGCCTTCCCCACTCCCATTATGCCCTATGGGGCAAAATGGGAATGGGGAAGGGTAAATGGGAAAATGGGGATTTACCACCCCGCCAAGGTTGGAATGGGGCGGTAAATCCGCCAACCACCATGGCGTAAACTTAGTTTACGCCATGGTGGTAAAGTCACGGCCCAGGCGGTAACTTACCGCCTGGGTCGTAATGAGGCCCACTGTCTTTCTAGTTCTATAGCCAAAAGTAGGACTTTGAGAAGAAATGTAAAATGCAACTGTATAACAAATCGTGTAACATTATGTCATGTAACTACTGTATATGTACTGTTCAATGTGTAAATTTGCACTCAAGACAAGTAAACCTGTAACCATATCCTTAAGTATGTTGCAGCGCCTAGTTGCCATTGGGCTTTGTGCGTGATACAAATGAATAAAAAAAAGACATAAAATAAAAGAAATAAATCAAGATGCTACAAAGAATAGATGAATGTAATTTTGTGACAAAGCAGGACTTCTTGGTTTTTCTCTAGCTTGTCTTGATAAAAGTAGATGGTAGAGTCAGTTTCATCATATGCGGATACTGGCTGTGCATCATACTAAAATTAGATATCTTCCTGTTAAACTGTATGAGTATAAAACACCAAGTGTGTCTCTTGCACTTTTAAATGAACACATTTGACTGGAACTGTAGAAAGTTTTGTTTCTACAGTGGAAATGAATAATGTCATGCATTTAAATGAGTATGGCCCTCATTACGAGGTTGGCAGGCGCCCTTACCGGGTCCCGCAAATAGACCACGGAGCTAATAATGGGCCTGTTATAAACGGGCCCATTGTTAGCTCCTTCCCCATTCCCATTGAGCCCTATGGGGGCTCGAATGGGAATGGACCGGGTCTGGGCTCCTCGGATGAGGAATTACCGGGTCCGGAAAGGTTGGGATGGCTCAGTAAGTCCTCATTTGAGGAACCCGGGCCCGGTATGCGGTAAGGAGGCAACCATGCCGCTAAATGAGGGCCTATGTGTATGTAGATGAAACACTTACAGGAAGTGGAAATGATGACCCTATGCTTTGAAAGGATCAGATTTTTCAACCGTATAAAAGAAGTATTGCAATGTTTGAGTTGTCTTCTACTGAAGGACCGGATCGCGTATTGTGTCGACATATTTTTTGTAAGTCTCAAGTAACTAGTGTACATTGAGGACAAAGTTAAACACAGTGTAGAGGATGTTTGGAAATAACTTTATCTGTGTTTGTTTGCAGAATAAGCATTTGACACAAGAGAGGCCTTTTATGACTGTTGACACTGTGTAGGATTTTATAATCAAAGAAGTATTCCTTCAAGAAGTGTTTTGAATGACATGGTGGTGTCTGATATCCCTTCTGTTCTTCAAAAATTGAATACGTTTCAAGTCATTTCATTGCCAACTGTTCATTCATTCCAAGTTATTGTTAGCTTGCAAACAAAGATGTCAAATCTGCCTAAAACATCATTAGTGCAAGATGTGAGAGGCAACATTTTGTATTTACCTCTCAATTTGGGAGAAAATGTGAACACTCTAGAAGTGAAGAATGGCATTGCAGATTCTATGTTTCTTTTGGTAAATGGTGTTGCCACTTAAGATAAGAGCATTTGACAACAGCTTATAGATATTGGAAAAGTGAAAAACACATTGGTGATTCTATTGGAGGAGCATGATTTATACAAAGGAGGTCTGACTGTACAAGACTGGTCTGTGCTTGATGTTGAGTCAGCAAACAAAAGTACTGAAGGTCATGTCCAATGTCTATGGGCCTCATTACAACCCTGGCGTTGGACCATGGTGCTGTTAGCACCATGGTCCATGCTGGATTCCGGCATGGTGGATGGCGGATTTACCGCCCCATTCCAAGGTTGGTGGGGCAGTAAATCCCCATTCACCATGGCCCCTTCCCCATTCCCATTTTTGGGCCATGGGGCTCAATGGGAATGGGGAAGGCGCTAATTACGGCACCGTAAATTACGGTGCCGTTATTAGCACCAAGGTCCCTTAGCGGGTTGGACTTTAATGCCTGCAAAAAGCAGGCATTAAAGTGTGAAATGGCCGTTAAGGGTTTAACGGCGCCGCAGCCTTTTATGGCGCCGTTAACCCCTTAACGCCAGGGTTGTAATGAGGCCCTATCTGTTGCAGGAGGGATAAGTTTGTATGAACATTACACTATTCATCCACTACACCCACGTGAAGTGATGGGCAACAGTTTAGAATTGAATCAAATGAAAGCAATGCAAGGTGCAGCAATCAGTGTTTCAAAAAAGACGTTGGAAGCTTGTTGTTTCTCTATGGTTTTTCCTACTGGTACAGGAGGGAGATTGGATGATCGGAAGGTGCAAATATCTGCTTCAGAATATCGTTGTGCAAGAATGTTTTCTGAAGATTCCCGATTTTGTACCAATGTTGAATATATTTTTAATGTACTGAATGAAAGTACATTTTCAACATTATGTTATGCTGTTGCTCATGCACGTCAGACCAGAACTAGATTTCAAAATCCTTCTGCATGTGAGATGCTGCAACAGGTAAAAGAAAGAAATTAAGTTTTAGAGGCTACACTTACCAATATTCTTGCTACAATGAGAGGCACCAAGGAATATTGACATAGAAGACACTCTGAGGTTAGATACATGATCAGAAACTTGGGCCTCCAACTTGGTTTGTAACTTTAAGTTATGCTGAGTATGGTTGGGATGATCTTGCAGAGTGGATTTGTGAAAGTAATGCACAGAAAGAAGATATAGAACATATGACAGCAGGAGTATCATATTCTTTGGACACTTTAAGTGTATTGTGATTCTTTCATCTAAGATTTTTAGCCAAGTCCAACGTATATGTAATATCGAAAATGGTCCATTAGGCACATGGGGTTCCGCATATACATATACTGTTGTAGATTAAATATGTCCCTCAGTTTGCTAAAGAAAGTGATCGCTGTGTGATGGAGTTTATTCAAAAATATGTTACTTGTTCAATTCGTGCTGAGCACATGGATGATGATCTTTGGAATAAACTGGAAAGGTTAGAGAGACACTCATGTGGAAAGTACTATCAAAGAAAAGTACTAAGTTAAGACACATACTACACTCAGTGCAGATTTGGCTTTCCAAGGCCTGTGTCACCAGTTTGTCAAATGAATAGTTTAATGTAATCTGTTCAACACCATGTTACTGGTAAATCACAAAGAAATACCTATCTTTTAAAAAAGAAGTAAGGAATGCCAATTCTTTAATGATTACAATCCTGTCATTGCTCAGCTAAGGAATGCAAATACTGATATACAGTTTATTGCTGACGATACAACTGCTGTTGCTCGTTATGTTACAGGATACATGACAAAAAATGACAAGAGCAAATCAGCTGAAGTATTGGTAGATTTATCAGCAGATAAGAAATGTCTAAGCTTTGGCTGAAGATGCTTTCACATAGAGAGTGTGGTAGCTATGAAGCCGCAGATCGTCTAACTTTCTATGGGCGTAACACCAATGTACGTTGGTTAAGTCTTGGACCAGCTAGTGTTAGAAATTGGGTACTGTACTGACCCCTTTGAGTGAATTTGCGAAGTTAGCTGAAGCAGTACCTTATAGTACAGAGATTATTCCGATGTTGAACTTGCAATGGAAAAAGTAGAAATTGCAATGAAACAATGTAAAGTGACAGATGTGAATTTTGATTAAATAGTCCCTAAACTTAATGTAGATGGAAAAATATTTTTATTATAAAATTAAAGCTAAGTTCTTACATGGTTTATAGCATGACAAGAGTGAATGTTATTGCATGCAATACAAACCTGTATTGTTGTATGTTAGTGGTCAAGCAGGACCAGGTACATCTTTTTCAATTCATACAATAAGATGTATGGTCCAAAAGGTTACAGATTCCTCTTTGACATGTATTGTAACTGTTCCAATAGGTTTAGCAGCATTTAATGTAGCCAGTATTACTTTACATCGCCTGTTGATGTTACCAGTGGAGCATGACAACAAACTAGACTTTCAAAAACGTGTATCAAGTGCAGCACAAGAAGTAGAAAAAGTTCTTAGAAAATTGAATACCATGATTGTAGATGAAGTAAGTATGATGTCTAATTTGATGCTAGCTTTCATTCACTTGCTCGATTAAGTCAACTACAGAATTACATTTCTAAAACAGCAGGTCTGGGAGGAGATTTTTAAACTGTGCATCAATGCACAAGTAATGTTAAAGAGGAACTTGAATGTAGGAATTGGTCTAGTTAATGAAGCGATTGGAAGAGTGATTGCATTTCATACTTTTCCTCATGATACAAACATTGAACATGTTGCAGTGAAGTTTCATTGTGTGGAACAAACTTATTTGATTTCTGAGACTTCTGCACGTTTCATGCTTTTTAAGGATACCTTTGTGAAAAGAGCACCGTTTCAATAACTATTCAAATATCACAAGGCTTAACTTTAGAAGCAGCACTTATTGACATTGGTCATATAGTATTTAAAGAAGGAATATCATATGTAGCTTTTCCACGTGTAAAAAATATAGAAGGTTTATTTTTAATAAACTTTAATGAAAGAAAAGTGACAGGTAACATTTCTTGCATTAAAGAATACAATAGGTTACGTATACGGTACGCTTCTCACCTAAACCTTATATCTGTACTCGCTAAGCCCTTAAATAGGAAACATAAGGATTCAGTGAAACTTCTTTGTAGTAAAATCGTTCTTCTTAAGTGTAAAAAATAACAGAATTTGCTGGAGTTGCAGAGTTGTTCAACTATGACATAATCTCATTGCAGATTTAGTAATGAAACAGGAGTTGAATGCTTTTATAATGCAGCATTGTGTATGTTGTTTCAAATGACATCATTGATGCAATAAATATATTCGACAGCAGAGAAGCAGCTATGTGTGGAACTTTAATTTCTTTAAAAATCTTTTGATGGAAAACCACACAGTATGCATTTGGCAATGTCAATTCACAATGTAGTAGGTGTTGCAAGTGGAAAACAACAATTACGCAGTAATAAAGATAGTCAAGAATTTTGTAATGACTGTCTTCAATGTAATAATACAGGAACATGTGCAGATATTTAGGAACTAATTACAAGTGGTATCATATATGTTCACCATGTAAGAAATGTGAGTCGACTCCAGATCTTTGTGAAAGGTGTTTATATGTGCCTATCCCTGATCAGAAAAGTGTACATTGTTCTGATCTTGTAAGGGAAGGATTCCATGGCATGCAATGCAGTGACTGTGGTTGTAATTTACAATCAAAACTGCAACATCTAGATTTTAATAAGTATGTATTGATTATGTTTAATAGATACAGTATAGAAGGTAGGAAAATTAACACATCTACGCTGAATGTTAAATGTGGTCAAGTTCCTATTAGTAAGAACACTTTCAAAACATGTGCAATTATTTTTCATGAGGGGGCATCCATTGATTTTGGACATTTCACAACATGGGGGTGTACAGAAGTAGATTGCCCTTTTTGCAATTACTCTATAGTCACACACCAAGCTAGATTGCCAAAGGGTTTAAAGAACGCTTACCTCATGCTGTTGGAACCAACGTTTTAATATATAATTGTAATATTCTTTGTGAATATAAACATTCAAAATAAAAGGTTACAATTGAATAATAGGTTAATATGTGTCTTATGTGAAACAGTAGAGGGATTGTTACTATGATGTACTTTAAAAACTGTATGTAATACATGTACAGGTAAATGTCAGAAGATTATATCAATTAGAATAGAAAAAACAGCATTCTGTGATCTTCTACTTCTGTGTTATTTTGTAAAACACTGTATATTTGTATAGTAGAATGTAGAACAGGTCTGCTCTACATTGTACTATACACCTCATCCTTCTACTTACAGTTTGCGCAGCACACCATGAATGAGTTGACACTCCTCTTGTTTCTGTTTCATCAATTCTAGTAGTTTCAAGGTAACTACTAGTCCCTCTAGGGTGCAGCAGCCCACATCCGTTTGCAATCACTTGGTTTCACATTAGCCTGTTTCACCTACCTTGTAGCCCAAGCGCCTCTCACAACCGGCATACCTCGATCCAGTTCATGTTCATATTTTAAATGCAGTATGAAGTTTTAGAAAAGTCATATCTTTTTAGTCATTAAACAGTACTGTTCCTGTACCTATTTTTTCATTTTTATACGGTAGGTTTTAAGAAAATTGGCATTATCTTCTTAAGTGTGTAGGTGGACAGAAAAAGGACGCACACCAAATTATGAAAGAAGTTATGAAATGGCAACGTAGATATAATTTTTATAATTTAGAATTAATTTTGATGTAGTAAAAAAGGTATTTGACACTGCGTAAAAGTATCAGTGCTAAAAGAAGTGTATATAATAATTTGTAGTTTTAATTTGTTTTAAATATGATGTGTACAATATTTATTTATTTGCATTTTATTTGCATTTTTTTATGAAAGGTATGTGAACTTCTCATGTGTGTAGGTAGTCAAACAAAGGACGCACACAGATTTTATAGGAAGTATGGAAATTACATTTGTTAGATTTTAGTGTCCTTTTTGCTAAGTGTTAATATGTTTACTCACAATTGTTTTTATTGTCTACCTTTTGTTTGTAATTTAGTATGACAATACTTTAAAAATATTAATACTCAAAATAATGTTACATTGATGGCATGTCTCCATTTTTTTTGGGTTTGTAAAACTGAATAACCAGTTAGGTTATAAGGTTTCCTGATGAAGGTTGCATAAAGTCATCTGTGCATTTCTTAACATAATAATACAAAATTATGTTTGTACAGCATTGTAACAGTTGTGCATTGTACTGAAATGTATTTATATGTCTTTATATGTGTATTTGTATGAACTATTGACTTTGTGGGCAATTCATTTTAGAATTTGGTGATTCAAAACCAAGTTCGCAGTTACGTAAATTGTTAGTTTAGTTAAGGTGAGAATATTGATTTTTTCCCCTATACTTCACTAAAGCAGCTATTGTTTTTTTAATGTGTTATTTTGTTTTGTTGTTGTTTTATTGATAAAATTATTATTTTTATACAATTGTTGACATTTTTATTTTACATGTTATGTTAGCTAGAGTATAATTTGTATATGTATATAACGATTGGTAAATATTTAAAACTACTAAATAGAGGATTTTTTCTCTCCACACAGAATTTTTTTATATCTATTGCATGATTCATTAATACAACCTGTTAATGGTTGTTTACGAGGAATACAATCAGTATTCACTTAGTACTATTATGAAAAAAAGATAAATAATTTTGTTTTTTTGTTTTAAAATGAACTGCATTTAATTTTGTTACAGAGTTCATATTATGGAAGAACAAAAAGAAAATGTATAAAGATATTTGGTAAATTGTTTAATAAATTCAATATATAAGTGTAATGCACATATATAGAGCTGTACTTTTTTAATGTAATTTTGCATAGCCGCGGCTATAGCATTCATTCAATGAATTGCTGGATTTTGCTTGTGCGGCTAAGGCTAGCAACTACTAGGTTGCTTTTATTTGTGGATAAACTGTTACCCCTGTTAACATTGTAACCACGGCTACAAACAAACAATTGCAGGGTTCTATTACTGAAACTACACAAAATAAATTACAATATGCATTGTAATATATTTTTACAGTTTCTGTTCATTTTTATCTTTTTTTATAACTTAAAAGGTGGCCCTAAAAAGGGCTGTTTTTGGAGATGGTAACATGGGGTGGAATAGGGGAAGAAAACACATTAGGATGAAACATATAACAAAGGGAATTAAAATCAAAAGAAACATATTTGTATGTATTCTTTTTGAAAAAAGGTGTTGATAAATTGCCACTTAAAAAAATAACAATGATAGGTAATATGGTGTTGTGTGATTAACTTCTGCCATTCGTCAATTTTGGTAGCTTCCTTGACTACCCATTTATTGCATTTTTTACACATGACTTGTATCATGGTAAGATCAGGTGTCAGTAAAATAGGAGTCTGTGTAGTCCGTACCACTGCTGATGTAGGGGCTTCATTTCTAGTTGGAGTTGTTGATGCACTGGTGGATGGAGGTTCTGCAGGTGGTGTTGATCACATTCTATGCAAGGAATGGGCCCCATGCATTTTGCTTTCATGATGTTTGTGTGCTTTTCTATACTCATCATCCACCTCATTACGATGGACTGGCACTTGACGGTTTATCATTATTGATGTTCCTAGGTTTTGAGATGGAACATCAGAAGGCCCATAGCATAGAGTCTTGTTACAGAAGGTGCAAAGTACCTCCTCTGCCTCTTTTCTTGCAGTGTTCTTTCACCTTGAAGAAGCACCAACTGTCTGCTGTTTTTTTCATTCCTGTTTGCTTCTTCCTAGCTGGTGATGGATTGTCGACCAAAATAATCACATTATCACTACCCGTGCACTCATGTCCAGGCATGTTGGAATGTCTATGCAGGAAGGAAAAAGTAAAATGTTAAAAAAGACAACACAAAAAAGACAATGCTGTAAAAAATGAAAATGTTTAATCAAAAGAAACAAAACTGTTAATACAAAAATGCAGAAACTAAACAAATTACAGGACAAAGTGAAATAGGATTAGGGGAAAAAGGAATTTAAAGGGGGAAGTGCCAAAAGTTATTGCAGTTACTCAGATCAGCAAGTACAGAAAGCAATGATAAATACAAACTTCTTTATTGGGGGTGTGGTTATTTTTCGTGACTATATACCTCTACGCCCACTGATTGGATAGTGTAGTATGCGCAGATAACATACGGCATGGGTGTAGCCACGTCAATTCATCTGGACATGAAATTGGACAGTCCGTTAGCACGGATGACAATGGCACATAGACGTGAGGCCGTAGCAGGTGATATGAATGGTTGGAGAGTGGGGCACAGGGATGAGTAGCTGCATGATTACATTTAATTGTGCTATTGGGAGATTTTGCAGTGACCAACGTTGAAAGCTGAAGTAAGTGGCCATGGCTAAAAGGCATAGCAAGTGCTCATTAATATGTTACAATATATAGTCGGCACAGCCAAAGGATGTGGCCACGGGCTAGTATTGTGTTGAAGACCAGGGCTTTTGGCTGGTTAGTGTACATAATATACAGTGTGTACGGCCAAAAGATATTGCTCATTGAATTTTATTACTTTAAAATATACAATGCAAATGGCCAAACGATGTACACACTGCTCAAGGTCCAGGGCCATGGCCCATATATATGTTACAATATATAGTGGTCACTGCCAAAGGCTGTGGCCAGTGGCTGGTATTGCGGTGAATCCCATGGCTGGTACCTGATCATCGTATATAATATACAGCAGACACGGCTGAAAGCTGTAGCCAGTGGTAAAGGCCAACATCCTTGGTTAGGAGACTGTTGGTGTTGGGGTAACGGTTGTGACCACTGTCCATAATGGAATGCAATGATTAGTAGATACACATGTATTAAAGTATATTTGGCCATGCACAGTGACCATTGCTGATGGCCTTGTTTAATGACAGTTACTGTTGTAATGTATTTAGTGATGTCATTATTGTGGTCATAGGCTGCACAACAAAGGGTGTACATTTAAGGTGGATTTAGCTGAATTTCAGGAGTTTTGTTGCGTTAAGTTCTCACCTTGACGTCCCTGAAACTAAAGGTTTGTCCTTGAATTTCAAAGGTTTTGTTACATTGTATTGCTCGCCTTAAAGTCCCTACAACTAAAGTTTTTTTCCTTGAACATTTATATATATTATACGGCTGCTCTAATCATAGAAAGAGGACTCTTTGGGGAGCTTATAACTTCAGCCCCCCCAGGCGAATTCTCACAAAACTTTTCAAAAACAGTATATAGCCCCTCAGAATGATTCTGTTTGATGTGTTTTCCTCCGGGGGGGAGTTATAGGCAGGGTCCCAAAATGTGTGGAAATCCTCAGAGATTCCATTGAAAAAAACATTTTGCTCATACCTACAGTCCAAACATCTGGACATATTTTCACCAAATTTTCACCAGGAGTGGTGGCTACGTCCTGAAAGCATGCTTTTGTAAATTTGGTGTAAATCCATCTAGTAGTTTTTTTTTTTTTTTTTTAAATGGCCAAAGAGTAGGTAAAAAGAAATCTGTGATATCTTGGTCCGGTCTGCAGACTCACTTCCCTATTTGGTTGGTGGACACCCTCCCGGGCCAATTAGAGAGAGGCGTGATGTCTGCCGACATTGTATGCACCATGCCGATGCCCATGCCCATGGATTGTGGAGACTGGCCATGCTAACCATGAGCACTGGCCATTGGTCACATTATGAGCATATAGTGGACACTGAACTAGGATGCATGGAAGGTGCAGTGGATTATGGGGGTCGCTTGGTGGGGTTGGGGTCATTGTCGAGCCTCCTGCCCTAGGAAATTCAACCATGATTTGAATCACAAGCATGCACTGCTGCTAATGACACACATCAGTATGTATTGCAAAAAATATGTTTGTTAAAGGAGGTTTATAGTTCTTTCATATATGTTAAAAGAAGATTTATTAATCACTTATATACAGTGATGTAACATCATTAAACATTTTCACTCATAATAACCTATGTAATTCTGTGAAAAACTGTGTTAAAGGGCCATTATGGTTTAAGTTGCACTAATAAAAACCTATGAAATTCTGTGAAAAAAAACGTTGTTAAAGGGACTCTATTGTTAAGTTGCACTAATAAACACCTATGAAATCTAGTGAACAGGGACATTATGGTTACAAGTAAAACCCCCCAGAAAAACAGAAATTCGCCAGTTATGGTGAGCTAAGCAACCGTAACACGTGCCACCACAGTGTACTGATATGACTAGCACCCAGGACATCAAAGATAACATCACAAATGGTATTGATGACATGATGACATCACATATGAACTTCATTTTGATGAAAAGTCCTTACAAGGGGTTGTATTTATAATATTGGTAAGAATATGTCAGGGATGATCGGAAGACCTATAATGAACTACTTAATGTATTAAATAATGTACTATTTTAAACAAAACATTATATTGGAGTGTTTTTAATACAGGAAAGTAATCATACATACACACAGGCAATTTTTTGTATCTGGTCATTTTGGTTAGAAAAATAATTAATGCTACTTTATCAGTTTTGAGTGATGTTAAACAACATGAAAGGAATAGCTAATAATTCAAGACTTACTACATACTTTTCTTAGTACAAACAGATCCAGAATCCGTACAAATCAGAGGCACATGCAGGGAAACCAAAGTAAGAAAGAAAGAAACAACATCAGCAGAAATTGTCAATTAAAGTTCATCATCATGTATAAACATGAATTGTGTGTTTGAGGCCTGCATATTGCCCCATATATGTGTACCATGAGTTGAGACCACACCCTAAGGAAAGTACTTGAAGAACATACAAGATGGCTAGTGCCTAGATATATAACACATTTTAAATGTTCACATTCTGACTGCGTATTGCCCCATATATGTGTACCATGAGTTGAGACCAAACCCTAAGGAAAGTACTTGAAGAACATACAAGATGGCTAGTGCCTAGATATATAACACATTTTAAATGTTCACATTCTGACTGTCAGTGTACAAACCTACCTGGCCCATATATGTGATGTCATCAGTAATGTCATCAATGACTTTTGTGGAGTCTTCTTTGATGTCCTGGGTGGTAGTGTTAGCAGTTCACAGTTGTGGCATGAGTTATGGTTAGTTAGCATACCATAACTGGCATATTTTGGGTGTTTTTCAGTTTTACTTGTGAACCATAACAACCCTTTAACAAAGTTTTTGGACCAAGTTGCATGGGTGTTTATTAATGCAACGTAACCAGAACGTCAGTTTAAACTGAATTTCGAAGGTTTTTATTAGTGTAACATAACCATAACATCCCTTTAAAAATGTTTGTTCTCTGAATGTCAAGGGTTTTTACCAGTCCACCCTAATTTGGAACAACCTTCTAATATCATACTTACCCCAATATAGCCCCATTTTCAGCCAATGTAGAACATTTTCACTTAAAACTGTGCCATTTCCCACCTCCTATCAACATTTTTAACTCTTCTATAAATGTTTTGATTCTTTTTCCACTGTTTTTGCGTTTGCCAATGTTCGCAAACCTCTGACTCACCACAGACTTTCCGGACAGACTCATGTGACCCTGCACATGCGCAGCATGATAATGTGTTCTCAAACGTGTCTGCACTTCGCGAACCAGCCTTTTCTTTGCACACAGTTTGAAACTCCATTTCTCTCGGATCTAGGACATTTTAAGCTGAAAATGTACCCTTGTAACAGCTCCATTGCCTATTCTTACTGACGATCCATTTGTAATCTAGGACAGAGCACATGCTTGGAAGAACATTGGCACACCTGCTATTTATCTTCAAAAATAGAATTAGTTATTGCTATGTCTCCTCCTAAGGAGTTACCATCACCACCACCAGGCGCTAGACAATGGAATAAGCACATTAATTCAGAAAACAGAGGATCAGGAAGATGAGGTAGAGGAAATGCCTACATCTAGCACCCAAAGAGAATCATAGGTGTGGCAGATCTTTACCACAGTTGGGGATATACCAAAGGCTAAGGCTACCAAAATAAGATGCACTGAGTGCAATGCACTGAGTGCAATGTTGTACTCAGTCACAGACAACCTGGGCAGTACTCCTACGGGATCACCTCCATGCACATCCACACCAAATCCAACCAACGGGATGCTCTAAGAAAGGGTGTTCCTTTTTCAGGAAGTAGTAGGCTGTCTTCCTCTACCTCATTTTCCACAACCAATACTGCCACCACACAGGCTACTCCTGTGTGGCACAAGATCCCACCAGCTACCTTGCAAGCCATAAAAGAGGTTATTGATCCATATCTTTCGCAGACAAATTTACTTTGTATATACTGCAACACACTACTCTGCAGGTGGGAGCAGTTTCAAAGTGCTTTCAAGGCTGCAATCAAAGAACATGAGAAAGACTGCCACCTAATTTAGATTGAATTCACATCCAACATCTTCCCTGTTCACCTGCAGCTCCATATCTGTGCTTGCTGCCCCTTCCCTTTATTTCCCTCCCCACCTTGCTTCCTGGCTGTGCTACACAAAAGAAACATTTAAAATAAAAAAGGTTCCCTTAAGAAATACCTTTCACAGTAGAAAAATAGAATTAGAAAAAGCTTATTGACTCAATCTACTTTACCTTTTTCTGTAAAATAGTTAGACTCAATAAGATTCTCCAAAATTCCCATTAGCAATTTCTGCAAATAATGTACAGCTGTATACTAGAGAAATAGAAAACAGCACAGAAACCATTTGCAATTAGCAGGAGCCATTGTACACATTTTAGGACTGCTGCGATACCATGCTTGGGCTTGAGGCAAATAATAAGTCTTGCAGTCTCATCTAGATTAGCCAAAGGGGGTATAGATAACAAAGGGGGAGGTTATGGAAGAGGCTGTTTCAGTAGTTCAGCCTATAATGGACCTGGGGCCAGATTACATACATTTGCACTGGCACAAGTGCAAAGTTGCATGGTATTAGCACTAGGGCAAAGTTTGCACTATTTCTGAAAACAATTGTAACCATTAGAAAACCATTGCACAATGACAAGTGCAGTCTGGCATGGTATAAGCACCAAGGCAAAAATTGGCCTAGTGCAAAAAAGATGCATTTTTGCACTGAATCAAAGTTTGCCCTAGTGCTAATACCGTTCCATATTAGCACTAGGGCACACTTTGCCATGGTGCAAAAATACATTGAAAATATATCTTTTTTCACTAGGGCAATTTTTGCCTTGGTGCTTATACCATGATAGACTGCACTTGTCATGGTGCAATGGTTTTCTACTATGTACAAGTGTTTTCAGAAATAGGGCAAACTGATTGGTCCAGGGATTTGTCCGCAGAACAAATAGGGTAGTAAGTCTGTGGACTGGACCCAGATACTAACTTTGTTTGACATAATTTTGGCCGTTTTAACAAAACAAAACTACTGAACATATTTTCACTAAATCTACAAAGCACAGTTTCTGTATGGGATGTAGGCATGAGCAAAAAAAATCCATTGCGTCTATGGTTATTTCCACAAATTTTGGGACCCTCCTATAACTTTGCCCCCCCCAGATGAAACCGCACCAAACACACAAGCTAATGTTCAGAAACGCGAGCTGCGTCATATTTCTGGGGACGGTCTTCATGTTGGATCTGGATAGCAAGGTGAGGAAACATGTGGAAACACATTTGGGGTTATTTGGTGGCCAAAAGAGGGCCTGGAAAGGAGGAGGGAGTGGAATAAAGTTGATATTGAGCTGTTTTTCTAGGTGAAAAAAAGGTTTGAAAGGTACCGCGGACATCACTGCTGGCCGCAGACAGCGCAGTGAGAAAAAACTATGGAAAACAGATTTCGGGTTATTTGGTGGCTGAAAGAGGGCCTGGAAAGGCTGGGGAGTGGAATAAAATTGATATGGAGCCATTTCTATAGGTGAAAAAACATTGTGCAGGTGCCAATTTGTCGGCAGATCCTGCAGTACTCTGCGGACCTGCATGTGTCTTCCGGCCCTTTTTATGGATGCCTGGCATGGAAAGAGGACATTGGGGGACTAGCCAATTAGGTTGTTTGGTTGTGGAGGCAGAGCTGAAGTGTACAGGTGTACAGAAAAGCAAGTCTTTTCTTTGTTGTGTGTAGTGAAGATGTCTGTGGCAATGGCTATGAAGACGTTGAGTATGTTGATAGTGGAAAATTCTTGGATCCATTCTTTGAAGGTTTATACTGAATCTCGTCACATCTCTGCTACTATTGGATTGGAAGAAGTGAAAGTGTTGTGGTATGCAGATTGTGAATTAAAGTGGGCGACTTTATTACCATTCTGTGAGAGTACAGCTCACGTTAAATGTCCACATATTATTATTGTGCATTGTGGAGGCAGGAGTATGGACTGTGTGACTGCAGAATCTTTGCAGTTTGCCATTAAGGACATGTTGAAAAGACTAATGGAACTGTTTCCTTCAGCAAATATATGTTTTTCAAATCCACGAAAGTCCAATATGGAGACGTCCAAACTTGTTCTGTTCTGAAATGGAAGAAGCTAGACAGCATGTCAATAAAGGTATATGTACTTTTATTTTTTTAATTATTTTTTTTAATTTGTTTTGCTGAACTAGTTCAACCTTTCAAATCTTCAATTTCATGATTTACAATATGTTACAATTTGTTACATACATATTTATCTGTTTCATATATTCCTATTTACAAATGCATTAGTTACATTGACAATTGAAATTATTAACAAATAAAAGTACAGTACATTTTTGGATATTACCCTGAGCATTCTTCTCATAGAAATTTAAAAACTATTCTGGAAATTGCTGAGTAAGAAAATGGACAATTGCTTTCCTCATAGGAAATTTTGTACTACAGAAGTTATGCTACCATATTTCCTCATGATCAGTTGGTGTAAAGATGCATAGTATCTTTCAGAAAAAATACATTTTGCTGCGTTTCCAAAGTCAGACAAGAGATTATAATATGTTCTAAGATCTCTATCTGCTTAATGTTCTTACAGAAACAACAGAAGTTCACATTTTTTGGAATCTGTTTCCTCCTTGCCAAGATGTCATTTGTAGGCCCTAGATTTAATCTAAATCTTAGATATGTATTTCTTATATATGCAGAAAGACATTTAACCAAGTAATCTGACATTTGCTGGTGTCTCTTGTGTCCGAACAGTGCAGAGGAAAAGTCCTTGTATAACATATGTCTCTCTATTGATGATCCAATTAAACTGATATAATTTTCTTTTTGCTTGAGTTGGATTTTCAAGTAAAAATTGAAGACTGATACTAGCATCTGACATATTCTTAAAAACCTCTTGTCACCACTGTTGCAGAAAAGCATGTGCTGAAGTAATCAAATAATGTGCTACTGACCCCAAGATGTTACTTGATTGCAAACTCAGTAAGCATTTGGGTAAAAAGGCACATTTCTTCCATATAGCATATGCTGATAAAGGCACTAAGCACAATTCATACCGCGAAATAGGCATTGGTGTACATATGGGTAGTCTCAAAACCTTTTTCCAAAATCTAGCATAGGGAACGTGCCATACTGGTTGCTGATTGTTTAACAGTACTTCCATACCATATACCAGAACTGGCACAACTTTTTGCTTGTAAAAAACCAAGATGTGTTTATATGAAAATTTGGCATACTTGTACACCAAAGTTTTAGCTTGAGAAGTCAACGTTGTTATTTTACAATCGAGACTATGCAGATGTTTTGCATAAGATAAAGAATCTTGAACATATATGCCCACATATTTATAATCAGAGACAATGTACAGGACATTTTGATGTATATGCAAGTTATATTTAGCAAATCGATTTGTAGTCCTCCTTTTGCATACCAGTATCTGAGTTTTTCCTGATTCTCAGAGAATTGATTCAAATCAGTATATTGTGCCAAACCATCTATAAATGTTTGCAGCCCTGTCGGGGTGCTAGACAGAAGAACCAAATCATCCGCGTACAACATCCACTGTATACGCTGGGTTCCTAATTTAGGTGGATCCGCTGCAATAGAAAGAAATAGTTCACCAATATCAAGTATGAAAAAAATAAAGAGTTTTGGCGCCAAAATGCAACCTTGTTTTAAGCCGCGATTCTATCTAATAGGAGGAGTTAATAAACCCTTGTGTTCAAACGGACCTGCAGCTGAGAATTAAAATGCAAATGCTTTATGAGCGCAATTGGGGAGGAAGGACATTCATAACAATGCAATTTTCTATATAACAGATTGCAATCAATGGAGTCAAAAGCCATTTTGAAATCCACAAAGGCCATGTATAGAGACTGATTTTCTGTTGCACTTTGTGATTTCAACATATTTAAAGTCATCATGTTTGGAATGGTGCCTAGACCTATTACAAAGCCAGACTGCAATGGATCATGTTTGAAAGCCTTTAGGGACCAGTTGTTAAATTCACATAGAATGATCCGCGCAAATATTTTACTTGGTGCGTTCAACAAAGATATTGTCAAAATTTAGATGAAACAGCCCAATTTGAGTAGAGATAAGATTGTTATTTAAGTCCAGTTGTTGTGTGTATATTTTGGAAAAAATAGTCAACCCACGTTTTTTCATTTATACAGTTTGACTTAATCGCTACTTGATTTCCCGCTGTAGATTGGTTTAACAAAGACCAAATCTGTTTGGTAGTTTTATTACTTAAGGTGCGTAGCATCTTAGCTCCATCAATTTGGTATAAGTTAGATTTTCTTGCCCTCAACCAATTTTTAAACATAGTCTTAATCTGTTTTAAGACATTTACTCGGGAGGCCAGTGGTAATTGTAATGCTTGATGTATTTCTTGTCTGAATTGTGTTTTTCTGTCTTTAACCTCCTTGCTAAAATTGTGAAAGTGGGGCTTTTGCTTTTGCATTTGTGTTTTTGAAGTAGATTGGAACTTCTGCATTGGATCAGCATAAATTACTTCCTCCAAATCTTGGTTTAAATTAGCTTGCCCAAGTTGCAATGCATAGTATTCCCCAAACGCTTTAAGCGAGTTGTTATTCCATAATAATATTGTGGGTCGTGTTTACAATTATGCTACCTTGCATATACTCAGATTGTGCTTTGTCTGCCAATGTAGGGACTGACCATTCCATACATAGCATATTGTGATTACTCAAATTAGTCTGGCACACTTGAGAAGACATCATTTGTGACATCATTTTATCATCCACATAAATGTAGTCTATTGTGCCGGCACTGTTTCCTCTCTGCCAAATCGCTCTCGGGGTAGTATCAGAGGGAAAGGAGCCATTAACAACCAAACATTTCTTAATTTGGCCAAATTTAGCCATTTTATCACACGACTGCTGTAATGATTTTGTTGTTAAGAAAAACAGTGGAGGTTAAATTCACCTGCAATAATGGTATAACAAATACAGAGATCAGGCACAATCATATCCAATAAACCAATAAGATCTTCCAAGAATTGATCTTCAGACATGGCCTCGGGATTCCAATACAAGTTGATCAGGGCAATGGATTTTATATTATGTTGTGCCCTGATCAACTGTATATATGGAATTGGTGATGCCCAAAATTCAATTTTTATGGAAGAACTCTGTTTTGCAGCAATCAGCAACCCTGATGTGGGCCTACCCCGAGCTTCCTTATTATCTGGAATTACCTGGAGGTCAAACCATTCCACACAGGTGACTCTATGAGCCACGTTTCTTGAAGCATAATTATATCATATGTAGATAGCTCTGTTGGTTTATTCAGGAGATGCCTAAAACCTCCGAATTCCAGCTAATTAATGATAGGAGCTTATCTTTCTGGGGTAAACTCTAATGACAGTTACTTTGTTGATTACAAACACAGACTGTAGTTATTACTTGATTTTTACCCATGCTCAGATGAATTTTGTTGGAAGTTGGGGGAGCCAAGTCCACCTTCAACTGTTGTGGGATCTGCACCTCTTTCAAGAGTATAAAGCCCAAATCAAGCAAATCAGCTTTCTGTGCCCAAATCATGTCCAGATTACTTTTGAGTTCATCCACAATCTTACCTCAGTCCCATTCCCTTCCAAAAGAAATTGCACCTGTTCAATGTCAATTGATCTTATATCATCCAAAGAAGGAATTTCCGAATGAATCTCCAACAGTGATTTTCGATTGAGAATATATTGCATGGCAGGTCGAGGACAGCATTTCATTATTAAACAGAAAAGAGCTGGTTGTCTCATTTTTAATACGCTTTTAGAGGAGTCCCTGTTAAGTAGAGTGGGTAAATTAATTATTTGTCGTGCTTCCTCTCTGATAGTAGTGGTTATTAAATGTTTGATTTCAGAATGGGATAGACCAGGGACTACATTTGCCGATAAAATGCCTGGTTGTTGTAATTTGTTGGGGATTTCTAAGTTATCCTCCAAACAAACTCCTGTAGGTACTGTCCTTTTACAGGAAATCATATTTTCACTCTCCATTATGGAGTTTTGTCCTGTGTTCTCTTTACTTATAAGTACGTTATGCTCAGACACGTGTTTTAGAGGTAATGATTGAGCTGGTTGGAGTGTCATATATTCATCGACTGCACAATGATTATCTCTTCGATAGGTATCATCGTTTATTTTGGGTTTGAACTTTTGGGAGGTTTGGGCTTTCAAAACATCATTAGATTTACTTATATCCCTTTCAATCAAGTCATCACATAAATTGGGAGTTGAAACCGCTTCAATTAGACCATCCAGCGGTTTATAAGAAGGAATTGATGTCGCCCCCTTTGTTAATGCGATCAGTTTCTTTTGCTGTGCTATTTGGGCTTCAGCTTGATATTTCTTAGAGATTGCCTGAGCCTTTTTTCTTAGCTGCTGGACATGGTAGCATTTAACAAATTGTTTTGTCTGAGATGCAGTGTTGAGTTTTACATTTTTGACATTTTTTCTCCAAAGCAAAGATTACTTTTTTCCCAATCTTAGCCGCTTCAGTTTGTGAACTGGCCACTGCAAACATTGAGTATATTGGTTTGGGCAAAATTGGGGTTTTAGAGTTCAAAGATTTGTCATTTCTACTTCCACCACCCATTCCACTACCTTTATGAGATCCCAGTTCTACCACCCCCTGAATCACATCAGTCACATCAGATATGATTCCTATGAAGTGAGGGACAGCAGGTTTTCTAAGAGCTTCTACCAGCTCCTCATTTGGTTGGCCAGTAGTTTTTGAGTGGACACATTTGCTAAAGATTTCAAATGAACATTATAAGTAGCCTTAGATGACCTCTCACTTTTCCCCTCCAGTTTCATAATCACTGAGTGCTGCCACAACATAAGCTGCTCAATTTATTTGTATTGAGCAGAAAGGTTGAGCTCCACAGATTCAAAGAGTTTTACCATCGATTGGATGGCCAAATCCATCGAATTTAGGGTAATCTCTAACAGGATATTTGGAGGTTGCACCTGACTAGAGCCTACCGTAGGCACATTTTGGGACATTTTCCTCGGAGTTGGAGCAACAAAGGATAATTCTGCGATCACAGAATGAGAGGTGCTCGGGTATAGAACTGGAGAGGCAGATAAGTTGTCATTCAATGTGTGTGAGGAAAAGCAAGAATCATTTAAATCAATGTTAATTATTGCAGAGTCTACCACATTGTGAAGTTGGGATTAATTTGCCTCCTTAAATGTCAAAATTGGTGCTGTCATAACATTACACAATAAAACATTATCAGTTAATGAGTATTGTGGTCAAACATACACAGATGAACATGATTGTGTTGACTTACAGATGGTAAGGTGTTCGACCCCTCTGTTACCATAGCAAGTTTCCCTGCTAGTTTAGTTGTCACGTTTACTGTTGATTCCTTCTTGCCATGCTCCATAGTTGTCGGGGCGCCATGCAAACAGCTCTTTGCAAAGTAGGCGTTCATTTGATAAATACTGGTGACAAGGCTTGCAGCATATTTGAGTAAAAAATAACGAATGTCCATATGCTTCACAGTGCTTTCCATTGTTTTTGGGCATAATTTGGTGATTTTTGGGAAGGGGGTGGAGATGCTGCATGATCGTTTCTTGACTTGCGGAGGTGTTATGAGCCCAGAGGTCGGGTCCAAAAGACCGGCTATTAGAGCCCCCGGGGGCATGCCTGAAGCTAGTGTAATCATGGCCGTATATATATAAAAGTTAGAACTCTTCCCAAAAGCACAGACAAATATATTTATAATGATAATTAAGTTAACCAGTGAGTACAGCAGGCCGCCTCAAACCGCGACAAACGCGGCCAAGAGGTACTTACAGGTACATACTTGGGTGCGCGCGCGGTGCTCACGCGTGCCGGTTTTTAAAGGCACTCCCACAAGCTGCGTAGCAAACGGCGTATGCAAACCTCTGCTGCCTGAAGAAAAGCAAAAAAAGTAAGCTTAAATGTAAGCAACACTATTTGCATTAACTATAGGAAGTGTCCGCAGCAGTTCACCTTGTGGGAGAAGAAGTTCCAAAGAATAAAGTTTAAGAGATCCAAAAGCACATGAAAACAGGGAGTCACGAACAGTCCCTCACTGCCAAGCGGTACTTACAGGTACTTACGTGGGTGCACACCAAAGACCATAGAGTTGCACCATATCTAATAACAGTGCAATTTAGGTATTTTGCACCACAAAGCTATTTGCCATTTGGCTTACTTAAGGCAACTTATTTTAAAGTCACTTCCATGGTGCCTCCAATTATGAAAACCTGATGATGCTCCTTGCAAGGTACTCTTCAGCGAAGTCACTTCTGTTGGTGCAATCCACATGCAAATGAGCAGGTTTACATGTATTTTGCCCCAGAGCACCTGGACAGAGCTCTAATAGACGAGATACTGCATCCGTAATGACGCTGAAGTCTTATTAATTTTGTTATGTGATAAAACGCCATTTTACCAAAAAAGTAGATTGGGGCAGGGGTGGGTGGTATGGAGGTACAAATTAAAACGTATGCAATTGTGCGCACTGAATTTGAGGGCGGAGAGCAATGGCATCTTTTGGCAATGTAAATATCAAGTTGGATAGTTTACATATTTTTCGAGGACAAGCAATGTCTGACTGATGTAGGAAATTCGATTTTTCTTTTGAATATCCAAAAAGCACTGAATAAATGTGTGTGAACTTGTGAAATATGTTGTTAAGTATTTTTGTAGTATTAGTAGTAAATAAAAACAAAAACAGAAAAAAGTAGTTTTTGTGAAAGTTAGAAAAAATAATTAAGCTCAGTAGAACATTTTTTGTGCAGTATATAAAACCCCCCAAAAGATGAAAAAAGTAAATTTTAAGAGCCACCATTTCTAAATGAAAAACAAGTTAATTGGTTTCCATTCCCCCACCGCATGGATGGAATTTTCCTGATGTCCGCAGACTTTCATACTGTCAGCGGACAATGCAGACTGCAAAAAGTCCTCTGAAATTTATTTTTAGTTCTATTTTGTAACTGCGATAGGTGGGTATCAAGGAACCTTTTTTCTGGTCTTTTTGGCTTTTATATATCTGGGGGATTCTGTTTGTTATTAGGAAATGCCAGGAGGTAAAGTGGGAGATGGAAGGGAGATAAGGGGCACCAACCACAAATATGGAGGGGCAGGTGGATGGGGAAAATGTTGGGTGTGCCTTAAATCTAAGGTAGGTGGCAGTGTTTCTCGTGCTCCTTCCACAGCCTGTGAAGCACAGGTTGTCAGCGACTGATAATGACCCTGAGCTCAATGCAACCAACATTGGAAGCCAGAGCCTCTGCTGGAGGTAGAAACTTCCTCTACCTCATCTTCATGTTCCTTGTCATCCTCTTTCACAACATCACACTTGTTCCTCTGTCCAGGTCCTCTTTGTGGTGATGGTAGTCCCTGGGAAGGTGGAATGGTCATGACAGATGCCATTCTTGAACTCCCAGAAGTCTTCTGGATGTAGCTCTCAAAATATGCTCTCTCCTGGTCTGCCAGATTGAGAATGACTAAAAGTGATGCATACGTCCCATCAGAGTAACCGTCCATGAACTGCGTGACTGTCTCCGGACTACCGAGTTGAACATAGTCCTTGAAAAAAGTTGACAGATCAACTAAGAAATGGCGTAGGAGCTCTGGAAGGGTACATTTTCAACTTGAAACATTCTAGATTGGCTGAAAATGCACTGTCAAACCATCTGCGGTCATGGACAATGTCCGTGGACATTTTCACATGCTGCATGAGCACGGTGACATGATGATGTCCGTGGAGTGTCTGTGGTGGAAGCGGGTGTCCCTGGACATAGGCAGGCAGGAAATGATGGGCACATGTGTGAGATCCTCAAATTGGCACGTTGTCTGTGGACTAATTTAAAATGAGTCATGCAAGACCGGATAAACACAGACAGGGCACAATGTCCGATGTCCATGAACGCCCCATTGCGCAAATGAACCCTCTTAATAGTTGAGATGTTCGCAGACAATTGATTGGGGTTTTAAAAAAGATATAAGAATTTATTACACAATGATATACAATATATTTATATTAGAACACACAAATGTATTTATGAAAGGGATGGGGTATCAGAATGTGAAACATAAATGGGAGATTTTGAAATTTCAATAACGTCATCATCTGGGGAGGGAGGGAGAGTTTTTCATCAAACCGTCTTTGATTTATGTTTTATGAATTTGATTGGGGTGAGTGCTGAGGTCAAACGGGATAAGTACAAGTAGGAGAGTGATAATCAAAATTTTGTAATACAATCATTTTTACCATAATTTAAAAGTTCTTTAAAGTCATTGCCAAGTTCATAACATTTTGAAGACAATATTATTATTTCATTCTGTAGAGTTGGGGTTTGAGATTCGATTTCTGTTTGTTGGGATTCTGTATAATTAATCTGAGGATAGTTTCTTCATGTTAACTATGTATTATTATGCGAAAAGAAGAAATTATTATTTCAATGAGCTCTGCATAAATTATAATATTTGTTCACAATGAAATATGTATTGTTTACCATTAGAGATTTTACCTTCACCCATTTCTTCTTTTGGAACGTGTTCCTCTAGCCACTGAAGTGTGTTTGCCATTTCTGTCAAAATAGGAAATGGTGATATTTGTTAAGAGAAATGTTTAAATAATCACTTGTAACAATATCTTTGGTTAAGTTGCTCACTTTACAGTCCTTTTTTGCAGTTTATAAGTTTGGCATCGTTTGACAAATGGCCACCAAAGTTTGCAGAGGCAAATGCTGATTGGATGTTTGAAAATGTGAAGTGCGTCATAATTTTGGAAATGGTCGCCATATTGGATGGGAGGATCATTGCCTTTGTCTGTGGACAGCACAATGAGGAAAATAAGTCTTACATATATTTGGGGTTATTTTGGTTAATGAAGGAGGGCCTGGAAATGGTGGCAGCTCTTTTTATGGGTGAGATAAAGCTATGCAGGTGCTGCCATGTCTGCGGTAAAAGAAATGGTCCACAGAGCTTTTGGGATTTGGGATGGGGTCTGGGTGAGTTTTGGTATTTGAAGATGTATTGTACATTCTTGTTATATGGTTTAATTATATTGTGGTGTTTGTGGTCTCTGGCCATAATAATATGCATATAGTTATTATAGGTACTACAGGGGGAGTATACCGTATTTGTAATATGGTGGAATTATATAATTGATGTTTATATGGTATTTATGATCATACTACAATTGAGGATAGTGCTGCTTGAGGTCTCCTCTGCATTTGACATAGGAAAACATTCTATACTGACCTGTTTTCCTCACTAACCGCCCTTCCTAGCTTGAAATGGGCCATTTCTACTGCACCACTTCAATCTCTCTCCCTGCAATATATGTCAGGGCTCTAACCTAACATTCTGTAGCTATAGCTATCTCATCCCTCTGGCTCACCTGATCTCCTTCTTCTCTCATCATTTCCAGTGTTATGTTAATGACACAAAGTTTTCCTTGAAACTTCCCTCTAATAATTTCTTCTCCCCGTCTTTTGTCCCTGATTGTCTGTCCACCATCCAGGCATTGTGTGCGGCTAACAAACTCTGTCTCAATGCAATTAAGACAGAGATCCCTCTAATTGGGACACCTGCAGGCTGTTTTCCTCTACCCCCTGGCTGCCCTCTTTAGGCACTCTACTCTGACCATCCTGTGAGTCCTCTCTCTCTTTACTCCTTACATTTTGGAGCATGTTAAGAAGGCCCACTTTTAGGTTCACCTCCTTACAGTCATTCAACAACACTAGTAACCTTTTAACATTTCCCTGCCTCCTTTCCATGTTGCATTCTGGGTCTTACAGTCCTACATCAAACATGCTACATATGGTCCTGTAATACAACTAGCCACAATCCAAAAGGAATACGCCTCTTCTATGTTTCATAAAACATTCCTGACCTCTGTGTTTATTTCAGCATTAGCTCCCGCCTACACACTTTGCCCATATATTGTAAACAACATTAAAGCGGTTTCACCTTCAGAAGCACTATGGCTCACCATGGTATTTGTTCTGCACATGTTTGATTCAGTTAGTGGTTCATGGTCGGTATTTCACTTAATAATTATGTGCACGTACACTTTCCATAGCGGAATGCTATTTTAACTGTAACACGTTCATTCATTTCCAAGTGCAAGTGGCCCATTTGCCTTAATTGCCAGCATGTCCTCTGTATTACTGCACGCACACTCTGTTAGCGTTTGTGGAAGCACAGGGTCCTTGCGCCTCAGGCTACCTGCTTCACTTCTCTGTAATACGATGAAAGTCACACCAATTGCGATGATGCAGCGCAGCAGCTACAGCGCATGTTTCTATGCGCTGCGTTAAATGTTTTGCTAATCAGGCCCCTGGTCTCTGATGTGTCCATTTTGGCACCAGAAATTTTGCATGAGTTGGCCAAACGGGTGAGGTTGTCATTGGATTTCAAAACATCTATTCCAGAATCCACTTCTCGTGAGGCAGGTCTCTTAGAAATAATGTTTCACCAACATATAGGAAAAGTTCCATTAAATGCAGGGGCATGTTCTCCAGCACAATCGCCCACTATGTGAGATTTACAGGGGTGTAACTAGGCGGTATAAAATGCCCATGCTGGGGTGGCTCGGGGCGGAGACAAAGTCCCAGTCATCTCCCAAGGAACAGGCAACAGGGGGGGCCAATAAGGTGGGGAGGGATGAGGATTCAGCAACAGTGGTTGATGGGCTGTCCTTCCCAATACTAGCCCGTCTCGTCGATTCAATGGACAGAGGGTATAATTCCATCAATTTTTAAATTCGCGACCTTAGACAGATTACGATGGAACTGGTGGTGAAGGTTCACTTTTTGGAAGGGTATATAGTTGCCATTACCAACCTGAATGCAATCCTTAATACAAGTGAAACAGTTGATGAGGAGGCCAAAAACTGGGTGAGCCAGGTAATGGAAAAAGGGGTAGAGATGTAGCTGGACAATCATGTAAGTGTGTTAATTAGCCAGCCCCAGCAATAGGAAACTTCATTAATTAGAGGTGCCACTTCTGCCTCCCCTTAGTCGCCCCCCCCCAGCACTATCTAAAATGTTGTCAGGCTTAGTACAATAGTCCTTCTGCACCCCTCTCCCTCACCTTTTGTTTTTCTCTGGCTCTACCAGAAATGTCGGCAGGTCTAGTACGGTAGTCGCCTGTCTGTTTCCATTTCTTTCCCACTCTCCCCTCCCTTCCTTTCCTATGTCTTAGCTCTTGCACTATCTGAAATGTCACCAGGCCAAGCACGATAGTTAATTTCACATCCTTGCTGTTCATTGCTTGTAAGAATTTCATTGTATTTTCCCTTGTTCCCTCCCTGCCTTGAAGCTCTTTGAAACACATTGTTTATAGGCGCTATATAAATAAACAATCATATCATATCATATATCATAGCATACACCCGAGATGCATACATGGTAGGTTGGTACATCAAAGCAAAGATGTGTAACAGGCTATCTTGCAACACCTTAATGAACGTGAATTAAGAAATGATGCCAATTTATGTTATGTTGTTTCCAGCCAATATGTCTTCTCTTTAAAATGGTTTGGGAATTGTACTCTGAAGTTATGGTTGCAGTGTGTTAGCTATTACTGAACAAATATTCACTGGGATGGGGGCAACGGCATTAGTAATGAGGTACGCTATGTTAGCTTTCTGTGGCTGCCCAGGGCACTTGGACATTCAAACCCTAGCGAGTGGGGATGGGCAGTGGAGGGTGGATATACATGCTGATATCTTTTGTTGAGTAGCAGTAGTAGCAATTCGTTTGTAGGTGAAATGCAGGATAGTGTGTCAGGCCATTGGCCCTATGCTGCTTGAATAGGTGTAAACAGGTGAGGTGCTTGACTTTGCATGTTTTTGATGAGGACACCTAAGAAGGAATTATTAAATGGGTGGCCAGAGAAGCAAGGGTATGGGAGGGCCCAGTTATGTGAGCAGCAGTATACTCAATGCTGTGTGCCTGGAGTTGGCCTACAGTTCTTAAGTAGAGGCTTGTACGGTGTAAAAACTGAAGCTGGGTGGAACAACTAAGTGGCAGTGCATTATCTTGCAGTTCTCTTCTCTTATCTTCTTCCTCATGAATTGAGGATAAACCAGAGAAAGCATTTGACTCTTTGGATATAGGCATGAGCTTGCAAATGACATGGTTTATGCATATATTGCTCTGAATATGTCCATGCTTTTTACATTAATTGTTAGGTTATGAAAGAAATGGTTACTGTGACGTAAAAGATGAGTTAATGTTTTATTCAGGCTTATCATTCAAAAAATGTAATGTGCCAAAAACAGATATCTCACAATCCAATAAACTTAATGCCCACCTAGTGAAACTCTACTTTTCTCATCTTATTTATATTAGATGAGATGCTCAATAGCATCTCACATTACTCAATCACTTACAGGTGAGGTCCACATGGGGCATTTCTTTATTCTGAAGTAGTTCCACTCCAATCATACTGTTGGTAGTAGTTTAGCAATAATAATCAGCAACCATATTTGCCAATTTCACAATTTACTTAGACATTGGCCCTCATTACGACCCTGGCGGAAAGTGACTGACCGAACCGCCACAGCGTAAATAGCGTTTCCGCCATTGCACGAAGGAGCAAAGTGCGGCCCATTCCGACCCATCGGGCACGAGCACCACGCCATGGCGGAAGTGCAAAGTCCGCGATGGCGGAAATGACCCCAAAACGGCCCACACCGCCGCCGTACGGCGCCCTAGTGCAATACTGCCACCCATCACAGCGGACACCGCAGTGTGCGCCTACCGGAAAGTACGGTGACCGGAAATATACGGAAACGGAAGTTAAAACATGGGCCGGAACGGGAAACATCCCGCCGTACACCTATAAAACCACTAAAACCACACAACCACTAAAATCACTACCCTGAAACACACCCAACCCGTCATCCACCCTAGCGAAACCAAGAAAAATGGAAAAGTAGCGAAGAAAGCGTGCGACCGCAAGCGGCAGGTCCACTTCTCCGTGAGGAACTCACCGTGCTAACAGAGACCCTCCAGGAGAATGCTGCCGTCGTCTTCTCCACGCAAATGACCAGGACGGCACTTGCAAACAAGAAGGCCATATGGGCTCTGGTGGCACAGCGGGTAAGTGCGGTGGGGACCGCACCCCGCACCCCACAGCAATGCCGCAAGCGATGGGACGACCTGCGGATACGCGTCCGCAGCATACTCTCTGCCAACCGCAACATTGCCACAGCCACCGGGGAGGTCCTGAATCACCCATCAAGTTGACCCCTGGGAAGAAATCTGTGCCTCCACCATCGGAATGGAGAGCATAGAGGGAGTCGGAGGGATGGAGAAAGGAGTGCAGACATCCGAAGATTCAGGTAGGTGGGCCAAATAAACAATGCCAAATCCACAAAGTCCATCCATGTGAAGTACCATGCGTCCACATAGTGCAACAGAAACACATGTCCAGGAGAACGTCCACACACATCGGCCTGATAGCGCACGTTAAAACCCACAATAAATACATAAATAATTAAAAACCCCTAAAACACGCACTACACGTGCAGCAGGCACACCCTAACTGCAGGCTGCCAAACAACTGCACCCTCACTCCACACACAAATGAAAGCACCTCCAAGGCCCCGACCCAAATCACCCTCAGGTACCACCCCAATGCATGTGATACAATGCCATTCCAATTCCCACAGACCCATCAATAACCCTCGCCCTCCTTTACTCCACCACAGGGTCCGATCCAAACGATGAGCTTCAGGACACCCCTACCAGCACACCTGCAAAGAGGGCCAAGACCAACGGCCAAAGACCCTCCACCTCAGCTGCACGCATCAAGACACGGCAGCAGCACAAATCAGGTGGCAGCACAGAGGAGGGAACATCAACAGGCACCCCAGCAGCCAGCATGCCCACAACACCACCACCACAGGTCCCCCCAACGGATGCCACAGAAGGCACTGCCTCTGGTGGCAGCAGCACCATAGGTGACACCCCATTGATGGCAGCATGCTCGGACACAGAAAACGGGGATGTCGAAGTCAGATCCATCCATGACCTGTCCCAATCCCCTGTCTGTCCCATCCCGTACAACATGAGGATACCACGCAGGGGCACCCACAAGACGACGACTGGCCATCCCCCACAAGCCCTGTGGCAAGGCAACATGAGGACAACAGCCCCTCTGTGACACCCCCGCAAATGGCCATGGCCCAGCAGAGGCAACAGTCCCTCGACCAGTTAATCGTGCAACAGCAGCAACTGGCCACGCTCCTCAAGGACCATGCCGATGAATGTGGGGGCACTAAGGCAGACATAGAAACATCAACTGAGACACTTAGGGCAGAAATGGAGAGAGGTACAGAGACGCTAAGGCACAAATGGAGAGTAGCACCGAGAGCCTGAGAGTCCAAATGGAGAGTAGCACCGAGAGCCTGAGAGTCCAAATGGAGAGAAGCACCGAGAGCCTGAGGGGGAACTGCATGCGACGTCCAAAGACGTATGTGCCGAACTTGCCGCAGTGCGCCGTGTGCTCACTGAGCTCTCGCAAACCCTTAGGGACATGCATGGACGTGGCAGGCAGACACATCATCCGTTGCAAGTTCCGTCCAGGGCAGCCCCCAACGTAGATCTGGGAGGAACCTGCGCTCCACAGGCAGGGGTGCCCCTGATACCCGCAGAGGGGGCTTGCAATAGCGACAGCCCACTGACAATGAGCATCTTTGGACACTGGTGTTCGGGGGGGAGGTAGGAGGGTGGAGGGGGTGTGTTGGGCTCACTTGGGTGGCGGGTCGATAGGGTGTACAACATGATATCACATATGCCATAAACAGTGCACGATCAACCAATGAGATGTGTGGACATTGATCTTTGTGTACTAGGCCATCATAGGCGTACAGTCCATATTGTGCATGTCCCAGACACACACAGTGCCACGAGTCCCGTGTCCATGTATCAGCCACCAGGCGTGAGTGCTAGAAGCATGCATCAATGAGATGCTGACGAATGTCACGGGCCTCCGGTGCCTCGCAGACTCCATGAGGTGCTGCCACATCCCCACCCTCATCATGACCATCATCAGGTGCTTGCAGTTCTGCGTCAGGGGGCATGGGCACATTTCTACGTACGCACATGTTGTGGAGCATGACACATGCCATCACCATCTTTGCAACCTTCTCATGGCGGTACAGGAGTGCCCCGCCAGACCTGCTGAGGCAGCGGAAACGAGTCTTCAGTAGGCGAATGCCTGTTCAATGACTACACGGGTACGTGAGTGGGCATGGTTGTAGTCCTCCTCATGCTGGTCCCGTGGGTTCCGGACTGGTGTGAGGAGCCATCTCTTCAGTGGATATCCAGCATCACCTGTATGTGGACGATAAACGTATGATGTGGAATGCCATTGCTACGTACGCACACCCCCCCTTCCTGCCAGGTCATTGCCGAATCACATACCCCACATAATCATGCATGTAATGAGACTCACCGAGTAGCCAGGATCTGTTCCCTGCGTGTCGCTCCATGTAGCGTGGTATTGTAGAGTTCCTCAAGACCATAGAATCATGGGTTGATCCAGGGAATCGGGCCAAACAATGTGTAATGATCCTGTTGGAGTCACACACCATTTGTACATTCAGGGAATGAAATTGTTTTCGGTTGCGGTACTGGGCCTCCATGGCATGTGGGACGACCAATCCACATGGGTGCAGTCGATGGCACCAATGCAACCCGGTATGCCGGCAAGTGCATGGAATCCACTTTTGTGTTGGTAATTTCCTGCTCCGAGCGTGGTAGAGAGATGTAGTCGTCTGCGTGCTGCAGGAGGGCATCGAGCACTTGCAATAGTGTCCGTGAGAACAGTGGCTGAGAAATGCCATGCAACTGTCCGACTGTGTGCTGGTAGGTGCCTGTGGCCAGGAAGTGGAGTACAGACACCACCTTCAGTAGGGGTGGATGGCGGTTGGGCTATCTATCATGCTGACAAGGTCAGCCTGTGTCATGTCCACAATGGCGGCTATGGTGTCCCGGTCCAGACAGTAGAGGGTGTGGATCTGCTCATCAGTGAGGTTGAACGGATGTGCTCGGAGGCGTGGGATTGCGGGCTGCCTGCGTGGTGGTAGTGGCTGTGCTGGCGGCCCTTGCTGGCCCTGCCTTGCCCTCCTCCTCCTCCTCCTGCGTCTCCTCCGTGCGGCCGGTGGTAGTTGGTGTTCGTCTTCTTCTTGGAGTTGGAGTACTTGCAGTGCTATCAGGTCCCCCAGGGCCAACATCGCGAGTCCTGCCGGTAGCATTTCGGTGTGGTTGTGGGAGGAGACTGGCTGTGCAATTTATGTGTTTTCAGGCTGTATGGCCTCCACCTGTGGTGATTCATTCCACCTGTGCAAACTGCTCTCCCCTTTGGCCGAGCACGTCCCGCGCACAACGCTGCAATTCGGGGAATGGCATCTTGCTATTGCAATCATGTATTTGTACCCGATGGCCGTGTAAGATTGGTTGATATGTTCATTCTGCTGTGGTCCCATTGTTTCACATACTATCTGTGCAGTCGCGAACAGACTTGTGAAGGGTCAGTGGAACGTAGTACTCGAGTAACGGTGGGCCCTCATGCATCACTGTACCGAGTTGCAACGACGGGCGGGGGCGTCCCATTTGTGGGTGAAGGCAGTTGCCATTTTCACACACAGCCGCACTCGATGGAATAATTAGTGATTTCAAACGGCCACAGATGCCTCTTCGACGTGATGTTGCAAATGAGGAATTCGAAGGGCGGCGCTTTCGGTTTTCAGCTAGCGGCGAGGAAATGCCCACAGGTCTGACTGCAAATATAACGTACTATTGTTCAATGTCCTTGAGACAGGGCCATGGCGAGGATGCAATGATTGATATGAATAGTTTGGGATGCGCAATAGCGACGTGGGCGATGAGGCCGGACGTTCCCAAATACATGTTACTTCACTACACTGGAATTACGGGCTGGGGCACTGTGGATTTTGCAGGCTGCATAACGCACAGACTCAATGGATATTTCTAATGTTATGTGAGTAAATATTCAGGCGTTTTAATCCCGGGATGAGGGAATGATGAATGGATGCATGGGCAGGTGATTTGATACAGAGTTTGCCATGTACAGGGCTTCTTGGGATCTATCTGCCTCCCCTACGCTATGTGATGCAGGGCTGCCATAGTGGGACATCGTCTATCTGGCCTTGTTGAGCCCTCCCTGTCCTCGACGCGCCCTCAGACACTTGTGTCCATGCACGTTAACATTCCCATCTGATGGATTCTGTTTTGACAGACGCATGCACAGGTACACTCGTTTGTGATGGTGTTTACACCTCGATATAGATGGTTATGAGTCGCAAGTGGTTTTGGGGTGGTGATGATCCTTTGGAGTGGGCTAGCATGCATATGGCTGTGGATTTAGTGTGATCATTGAAGTGAGTTGTTCGAATGTAGTTCTGATGGCCATTCTGTTCTTTTTCTTTTCTTTTGGTTGACAGGTATCTCCTCCCCTTTTGCCACTGCCATCTGTATGCCACTCCTGCAGATGGGTTTTACTCCCGACACCTGCTGCTTCGTGTTAATCAGTGGAGCAGCATTACGATCTTATGGGACGATCGCCAATGGCCCACATGCCCTTACGCAGTACTGGTGGCTCGGAGCAACATTTCGGCCTTTCAGCTGGACTAGTGCCTCCCCATTGGGACGGCCCTGCGGTTCTGTGCGCTTCCATGTTGCCTTTTCGTACGTGAATGTGGCTCTGTGTACCATGAGGGAACAGGGCGTCACACAAGTAGTGGCTGGTCATTTCTTGCGGATGCAGCCCACAATGGTGAAAACTGTTTTGGAGTTCATGGCCTGATGGCTGTATGGGCTTGGTGATTTTGATGTGCATTAAATTTCTATTCTGATTTGGCCCGTGTAGCGTTCTTCTTTGCAAGTGATGTGGCATATGCCTATTTGGGGGGCGATGTATTGTGAGGAGATCTGCATTGGGTTCCAGCTTCGGAGTTTAGTTGCGTGGTACTGTACTGGGCGCGTTTGCCTACGAAGCCCGTGAGGTCAGGGATGGGGGCTGCCAATATGACAGTTTGAATGTTGTCATGCTCAGGGGCGGGGGATTGGGTTTTGTGTAACAGATGCCGGTCAGCCAGGTGGACTGGTGGAATGATGTGATTCTCGGAATATTGCTGGTCACAGGTGCCTGTGTTTGCGTGCGTTTCTTGGTGGGGGACTGTGGTCATGTCCATTGGGATGGCTTCTGTATTCGTGCCATCTGTGCCCTGCAGCTCCCATTGGCCCCTGTTGTGTTTCTTTTGTTCGTTGGCATGCATGGGTGACTTGTACATTTCAATGGTTGCATTGTGACTTAATTGCACCTACGGGGAGTTGTACTTTGTGGGCAGGGAGCGGTGTACAGGCACTCAGTGGGGCCGTTTACGGTTGATTCGCGATGCCGTACTTCTCACCATGGCGGAATGGTACATTCCGCCATGCTTGATGGCGTTAGGTACATGTCCGCTAGGGTCGGAATTGGCGTACCCTTGCGCCATGGTGGTGTTTGCGGTTTGGCATGGCGCGCGCGCGCGTGCTTGGTGCAGTTAGCGTTGGCGTTCACTATGGTGTCGCTAATGGCTTCGTACTTTGCGGTGACGGGTCATAGTCGCACCGAGCGCTATTCGATGGCGGTATTGCATTTCCGCCATCGTTTTCCGAATTCCGCAAGGGTCGTAATGAGGGCCATTGTGTGCTTTTGAAGGACAGGGACTTGTTTGGTGTTCATGCTATGTAATCTCATATCTTGTTACACAATGCACTGACATTGGGGTATGTAAAAAGAAAAGGGGTACATAGTAATGTGTATGATTAAACAAGCTGAATATCTCTACCCGGGAAATATTGCTGCTGTGTTGGTGCTTGGAATTTGGATAGCAAGCTCTTCACTATGATCCCATATTTGTAAATATGTTTGTGTTAGATCCGTGGGCGATTTTGAATGTGGCCTTAAATATGATACGTCTTAGGATGGAGTGCAGATGATAAATGGTAACTTTGATTTGATGTTGGCAAATTTATTTATTTTTATTTGTCGTAATTGATAGACTCTGCCATGTTACAGGAAAGTTAATTTCAATTGGCAAGGTTCCAGTGAACATTTTTTCTCTTTAGAAGTGGTTTGGGAATTCTACTCTGAAGTTTTGGTTACAGTATTTCAGGTATTACTGAAGAGATGTTTAATGCGATGGGGCAACATTATTATTGATGAGGTTTACTAGAGTAGCTTTCTGGGGCTGCCCGGGGAACTTGACTATTTAAACAATAGTGAGAGTGGGGATGGGTAGTAGAGGGAGTACATACATGCTGATATCTTTTGTTGAGTAGTAGTAGTGATTAGTTTGCAGGTGAAATGCATAATAGCGGGTCAGGCCATTGCTTGAATTGGTGTAAACAGGGGAGGTGCTAACTTTATATGTTCTTTGATGAGGACACCTACGGAGGACTGATACATGGGTGGTGAGACGAGCAAGGGTGTAGCAGGGCCCAGTTATGTGAGCAGAATATACTGAATGCTGTCTGCCTGAAGTTGGCCTACAGTTGTTAAGTATCTGATTTACTCTATATGAGCTGCTGAATTGAATCCTACATTACTCAATCACTTAGAGGAGAGGTATACACATGGCATTGTTTTATACTGCATAATTTCCACTCCCATCTAATTGTTGGCAGTAATTTAGGAATAATAATCAGCACCTGTATTTGGCTGTTTCATAATTTGCTTGGAAAAGTGTGCTTTGTAAGGGCAGGAACCTATGTGTGTTTCATGCTTTGAAATCGGATATGGTGTTACACAATGCACTGGCATAGGGAGATGTAAAATGAATAGGGGTGCACAGTAATTTGTATCATTAAACATTCAGCTTACATCTATTGGGTATGGTGGTTATGGTATTATTGATTAGGCTTGGGAGGGTAGCTTCATGGGGCTAACCAGGGCAATTGACCCTTCAAACATTAGCGACAGTGGGGATGGGTAGTGGAGGGAGGGTATACCAGCTGATATGTGTTGTTGGGTAGCAGTAGTAGTGATTCATTTGAATGTCCTTTTTGAATCAGAGCGGCTAATTTGGTACACATTGTTCATGGCCGCTGTCATCCAAAAAGGGACCTAGTCCCTTTTCAAATTCCATGGTGGTGGCAATTGTTTTATTTTTCTGATGGTAGATTTGCCCCACTTGTGTACATCTCCCATCGGGAATAAAAAAATATATATATATCCACACCCCAGGCAAGTCCTGGGGTGCAAATATCTTTTACACCTGGGGTGGTGGAATTTCACATACTGCAGACTTGACTGAAGCCCTTGTTTTGCTTGGCCCTACAAAACCCGGCCTGGTGGGCCGTTAAACCCTGTCTCTGTGTATCAGCCTGGGTTTAAAGAGAAACAAATGCATGATCTTCACCATCCCAATTTCTTTTTATACAGCTTTTTTGTAAGATGCCATCAAGAAAGCAACAACAATGTGCCATAAGAAAGGATCTTCTCCAGGGAAGTAAACTAGTAGATTGTAATATTTGAATAATAGTGTTGTTAAATCTGTAAATATAGTTCCTGTAAATAATACAACAATACCTCTTATTGACAATACTTTCAAAATCTGCCATTTAAAATGTGAGATGTGCAAACAGAATATATGGATGGAACTGAGAATGTTTTTCTTGCAACTAAGAAAAGAAAAAATGCATCAATGTGTTACTAGCTAGTAACAAAAAACAGATTTTTAGACATAAAGGTAGCCAATGCGCTATCAATTTGAAACAGAGGAATAAAGATATATTTAGGAAAATACATCACTCTAGAGTTTTTACAAGTCTTTGTAGAAGTGTGAAACCAAAATCTAGATATGTGTTCAATAGTTTTTTGCAAAAGATAAAAGTAGAAGTAAAAATTCAAAAAGCTTTTGATTTGAAAAGAAAATTGTTAATTTTTGTATTGAATAAACTTAAGAAAATACTTAAGGTAACTACACCTTTCTAGGCAAATATAGAAACACTTCATGTGCTTACATGTGAAAACCTTTGTGATGTGTTTGGTGAAGAGTGGACACACATTTCTCATTCAGAAAGATGTTTTAATGAAGAGAGTTGCATTCAAGGAAAGAATGTTCCCCTAGCTATTGATGAGAGTGGATGTAGCTATGAAGTCCAAAATGGTGTGATTTCTAAAAAAGAAGAAATTGCATGATGTGATAATACAGAAATGGGAAGTGTAGGTCAGTCAAAAATAAAACGATAGAAGGATTGTGCAGTATGGATGAGCACTTTTTTGTGCACTATCGATCAGTTTTCTTGTACAATCTTAAAGAGATGTTTGCAAGTTTTGCACAAAAATGATAATGTTCAAAGACAGATCAAGATGCTACAAAGAATAGATGACTGTGAAGTTTGGGTCACTCTCTAGCTTTTCCTGATAAAAGTAGATGTAAGAGTGAGTTTAAGCATATACAGATGTTGGCTGCACATCATACTAGAATTAGATACCTTGTAGTTAAACTGTATGAGTGCAAAACACCAAGTAGTCTCTTGCAGTTTTAAATCAAATACTTTTGACTGGAACTATAGAAAGTTTAGTTTCTACACTGCAAATCATAAATATGATGCATTTAAAAGAGTATGTGTATGTGTAGCTGGAACACTTACAAGAAGTGCACATGATGATCCTATGTTTTCAAAGGATCAGATCTTTCAACAGGTCACCCTCTTCCTTTCTATGTGGGCTGACCTCTCCTCCTCGCTCCTTGTCTCTACCTCCAAACTTCTCCTCCTACTTGGAGACTTGAACATCTACCTGGATGCTACCAGCCCTTCTTCAGGACTCTTTCGCAACCTCTGTGATTCTCTCTCTCTCTATTCTTCCCTCTGGCCTGACTCACTCTGCAGGGCCCACCCTGACTGTTCTGAACTCCTCAGGCCTCCCCTTCTCCAACCCTTGCACCTCTCCTATTTCTTGGAGTGATCACTTTCTCCTTTCTTCGCACCATTCTCTCTCTCTCTTCAACGCAGGTCAAGCTGACTCCAGTACTGCCACCTACCTTCTCGTTCATCTGACCCATGAAGCGTGTGTCAGTTGAGGATTTACTGCTACTTTCTCTCCTCCTCCTGCACCTTTGTCTGACTCAACCATGACACAGCCCTCTCTAACCTTCATCTCTCTATCTCTAACACTCTGTATGTCCTTGCCCCTGTCATGAGGATCCGCTTCAAGCCCAAATCCAAGTGCAACTCTTGGTACGATTCTGACTGCAGCACTCTTAAATGCAACTGTAGGGTGGCATAGAGGAAGTGGAGGGCCTCGGGCACCCACCAACAAACTGGCCTACCGGCTGCTCCAAAGGCAGTACAGACTCTCTGTCCTCTCTAGGAAGAGAGCAGGAAGCACATTTGAGTGGGCACCACAGGGGTATTGAATTTTTCTGGCGTTCTTGTTAGGGAGAATTCTCTGTTTAGGCTGAATTTCCTAACCTAGTGAGTCCCCCAGCAGCTTTGCTGGATTTCTGGAGTTTGTTTTTTTTCCATCCTGCCAAGAGTGGGGCTCTTTTCTCCCGCTCTTGGACATGTATGTGTGTAATTCCTTTGAATGTCAATGTGTTCTATGGGCTATGGGGTCTTTTACTCCTTAGGGTCTCATATGTTTTTCTATGTGTGTTACACCGCACCCTACGTGCCGTAACATGGGGATGTCCTAGCGGACCTCCACCATAGACTCCATACCCGGGGACTGACTACTGTCTCCCCGGGCATGTAAAGTCACCATTGGCTTTACTAGACCTAAATTTACTAACAGAACTAGTACAAACCATCTTATTGTGGACGTGCTAGTAGGGGTAATTCGATTACTCCTGAATCTGTTACTCGAGGGGGCACTGTCCCGTCCCCCCTCGTCGTGTTTTGGCTGGTGGCAGTGGAAACTACTTGTTATATTCGACCCCGAACCTAACCCTATGGGATCCGTCCCATTATTGGAGATTGATACTTTTTCTCATTAATCTCTAACGTAACACCGATCTACTTATCTTAAATAAGTTTATCGGATGGTATTTTCTGCCAGAACTCGGTTTGTAAAATGGCGTCTGTTTTTGTCTCTGTAACTCCTAAACCAAAGGTCGAGCCCTTTGTTCCACTTTTGGCGGGCTCTGTACAGAGACCCTCCAAAGTGGTGCCATTCTGTCTGGGTTACCACAGGGGTGTGGGAGGGGGTTTAGGCACCCTGGACCGAGTTGCCTTGCCAACTCCGGTCGCACTCAGGAGTGATTGGCCCAAGTGGTGAGCCTCCCCGCTCACCACTTAGCATGTGTTGATTGACAGCTAGGCTGAATGAATGGGGGCTTTCTGCATAAAAGAAGGGCTTTTGGGACTGGATCTTCAGAAGTCGCCACAGGACCTAAGAATCCGACGAGGGTAACGCTGAGCCGACCTGCAACAATGACACCTCCGGTGGAGCCCTGCTGAGCCGACTCACCGCTTCCCGACGACAGAGGAGATCTCCCTGCCGGAGAGTCTCTTCCCCTGACTGGTGGGAACAACCAGTCCCCCTTTGCTTTTTATTCGCCTCAGGACGCAGTGGTCGAATTGCCCGTGCAGAGCACCTCGGCAACCGGATAGCCACTACCCCTGTACCGCGACCAAAAGGTGATGCCTTGTGACAGAGCACTCCGCGGCTGGTCTCTTCCCTGGTGGTGCACCGGACTTCACTTTTCTTCGACGACGAGAACCTCTCTACTCTTGGCAAAGACCCGACGTGCATCCACCACCAGGAACAACTGCCCCCGCCGGAGCTGCCCTCCACAACAAGGTACCGTGTCCGCCTGGCTTCCCTTTCGATCGGTTTGAGTGAGGTGTCTTAATCCTCTCCGTTCCGTTGGGTCGCCTCCAAGCTTTTCTCATTTGTTGTTCTGAACTGGTTCAATCTGCCGATAACAATTTGCTACACAGACTTGAATGCATCTCCACTAGAGACTTTTTGGGACATCGCGCCATTGCCTCTCTCCGAGTGGGCCTGGCTTCTGAACTTTATGATCTATTGTGATTCTTGCCGTCCTGCCTTGCATTTTATCCGCGTAGGATTGATCTGTGTTGATTTTATAACCTGCCTATCTTTTTCTCTCCCGTCCTAACTAATATTAGAGTGTTATCTAGGTTGAGGTATACACCTCTGTCTGAAAATAAGTGGTGCCAGTAGAACCTAGAGTTGTCAAAATATTGCTAGGGGGATTGATAGTTTCTGCTTCGTAGAGTAATTGTGTTTGATTTGTTTGCCGTGACTTGCCATAGTGTTTTTCATAGATGTTTCGTTATAAATAAATGCCAGTAGCTGAGGGAGTCGCAGTCCTTGCAGTCATCCCTCTCTCCTGGTCCTGATTCTACCTGCAGTCTGTCTACAGTCTCTACTGAAAAGGGATTCTCTACATAAAGTCCTCCCTGCCGCGGAGCAGCCGCGGAGCCAGTCGCTGAGGGAGTTGCAGTCCTTGCAGTCCCTGCAAGTCCCAGCGAGCAGCGACGGGAAGGGAGGTAGGATGGAAACCTCCCCATTGCTCAATCTGATGAATCTTCGGTCGGGGGAGGGAGAAGGGGGGAAAAGACTTCTAAGAAGCTCAAAACCCAGCAACATCTAGAAAAAGGCGCCCAAACCCCCTCCACACCCGACAAGGTCCCACTCATTCCTATACTCACCCGAACAGTGGGCGGCTAACCTCACAGATCCGAGTCCAACTTCGGATCAGAGACATGAACGGGAGATTACCTCTCTTCTCCCCGAGTCGCCTCCGATTGAGCTTTCCTCCCCAACTAGCTGCCAAAGACTTCCAACTACTTCCGATCCCCTGGGGTCGGAACGCAGCCAAACGCCAGTAAACACAATACCGACTTGCAGCAAGCACCTTTCAGAGTCGGTGAGGATCCCGACAGCTCCGATCGTTCAGCTGCATCTCATGAAGCCGCCAACCATTCCCGGAGACGCAACCTCGACACTTCGGCCCGAACCTGCATCTCCAGGCGCGAACGGCTCCTGTGGCTCGCTGCCAGCACAGGGTCGAAGGGGGACGCCGACAGCGGACGACCTGGAGCGCGGCCTTCCGAGCGCGGGGTTGAGTGTCCCCCGTGTTGGATGCGCCCCGGGGGCTCCGTTGGCGGCCCCCCCGGGGGCGTTCTCGAAGAATCCTACCTGTACCTTGAGTGCCTCAGGGCCGTCGCCTTTGCTCGCGGAACCGGTGGAGTTCGGGGCATCGGCGGTGGAGGGGGAGGAGGGCCCAGCTCACGGATCGATTGAAGCAAGAGTAGAAACAGCTCTCGTAATCACGGCGCTGATCCACGCCTCTCCTGAAAGAGCTCCACCTACGGCAAGTCCAGGTACTACGGCTTCAGCCTTCAATTCAACCGGCCCACCGGGCACTAATGGCGAGAGAATTCTGACAACGGAAGGGGAGTGGGTAGAGATTGAGGAGGTGAACAGCATTCCCTCCCCCACGCCACCCCACATGCGAGGCCACTCGACTTTCAAGCAGAAAGCCAATCTCACCCGAACATCAACAAAAAAAAAAAATAAGCAAAAAAACACAACATCAAAAAACAACGAAACCACCACAAGTCTATTAACCCACAAGTCCACACTGAACTCCTCGCAACAACAACTACAACAAAAAAAAAAACCAACACCAAAGCTAGGCAGAGTGGACCCGTGAAGACAGCACACGGCAAAAATCAGCTGGGTATGACGGTGAAAGACTTCTTTAACCGCCTGGGTAAAAGAAAACTTGCCATCGACGCAGAAATCTCGGACGCAGACATTCTCGAAGCAATCAGTGACCCAGCTCCTTCCTCTAAACTGAGGAAAACAGAGGGAAGCTTGGGCCTCAGGCAGCCCCCACGGATAGAAACCCAGCCGCTTGGCCTAAACAGCGAGAACCGGCCAATCCTGGGTACTCCTCCACTCAGCGCAACAGAGGCCGCATCAACGGTCTGTAACGAACGGGGCGGCTCAGACCCCCAGCATTTCAGTGAAACCATCCCAATACCCGCGGCTGAGAACCCTGACACTGCAACTCCGAGCACACTGAGGAACTCCCCGCCCTCTAGTACTCAGTTCGAGAAGACAGACTCGTCAGTGCTCCTCCCCAACTCAAGCAATCAGGGTGCCAAGAACGACCGACCCCCCTTCCAGCACCAAACACCACAGTCCCCGGGCACCCGGGAACGGCTGGCCCCCGGATTCATGCACCCCATCTCCGGATTTATAAAGAAGCCAATCCAGCCAGAACCAAGGCAACTCCGAAAGTCCGCAGCTGGGTCACCGAGGGCAGCATCATGCCAAACCTCAGAGGAACCCCCATTTCAGACAGAGGGGACAAGTTTAAATCCTCGGGCCCCCCTTGACAAAAAACACCAGGAGGCAGCAAACCAGAAACTGAACAAACATTGCGCCCTCACACCCCACCAAGTGGCGCAACAATTATCGCTGGACGAGATCTTTGCAACACCAATCAAAGCCAGAAGAACCAGCGAGGTGGCTCCACAAAGTAAACAGGAGACTCCTGGCAGGAAACATGACTCCTTAGCCCTCATGTCAGCAATAACAATAGCTCTTGCCGCCTTCTGCAAGCTCTACGACGCATTGAGCGATTCACTGAAAGATCAGACCACCCTACTAGCAATGACCCACACCAAATTGCTTTTCCTTGAAGGGTATATAACAGCCCTGGAGGTCCGCACAAACGAAAAGATCACACCTGTTTCAGAGTGCTCCTTAGCGTATACGAGACAGGACAGGCAGGTACCAAAGACCCACTTAAGGACAAACACTGCCTCTCAAACAGAACCCGTTGCCCACCGAGGGGCACGGCAGAAAACCTGTCCACAACTCTAAAACAAAAGCGGGAAGGGAACTATGCGCTTTTCAGCGCGCCTCCAATCAACCCTAAGCCTATCCCGACGACAACAAAAGCACTGGTACCAACACCGGATAGCTTAATCCCCACAAGGGAAGCCTGGACGGTCCCGGCGGCAAAGTCAACTCGCCCCCAGGGTGTTAAGAACAGGACCACAACCCCTGGGTCCGACCCTGCACAAATTGTACTAACTCTCGGAGTCCCGCCTAGGTCAATCTCGGCAATCGACCGGACCTCCCAAGAGCTGACGGCTAAGAACAAAACACCACCGGGTACAGCACCCGTTTCAATTGAAAAACCGCCTGACAACCAGCCTCCTTCAACATCACCTAAATCGGTTGAAGACTTTCTGAGGGACAAGGTCGCGATGAACATCTCCCAGCACTTGGACACAATGGTCGACTCAGACCTTATAGACCTAACATCTGATAAAGTCTATTCTCCCATCCAGTTACAGACGGGGAGAAATGGGAGCCCGGGACCTCTACACCCCAGGTCGAGCCCCCGGGCAAGACCAAACAAAGAGACCCACCCGAAACAACCCTCCAAACAAAAAACAGTCGCTCCCCCGGCGGAAACATCAAGAACCCGAGGGAAGAGAACCCGGTCGAGGTCCCGTGAAAATCCAAGAGACCATGGAAGACCGACAACAACTCATCTCCTAAACAAACAGACAACACAAAGACCAGAGCCGCAAACAACGACGTACAAGCTTGAACAGAAGGCCTGGAACAAAGATTTCCAAACTTTGAACAGAAACACCATACTTAGAATCTCCAGAAAAACAAACACACTAAAAAAATTGAGGTCAGAAGATCTGGCACTGGTAGAACTGTACCACAAAAAGGCAATAGCAAAAGCATACTTACACCTAAAACCGTCCTTCCAGATAAAAGACTTTGAGGAGGTCCAAAGAGAGCTACAGAAGCACGGAATCAGGATACTTGACTGGGCGGAGAACAGAGGCGCTGCATCACGGTGGAGAGAAAAGTCCAGAACTCCGCAACCGAGACGCCAACTAACTCCAAACCGGAGGAGACTTCATTCAGACTCCTATTCACGCACTCCTCGATGGAGAGCAAAGAAAATAGTCTCCCTGCCAAGACCACATCACATAACTAACCAAGAGAATACTAACTCAGCACCTTTCCGGAGAAACCCACCCCAAAACGCCCTCGAGCACAACAATGCGAGAGAACGAGATTTAGATCACAACTTCCACATGGAAGCCAGGGCCAAAGAAGTAAGGGTGGTAATAGCAAAGGCGACAGAGCAAAAGCGGCAGCACTACACCCAAGTTAGAACTCGAGATTCCAAATCCCGGGACGTGCAATCAACCCCAAAACAAACCAACGACAGAATCAGAGAACACCCAATGTTACAGGAGGATCAAAACACAAGGACCTCGTTCTGGTCCAGGCTGCCGAACGTTTTTTCACTATCCTCGAAAAAATAGCAACCCGAGGCCCCCGCAGCAGGGCCGGACCGGGCGAATGGAGAAGAATCCCCCGGGGCTGCAGTTAACATCCTCAAACTAGGATCTTGGAACACGTGTGGGTTCAAACATCTGACGCAAAGAGGAAGAATCAATCTAGGGCAGTTTGACATCTTGGCCCTACAAGAAACATGGCTCACGGAGGTTCCGGCTCTTGATGGCTTTGAAATCGTGCTCGTGCCGGCTGTGAAAAGCCGCCTCGGCCGGCCATCATCAGGAATTCTCCTGGCGGCCCGAGCGGGCAGCAGAATCAGCATATCAAAAGTTCTAGAAACCTCGAAACACCATCTGGCTGCCACCATGTCGTGGGACAACAAACCAGCGGGGGATAAACCAAAAAAAGATGCGGGTTTGATGGTCATCCTAGGAATCATCGTGGTGTACTGGAACCCTCAAGTAATTCCGGACGCAAAGTTCCTCAAACTGATCGAAACAGCAATCGACACCCTCCGTGTGGATGAAAACACAGCCCACATAATAATATGCGGAGATTTAAACGCAACCTGTCAGACAAGAACGGCATGGCCAAGAGCAGTGAACCGAAAGAGCAAATCTGAAGACAGAGGAGCCCAATGGAATGATCTGATGGCGTCAAGAGGGCTTCTCAATATGGCCCAGTCCTTCCCCAACCCAAACAGACTCCCAACATGGGAATGAATGAATAAGTCTGCTTCAATAGATTACATCTTCATATCCCCAGAAACACAGATGGTGATGTCCTCTTTTGACGTGATCGAAACCGAAGCGAGTGACCACAACTTACTCCAAGCCACTTGGAACTCATTCAGAGGAAAAAACACCTCGTTGGGCTACTCGGTCGAAAGCAACAACCAAGGGACCCGCCTTAGATTAACGGAAGAACGCATCGCCCATCTAACATCAAAATACAGAGCGGGCGGTCCATCAACAGACTGCCAACCACTCTTAAATCCCTTCAAAGTCATCTCGAAAGGGACAAAATCCACGACCTTGACCAAATCTCACAACTTCGATAAACAGGTGGTGGAAAGAAGGGCAGTACTAAGAAGACTAAGAAGGCGGATCAAAACTAACTACTCGGAAGCTATGCAAGAAGAACTGACAGTGGAAACGAAAAAATACAAAGCCTGGATAAAAAACCACCGCATAACCTTATACCAAAATGATTCAGAAGCCATGTTGAAAAAGGGGGCCGGAAAAGACGCCAGAGAATTCTGGAAACTGCTAAATCAAGCGGGTCCCGCAAACCAAATAATCCCCTGTAACGCAGTAAGTGAAGAAAACTGGAAAACTTACTTCACCGACCTGTTTCAGGAACCACCATCAGCGCCACCCTCAACTCAAGCTGAGGCTGAAACAGAGTGGGTCAACGTTTCTGACAAAGAAGACATCCAAGACGCACTCAGAAAACTCAAAGCCTCGCGAGCACCCGGCCCAGATGGGATCACAAACACCGACTTGAAATCTCACGCTGAAAATTGGGTCCCCTTCATCAGCCAGGTGTTCAGCAACTGCTCAACCACTAGATCCATCCCGAGGTCCTGGACTTCTGCCATAGTGGTCCCTATCTACAAAAAGGGAGCAAAGTCAAACCCACAGAACTACCGACCAATCGCACTCCTGGACACAATCGGGAAGATATACGGGTCACTGCTGCTAAAACGATTCCAAAAATGGGCGAGGGCAGCTCCTTGTGCAGACCCATTTCAAGCAGGCTTCAAGAAAAACTCATCCGCCATGGTAAACATCATGCTACTTAGCATTATCAAAAGCAAGACCATTCAATCCACATCGAGAGTCTTTCTCTCGTTCATAGACCTATCGCAAGCATTTGACCTGGTGGATCGAACAAAGCTATGGGAGAAGTTAACAGCATGGGATTGTCCACCGAGCATCCCCGCCCCAATAAAAGCCCTCCACAAGGCCACCACCATGAGGGTCAAGCTAAACCAGCAGGGCCTACTCTCGGGAGAGATCCCGACCAATCGAGGTGTGAAACAGGGGTGCCCGTTGGCACCAGAACTCTTCATAGCCTTCATTGGTGACCTGAAGAAACAAACAAGAGTTCCAGATCATTCCCCCCCAAAATAGGCAACGTGCCAACAGCACGTTTGCTATACGCCGATGACATTACCTTACTGGACAGAACAGAAATCGGTCTCCAGAGACAAATGACGGACCTGGCGACTACATCAAGCAGGCAAACCTTCTTATAAAAAGCAAAAAAAAGTCCTCATACTGGAAAAAAAACCCAGAAGACTGAAGCGCTTCAACTGGAGCCTGGAAAAAGTCAACGTCGAAACAGTGCAAAACTTCAGATACCTGGGAATAATAATAGACAGCACTCACACAGACTCAGCCATGCAAAAAGATCTTTGGAGGAAAACCAGATTACTGACCTCCAAAGCCCGACTTCTGGATAAGAAGTTCGGGCGTTTCTCACTGATACCTACGATAAGGTTCTACAAAGCTAAGGTGATACCTGCCTTGACGTATGGAGCGGAGGCGATGCCAGCTATTCCAATGACAATATGGAAAAAACTTGAGGGCTTCTTTTGGAAAGCAGTCCTGAACCTGCCGAATTCCACCCAGATCGAAGCAATCAGGCGCGAACTGGGCCTCTCTTCACTGAGTGCCAAAGTGAACCTAGCGAGCATATCCTTGTATAGGAAAACAATCCTTCCCGACGCGCCCCTTCTCTACAACCTAATAGATCTGGAGATCAAAGCAGGCACTTGCAGGTTGATTGTCAAATGGGCCGAGCAGATACAATCGCAGTTGGCCGAAATTGGATGCTCCAACGAAGACCTCATCAAGAACCCCAACAAAATAAAAAAAAAACTGGAAGAGGCGGACTGGATTGACACCCAAGAGCGCGCCAAGGAAACAAAACACTGGCTCTTTTTCCCCAAACCCCAAAGAAGTTAAATCAAACAACACAACTATTCAGAAGATTTCCAAGCAAACCATTACGGCAATTCCTCCTAAGAACACGTTTAAACTTGCTACATACCAACGAGATCCTGTTCTTGAGAGGTCAGTCACCCTCCAAAACCTGCCGCTTATGCAAAGCCGACACAGAAACAATTAGACATCTGCTACTCCAGTGTCCTGGGACTGAACACGCTCGACAATCCTATCTTCTCCCCCTCCTGGAAACCCACATCGTGAGTGAAGAGGAAACATGGTGGGTCCGTCTAATCAGCGGCCAGCAGACAAACTGGTCTATTGCAGCGGCAAAAATCTTACAGGACTCCTTAGCGCAGTGCTCACAAGGGGTGTCTGCCAAAGTCACTGCTAATCAAAGCAAAATCAAGCATTTGTTAAAATCCGGAAAGATGGATAAACACAATAAATAAAAAATAAAAAAAATAAATGCCTTAATATCTTTACACTAAGCCTCGTTGCGTGTTTGCTTGTCTTGCTGTGAAGAATTGCCCTATTTTGTATACTCCACATACTGCTCAACTCTTCTTGAGGGAAGTCTGACTGCTCAGCCACAGCTACCAAGTGAATCTGTGTGGTACAGACTGCTACCAAGTGGGTTCACCTCCAAACACCTGTAGTCCTAAATCTTTTGCAGTGGTCCCAGAGGGAACTGCACAGGTTTCCGCCTAACACTGGTGTACAGCGGTGGGATTTGTATCGAGTATACAGTTTAGAGTGCTTTTCGACACTGTAGGATAACTAACCACAAAACTTTGCACAAAAAGCAACTTTCAAAAAACATGTCTACGATGGAAACTTACAGTCAAGAGTCCTTGTCGGGTGAAAATACAGAGAGTCCGCAAGCTCTCTGTAGGCAAGAGAATCTTCCTGTAAGAGGCAAGAAGTTAGAACTAATAGAGAGATTGCTGGCGAACCAAAGTCTGGGTACTGGTTCAGAGGAACCAAACTCTCCAGCAACTTTAGATAACAGTGATGGTGTTGATCTGAATCGTAATTCTGATGATAGCGATGAAGAGGCTGACGAGGACGGAGAGGCTAACGAAACTGTCTCCCCTGCTCCTCTACCTGCCTTACCAGCTGTGCCTACGGGGCCCATACCAGGTCCCACAAGTAACCCTGCTTATTTTTAACTTGAAAAAATGAAGCTCGAACTAGAATACAAATGGTTCTTGGCTCAATCTGAACGAAACCAAGAGCTCAAGTTCAGACGGATGAATGCCCAGGCTGAGCAGAAGCAAGCTGAGTTAAGACTCAGAGAAATAGAACTTAATCACGAGTTAGAGATGAAAAGGTTGTCTATGGAAAATGCTTCTCTCTCCTCTGGTTCCGCTAGAAACTCCAGCCCCAAAAGACCCCGGATGCCGAAGGAATTAGTGGGTATGTATGAACCGAGATTGGATGTGTTGGATTGGTTGAAACTGTTTGAATACAATCATGGGCTGCAGGACATCACCGGGAATGCTTTGCTTCCCTGGTTGTTCTCTAGGCTCCCTCCTGATGCGACTGATGTGGTAATGGAGTTGGGGGAGGCGGATAAGACGGATTACGAAAGTGTGAAACTAGCTTTAATAGCTAGATTCGGGAAGATCCCTTCCCAGTATCTTAAGAGGTTTAGAACCCTCAAAAAGCATGATGGTACCCCTTGGGCTACCTGGGTGAGTGAAGGGTTGAAAAACTTAGAGGGATGGATTAAGGGTTTCAAAGTGAACACTTATGAGGGTATGAGGAATCTTTTTATGTTGGAGTCTATTTATGATGCCTGTTCTCATGAGCTCAGACAGCACTTGGCTGATTCGAAGGAATTGGATTCCAGGGAGCTAGCTAAGGCTGCTGACTTGTGGGTTGCCAACAGGGCTACTCATAAGGATTCTGGGGCAACTCAGAAAAAGGATGAGGGAAAACAGCCTAAAAAAGACTCAAAAGAGAATTCGAATAACTCACATTCCAAAGAGGGCCCCAAACAAAACCAGAAGGGTAAGCCACCAGGAAAACAACAGCAGAGTAGTGTGTCTTCTGGTGCCAAACCGGAAGGAGGTCAGAACAAGCCACCATTCCAGAAAGCATTCGGTAAATGCTTTGTTTGTGGCTCAACTGACCACATGAAAGGAGATCCCAGATGTAAGGGTACACCTTCAGGGGTCCAGCTTGTCTCCTTAGCCTTCGCTCCAGAGGAGGAAGTCCAAATGGCAAGTGGAAACGTTCTACTGCTAGCTGACAAACCCATTGGAGTCTCAGCCAGCGTTTCTTTAGTATCTCTGGGATTGTGGGAACAACAGAATTTAGATGTCTATAATTCTATCCCTGATAATACTAAAGAGTATTATAAGGACAGTGTCCAGGTGAATGGTCAGGAGACTCCTGCCATTAGGGACACTGGGGCCAGCATAACTGTGGTGGATAAATCGTTTTTTCAGGCTGAGGATGTTGCTAAGGCACCCAAACGCCTCACCAAGTTAGCTGGAGGCCTGTCAGATGCTTCCCAATTACCAGTTCTCATCCAGTGTAACGACATGACTGTGAAGATACCTGTCAACATACAGAGTGAGGTACCAGGACGTGTACTGTTGGGTAACGATTTAAAAACTCTCGGAGTTGTATCGCATACTCCCAGACCTCCTAGTAAATGGTTACAGGAGCTAACCAGACCCACAAGAGAGAGGACCATGCGCGGTACTCTCCAGGAGATGATGAAGAAAGAAATCACTCTTGCTCCACTGGAATTGTCGGCCGCTGTCTCCAAGAAATCAGAAGTGAAAGGGAAACCTAAGACTTCCATCCCGAAACCAGCAGCCAGCACTCCAGTGCAGCCAACACGGACTTCCCTGCGGTCGTCCAAAGTTACACCCGCAACTCCGCCTCCAGCCGAGGCTGAGAGGGAGGTACAACCCTGTGTGGTAGAATTAGACTCTGAGGAAGAGCTAATGGAAGGCCAGGAACTCATTGGAGATCTGGATCCTGTTGACCATCCTGAGCTGCAGTCTTTACTGGCAGAAGGTGGACCCAGCAGGGCAGACTTCAGTAAGGGACAGAGAGAATGTCCAACTCTGGAAGGTCTTCCCCACCAGGCAGAAGCTCAGGCTGAAGGGCAAGAGCCTGGGAAATACAGGTTGCACTGGGAAGATGGCCTCTTCTACAGTAAACCAACCGAGTCTGCACCTGGAGACTACAAACGACTTGTAGTACCCCAAGAGAACAGACCACAGTTCTTGCAGTTAGCCCACGAGATTCCTTTGGCTGGTCACTTGAGTTTCAAGAAGACTAAGGAAAGGCTCTCCCTCTACTTCGATTGGCCAAAAATGGGGGCCGAAGTAGAAAAACACTGCAGGAGCTGCCACACCTGCCAGACCTCTGGTAAGGTTAGCTCCAAGAATGTGGCACCTTTAGTGCCTCTCCCAGTCGTGGGAGTCCCATTTGAGAGAGTAGGGATTGACATTGTTGGTCCCCTTGATCCTCCAACCTCCTCAGGCAACAGGTTTATACTTGTTGTAGTAGACCATGCTACTAGGTATCCTGAGGCAATTCCTATGAGGACTGTTACAGCTCCGGCTGTGGCTAAGGCCCTCCTTGGTATTTTTACTAGGGTCGGGTTTCCTAAGGAAGTAATCTCTGACAGGGGGTCAAACTTTATGTCCCACTACATGAAAGCCATGTGGAAAACCTGTGGAGTTACTTACAAGTTCTCAACAGCTTACCACCCACAAACCAATGGGTTGGTAGAACGGTTCAACCGAACCATGAAGAGCATGATAGGTGCTTTAGAGGAACCCCTTAAGCGTAAGTGGGACCTTCTACTGCCATGCCTTCTCTTTGCTTATAGAGAAATCCCTCAGGAAGGCGTAGGTTACTCGCCCTTCGAACTACTCTATGGTCATCCCGTCAGAGGTCCATTGGCCCTGATTAAGGAGGGGTTGGAGAGTGCTCCTTTCCCCAAGCCAGTCAGAGTGACTGACTATGTGATAGGTCTCTGGAGGAGAATGTCACGCATGATGACGGAAGCAAGCGATAACTTTACAGTTACAGTTGACACACTGTGAACAAGGAAAAGTCCCAGTTCACTGTGTCATAGGTTCCCTAGCTGTAGGTTTAGGCACGTTCATAACAACATAGCCTCATCTGAGGTGTTCATGAAACAGCCATTACTGCTATCCAATTGAGTTCATTCACTCTTAGTATTTTTTCTATGTCCATGGATGACAGACTACCAATTCCTTTTTGATTTTTAGGTGATGACTTTTATCATTACTAACCCAGGAGGTCCTCAAATTAGGTATTTTTATCATATTCAAGCTCATTCACCTGTTCACAGACACGGATCGCGGCTCGTGCTCTTCTTCATGAAGCCGTGATCACGTGTCTTACACAACTAGGTTGCTCGGCAACGCGCCGATGCAAGGAGGACATTTTGCCTTTAATCACGTGTCTTATAAAACCAGGTTGCTCGGCAACGCGCCGATGCAACGAGGACAGTCTGCTTTCGGCAGACGCAGAGAGAACTTCGCCGCTCCGTTCTCCACATATGGTATGCTACAATCCACGCTTGTTCTCTCTTTAAGCGATTAGCTACATTTTGGATAGGCCCTTCATATATATTTACTTTACCATTTACAGTACCTGCTTGCCGCGCACAGTGAAGCAGCCTGGCCTCTGAAACATAGATTTCGCCATTACTCACCTACATCAGGTAATGGACCCAATTCACTCCATTTTGTTATAGGACGTCTTTACTTACCTTTGTACTGATTTGATTTGCTTCTTTTATTTTTTGACCTGCCTTCTGATCCTGCTCATTACATTGTCGGGTATGTGTTTACCTTCATATTTTTTCTACTATTTGGATGATGACTGTTCATGTTGATGTTTATATACTTACGTTGTTCTAAATATGGGATTTATTTTATATGGATATTAACCATGGGATGGTTGGCACAATTGCATTTAAATGTTATGTTGTAGACTTGCCCTGATGAAGGAATTTGTTGTATTCCGAAATGCATTGGCACAATATAAGTCTACGGATAGAGTGATTTATGGCAATCTCTTCCTCACGAAGAACATTATTAGTGGCTACTTGTCACTCCTTTCTTTAAAATTTCTACTTGATGGATAAAATCAACATTGAAAAACCACTATATATTTGACTTTCAAATTTTTTCCAACATTGGATCACAGGAATTGTACATAGTAAAATTACAACTAACACAAAACCCAGTTTGGGATTTCAGAGAGCGGCTGTATGATTGGGTGTTTACCTAATCTTTTGCTCTTGCTCTCTAGGAAGAGAGCCTACATTCAAGCCCACGTCTCTGTGGCACCTAACTACTCGGCCGAACTTTTCAAAATCTGCAAGTAACTAGCCAATCCTGCTGCAGTCTCTACCTCTCCTGTCCCATCCCAGGCCCTCTGCATGGCCTCTCCCTCTCATTTCACTATTAAAACACAGGACATCCTGTCCACGGATCTTCCTCTAACTCCTCTTCCTCCTCCTCTACCACTCCTGGCCTGTCTGAGGTCGTCTCTCCTCCTCCTTTCTCCTCCTTTCCCCTGTTCACCCCTGACAATGTTTCTAGACATGTCTGATCTATGAAAGTCTCATCAAAGCAGGTTCGCCCCTGCTCATCCAGAACTATCAAGGACCACATTGACTCCCTTGCTCCAGTCTTACCAGATTTCTGCAATCACTCATTTGCCACTGGAACTTTCCCCTGCCCCTTAAACACTCCCATGTGCACCCCTTCTAAAGAAGCCATTGGCTGATCCTTCCTCTCAGGCTAACTATACCCCTATCTCCATCACTTCTTTCCTGGGCAAACTCTTGGAAAAGCTGGCCATCTCCCAGCTTAATCTGCATACGGACTCTGTTGGTTGCATCCATGACCACCAGTCTGGCTTCAGAGCTGCCAGAAGCACAGAGACTGCTCTCCTGAACACCTGTGAAGACTTGCTCTCCAATCTTGACTCTAATTTCTCTTCTTTTCTCATTCTCCTTGATCTATCCTTTGCTTTTGACACAGTCAACCATGCCATTCTGCTCAATCGTCTCCGGGACAACCCGGGTATTACTGATCAGGTTCTTGCCTGGTGACCTCATTTCTCACTGACCAACCCTCTCAGGTCCAACTGTGGTCTTTCCTCTCTTCTGTCTCTCACTATAGTTGGGGTTTTTCCCACGGTACTAGCCTCTCTCCCTGACCCTTCAACCACTACATGGCACTTCTTGCCCACTGCATCGCTACTTTCTGCTCCAATTTTCAATGTTATGCGGATGACAGTCAGCTCTCGTCCAGGCTCCCCTCAACCGCCTCTGCTTCTTCGCTCATACCAGACTGTCTGGCCACAATTCAGGAATAGTGTGCTTTCAATGATCTCTGCCTTAATGGCAGTGACACTGAGATCCTCCTCATTCGTACAACCATTCATTCCTTTCCTCTTTCTCTCTGGGTGCCAACTCTGGGCCCTCTTCCTACTTCGCCCTGTGAGGGTAAGAACCTTGGTGTCATCTTTGATTCCAAACTCTGATTCTCTCCTCGGACACCTCTATGAAGTCAAACTATCAGCTGCACCTCCTCATAGGTATTATTCCTTTTCTCACTTTCCCCCAGAAGCTCACTGTCATCAGAGGGCTGGTCCTCTCTAGGCCGGACTATTGCAACAGCCTCTTTCTAAATTGTCCTGTCTCTACTCTTCGACCTTTACAACTTATCCAGAACAGGACTGCAAGACTTGTCCTTGGCCTCAAGCTCAGGGATCGTATCTCTCCAGCTCTGAAATCTCTTCACTGGCACCCTGTGGCTGCAAGGGTCGACTTCAAAACCTATGCATTGTCCACAAGGGCTTTCTGGGGCCTGGGACTGCTCTACCTCAAACATTCTCTTACAAAACATCTTCCTTCTTGAGCTCTTTGCTCATTCACCTCCAGCACTCTGAGGGTCAGACGCTTCTCCAAGCAGATAGTTGGGGGTAGATCTATTTCCTCAGCTGGGGCATCCCTCTGGAACAGCCCCCTGCCTCTCTCAAACTTGAGAAGAACCACCTCTGGTTCCGGAAGAAACGGAAGACCTTGCTTTTCGCTTCCGCTTCCTCTCTTCCTCTCCCCTGCTGATGCACCTGACTGCTCCATGCACCAGTCACCTGGTCACTCTCTGAACTCGGGCCCAAGCTCTTGAATGTCCTGTTGCCCTTGCAGGGCCTCCAGGCTCCCCAGCACTTAAGGGTCTGTATTTGCAACCCTACAGTCCCATCTCTCTGCACTTATGATCCAACCGTCTGGCTGCACTTGTGGGTTAACTGCACTTCCCCCTTCTGCTCCCCCTTGGCACTTCTCCCCTTCCCTCTTCGATGCACTTGTGCAATCTGAATTTTGTCCTCCCTTGTTTCCCCCTCCTTGTCTTGTCACACCTAGAAACTCTTGTGTACAAGTGCGTTTTAAATGCCACATAATATATCATAACAATATAAAAGTAGTATTGCAATGTTTGAGTTGTCTTCTAGTGAAAGATCTGTCATTGTTTGTTTATCATGTCAATGCACTTTTTATAAGTCTCAAATGCAACTAGTGCACGTTGAGTAGAACATTAAACACACAGTAGAACATGTTGGAAAGAACTGTATTTGTTTGTAGAACAACAATTTGACTCAAGAGAGGCACTTTATGTTTATAGAGATGGTGTTGGCTTTTATAATCAAAGAATATATCTTCCAAGAAGTGTTTTGAATCACATGGTAGTGCCTGATATCCCTTATGTGCTTCAACATGTTTGAAGTGATTGCATTGCAAACTGTTCATCCTTTCTAAGTTATTGTTAGATTGCAAACAAAGATGTCAAATCTGCCTAATAAATCATTAGTGCAAGGTGTGAGAGGCAAAGTTGTGTATGTAACTCTCAATTTGGAATAAAATGTGAACACTCTAGGAGTGAAGTGTGACATTGCAGATTCTTTGTTTGTTCTAATAAATGTGTTGACAGTTTATAGATATTGGACAATTGAAAAACACTCTGGCTTTTCTATTGGAGCACAATGATTTATGCAACGGCAGTCTGACTGTCCCAGAGTTGTCTATGCTTGATGTTGAGTCAACAAACAAAAGCATTGAACATCAGTTCCAGCTTATCAGGGTAATTCATGGAATTTCGCACAAAAGTGTCGCATGCGGCTGGCGCACAGCGTGTCCGTGCGAATGCCTGTGCCAGCTGCGTGCGCTAAAATCGATTTCCGCACACAGCGTATTCATGGATTTTCGCATCCAAAACCAGCCGTGGCGAGCGTGGCGCAGCGACCCTGCAGCAGCGCCAGTTACGCCCCCAAGAATGCCCTCGCGCAAGGAAAAGCCTTCAAAATCCCCAAATAATCGCAAAGGGCTGCGCTAATCCTGGACCAGTTCACAGGGCTGGCAAACAGTGGGGAATGTGTATTTCAGTGGTTTGCGGGAAGTTCCACACGCGATTGTCCTGTGTATGTGTGCTTCAGGGGTGCGTGGGAAGTAACACACGCAAAAGCAGCAGGGTACGTGTATTTCAGGGGTGCGCGGGAAGTATCACACGCAAAAGCAGCAGGGTACGTGTATCTCAGGGTTGCGCGGGAAGTATCACACGTGATTCCATCAGGGTACGTGTATTCCAGGGGTGCGCGGGAAGTATCACACGCAAAAACAGCAGGGTACGTGTATTCCAGGGGTGCACGGGAAGTATCACACGCAAAAGCAGCGGGGTACGTGTATTTCAGGGGTGCGCGGGAAGTATCACACGCAAAATCAGCAGGGTACGTGTATTTCAGGGGTGCGCGGGAAGTATCACACGCGATTCCATCAGGGTACGTGTATTTCAGGGGTGCGCAGGAAGTATCACACGCGATTCCATCAGGGTACGTGTATTACAGGGGTGCGCGGGGAGCACCACACGTGAATTGCACGTGTGGGTCCTCCCAGGTGTTCCCTCTACACCCTCCACGGCCCCTGCAGGTGGCCCACACCACAGGGGCCTACCCTGCACATGTCCTGCAGGCACCCCATCCACCATGTCCATGCCCCCCAGCCAACCCACATGTCACCTTGCACTACTGCCCACCAACGCATGTCCCCCTGCACCCCCAGCCACCAGGGGCAGCCTCCACCAGGCCCCCACTCATGTCTCCCATCACCCCCACCCCCCAGCAGTGCAGGGCAGCCTCCACCAGGCCCCCACTCATGTCCCCTAACACCCCCACCCCCAGCCACCAGGGGCAGCCTCCACCAGGCCCCACTCATGTCCCCTATTACCCCCACCCCCCAGCAGTGCAGGGGCAGCCTCCACCAGGCCCCCACTCATGTCTCCCACCACCCCCACCCCCCAGCCACCAGGGGCAGCCTCCACCAGGCCCCCACTCATGTCCCCTATCACCCCACCCCCAGCAGTGCAGGGGCAGCATCCACCAGGCCCCCACTCATGTTCTCCCACCACCCCCACCCCCCAGCCACCAGGGGCAGCCTCCACCAGGCCCCCACTCATGTCTCCCACCACCCCACCCCCCAGCCACCAAGGGCAGCCTCCACCAGGCCCCCACTCATGTCCAACTCATGTCTCCCTGCACCCCACCCCCCAGCAGTGCAGGGGCAGCCTCCACCAGGCCCCCACTCATGTCTCCCATCACCCCCACCCCCAGCCACTAGGGGCACCCCCACCAGGCCCCCACTCATGTCTCCACCACCCCCACCCCCCAGCCACCAGGGGGAGCCTCCACCAGGCCCCCACTCATGTCCAACTCATGTCTCCCTGCACCCCCACCCCCAGCAGTGCAGGGCAGGATCCACCAGGCCCCCACTCATGTCTCCCATCACCCCCACCCCCTATCCACCAGGGGCACCCTCCACCAGGCCCCCACTCATGTCCCCTATCACCCCCACCCCCAACAGTGCAGGGGCAGCCTCCACCAGGCCCCCACTCATGTCCAACTCATGTCTCCCTGCACCCCCACCCCCCAGCAGTGCAGGGGCAGCCTCCACCAGGCCCCCACTCATGTCTCCCATCACCCCCACCGCCCAGCCACCAGGGGCAGCCTCCACCAGGCCCCCACTCATGTCCCTATCACCCCCACACCCCAGCAGTGCAGGGGCAGCCTCTACCAGGCCCCTACTCATGTCTCCCACCACCCCCACCCCCAGCAGTGCAGGGGCAGCCTCCACCAGGCCCCACTCATGTCCCCTATCACCCCCAGCAGTGCAGGGGCAGCCTCCACCAGGCCCCCACTCATGTCTCCCATCACCCCCTGTAACGCTCCCCTGATTCCCGTAGAGGCGCCGGTCTTGACTGGGCGTATACCGTATCTTCAAAGGTGATGTGTAACACACGGCTGGCTCTTTGGGCTGGACCTCTGTGCACTGTATGTCTGACTCGAAGGGTAAGATGTCTGCAGATAGAAAATATGGGATTAAGGAACTGGGTTATTGAATGTCTCTCTCTTCTTCCCTTTCTCTTCTCCTGTAGAACCCCAAAGGTTAACGCTCTCACCTTAGGTAAGTGAACGCTGTGCTCTCCATCTGCCTCGGGGCAGGGTGCTGTAACCAGTTTCTTCACTGGATAAGGGGAGCAGGCTTCTTGACTTCAGAGGACTGCTGTCCGTCGTTTACTGCACGAACGGTAAGTTTCGAGTAATTCTAATGTCTTTAAAGTCTTTAGTAATGATGTCTCTTGTTTTGCAGGGTTCCGGCGATGGCGGATGACGGGCTGAAGTGAGTTGAAGATGGAGCTCGTGTGATGAATAGAAGCGCCTGGAAGCACGTAAGTAAGCGCTTGTTGCCTGCTTCACGATGCGCTCTAACTGTCTTTTTATTTTGCAGGTACAAGTTCGGAGCGGCTGCAGGGTGCCGGAATACCCACTGGGTTAGATGTGGAAAGGAGTAATGGCACGTGAGTATTAAAGTTCCCCAATGTCTTTAAACGCACCTTGTTTTGTCTTTCAGATGCGGGATGCAGCGCCGAAGGCCTCCGGAGCGTGCGAAGAGTTGGTAAGCTTTTGTCTTTCAGATGCCGGAATGCAGAGTGAAGACCTCCAGAGCGCACGAAGAGTAGGTAAGCCTTTTTCTTTCAGATGCCGGAATGCAGCGCGAGGCGTTGGTGACAGCCGATGGACCAGGTAAGTGAAGAGCTGTCACTGAAGACCGTAATGCTAACCTGTTCTTTCTTGTCTTTATAGGTGTTGCTGAAGACTGGATTCAGGATGGTAAGCCTTTTTCCTTAGGCCCAGGATCAGATGCAGAAGACACGATGAGCGTTCTGCTGCAGAGGATGCAGAATAACGCAAAGCAAGATTCATCCATCGGGTGTGGTTTAAATAGCCTCCTGTAGTGCTTAGGTGTCTCCTTCCACAGCCACGCCTAGGTAAGAAAAGAGTTCCTGCTTTCCAGAAGAGTTCCAGTGTTCTGAATCTAGGAGTGGCTCCTGCCCCACCCAACAGGAAAAGTAGTTCCAAACAGAAGAGGATCAGAGCTCAACTGGCAGGCAAGTAAGCAGCATGGTCTGCTGCAGGTAAGTCCACCCAAGCATTATGAGCCCGGCGCTTCCAGCGCTGGGACTGGGCATATTTATGAGCCTGGTGCCACTGGCGCCAGGACTGGGTCCAAAAGGTCCCATTGGGACTGGTTGGCACTCGGAACCTGGGTTATGGATCTGCTTCCAAGGGAGCTGGGAAAACCCTGACCTTTTGGAAGCAGAGATCATGACAGTATCCCCCTCAAGGCCCCTCCCAAACCGGGCTTCTCCGGGGGTTTTGCTTGTCAGAAATGTTCGGTGAAATCTTTTGATTAGGCGAGAGCGTGGACATATTCAGCAGGTTCCAGGATCTCTCTTGGGGCCGTAGCCTTTCCAGTCAATTAGGTAAAATAGTTTAGATTTGGAGATCTTGGAGTCCAGAATGCTTTTGACTTCAAACTCGAGTTCTCCATCAACTAGGATAGGTTTGGAGATTTAGTTAGTCGGGTTTGAGGTTGCACGGGTTTTAATAGAGAGACGTGGAAGACCGGATGTATCTTCATGTGCGGGGACAAGTCCAACTTGACCGCTACTGGGTTTACTATGGTAGTGATGGAATAGGGACCAAGGTATCTTGGGTTGAATGTGCGTGGCCCTTTTAGAGGTAGATATTTGGTGGATAACCAGACTTGATCCCCTACTTGATATTGAGGGCTTCCTTCCGATGTTGATCTGCTCCTTTCTTGTATTGTTCTTTAGCCCTTTGAAGGTGAGAAACAGCTTCCTTAAAGGCTTGGTGATTGTAGAATGCAGGTAGTCTACTGCTGGTGTTTCAAGATCTTGGAGGGATCCAACTCCGAGGTTCGAGGTGACTGCCGTACAAAAGAAAAAACGGGGTTTTCCCAGTTCCCGAATGGACAGAGTTATTGTAGGCATATTCGGCTATCCAAAGGATGTCTTTCAAGTTTTTTCAGTTTGTTGCAGCATGCAGCGTAAATACTGTTCCAGAGTTTGATTGGTCCTCTCGCTTTGTCCGTCGGTCTGAGGGTGGTGACTGGTCGATAGTCTCACATCAATTTGAGCCGACCGACAGCAACTTCGCCAAAAATGAGAAATAAATTGACTACCTCGATCCGAAATTAGAACCGAAGGAAAACCGTGCAGTCGGACGATGTTTTCGAGAAATTCTCGGGCCAGAGTTGCTGCTGTTGGCAAGCCTTTGAGCGGAATGAAATGCGCCATCTTGGAGAATAAGTCCACGATTACTAGAATCGTATTGTATCCGGAGCATGGAGGTAGATCGGTGATGAAGTCCATAGAAAGCGTATGCCAAGGGCGAGGTGGGATGTCAATAGGGCGTAAGAGGCCTGCTGGTCTTTCCTTTTGACTCTTGTTTTGGGCGCATACTCCACAGGACATTATAAAGTCTCTGATATCTTTTTTCCAAGACGGCCACCAGAAGTAGCGCTTGATCTTTTCTGAGGTCTTGGCCATACCGGGATGTCCTTCCATTAAAGAATCGTGATAACAAGAGATTACTTTTTTCTGTAAATCTGTGCTGGTAGGTATAATCGTTCTTGAAAATACAATAAGTTGTCCTTTACTGCAAAGTCCTTTCCCTGCAGATGCCAATTCTGTATGTCTGCTGGAGTTACAAGTTGCCTGGCTTTATCCTTAACTTCCTCTATGGATTCTGTGGCGATTACACCCAGAATTCTTTGTTCGGGAATGATTGGTACAGGTTTAGGGTTGATCAAGTGTTCTTTCCACTCCCATCCGAGAAAGGGCATCAGCTTTACCGTTCTTTGTACCAGGTCGATAGGTAATTATGAAGTCAAACTCAGCAAAGAATAATGCCCAACGGAGTTGTCTAGAGGATTGGGCTTTTGCGATTTTCAAATATTGCAGGTTTCGGTGATCCGTAATCACAGTAACGGTGTGTCGGGCCCCAGCAGATAATGCCGCAAGCCTTAAAGGCAGACTTGATAGCCAGAAGTTCCTTGTCCAGTAATCGTGTAATTGATTTCAGGAGGCGAGAATTTGCGGGACCAAAATGCCACGGGATGCAACTGATTGGTTACCGGGTCCTTTTGTGATAGAACTGCCCCCATGGCAAGGCTTGAAGCATCAGTTTCCACGATGTAGGGGAGTTCGGGGCGAGGGTGTTTTAAGATTGGCGCAGAGATAAATTTAGTCTTCAAATCCTGGAAAGCTTGTTCCGCCTCGGTAGACCATTCAAAACGTTTGTTTTTCTTTAACAAGGCAGTGATGGGCTGGACTATTCGAGAGAATTCGGGGATAAACCTGCGGGAAAAGTTAGCGAAGCCTAACATGCTTTGCACACCTTTTACGGAGGATGGTGATGGCCATTTGAGAACTGCATCGACCTTCTTTGAATCCATACGCACTCCGCCAGGTGATAATATGAATCCCAAGAATTCAACTTCAGTCACGTTGAAAACACATTTTTCCAACTTAGCGAAAAGTTTGTGTTGACGCAATCTTTCGAGGACCATTTTCACGTTGTTTCCGATGTTCAGATTCCGATGAAGAATAAACGAGGATGTCGTCAATGTAAACAACAACACACACATCTATGAGCTCTCTGAGGACATCGTTCATAAAAAATTGAAAGGGGGCCGGGGCATTGCAAAGTCCGAAGGGCATGACCTGATATTCAAATAGCCCATACTTGGTGCGGAAGCCGTCTTCCATTCATCGCCCTCTTTTACTCGTACCAAGTGGTAAGCTCTCTCTAAGATCCAGCTTTGTATATATGCATGCTTTTCTGACTTGGTCCAGGAGTTCAGGATCAAAGGTAACGGATATCTATTCTTAACGGTGATCTGGTTCAGGGAGCGATAATCTATACAAGTTCTAAGGTCTCCTTCCTTTTTGGAACGAAGAACAAAGCTGAAGAAGCAGGGGACTTGGAAGGAGACGAATAACCCATTTGCCAGGTATTGATCCAGGTATGTCGAAGGTGAAGGTTCTCAGGCTCGGTGAGGCATAAATTCTACTACAAGGAGGAGTAGATCCAGGTATCAGGTCTATCTGGCAGTCATAAGACCTATGAGGAGGTAGAGAGTTAGCCTGATCCTCCGGAAAACATCTTGTATTCTAGGTATTCGGGAGGTAACTGGGGAGTCTCTGAAGAAATTGCTGCCAGTGCAACACCAGGTGGAGGGTGACAAGTAGAGACACATTCTGGAAACTGGACCGTTCTTGCTCGCCAATCGATCAGAGGATTTGTTTCTCTAACCAAGGTATTCCTAGAATAATCTGAAACTGAGGGGCCTTGATCACATCGAACACGATCTTCTCATGGTGTCCATCTTGACTTACTAGCGTCACCTCTTGAGTGGTATGGCGTTACTGGCCCGGAGGCTATCTCCGTACCATCCACCGTAGTAATGACGTCCTTTACAGCCTTGGGACAAAGAGTTAGATTCATCCTCAAAACCATTTCATGATCCACATAATTGCCGTTGGCACGCTGTCGACGTAAGCTTCAATTGCATGTAATCGATCCGGATTATCAGGGCTAATGAGGACCATAGGTATCACGAAATGCGAGGTCACGGAACTGGTTTTCACGCTCGGCAAGAGGACCTCTATTCTTGTCGGGCGAGGTCGTTTCCCTGCTCAGAGTTTTGTAACTTTGGTAACTGCAGCTCCTACTGCCTTCTTGGCAGGTTTCACCGGACAGTCTCGAAGAAAGTGCCCTGAGTTTCCGCAATAGAGGCATAATTGCAACTTGTTTTCTCCTTCCCGCTCCTTTTGTGTTGAGGACCTTTCAGACCCCTCAATTGCATGGGTTCCCCGGAGTCTACTCCTTGAAGGATTGGCGGTTTGGAAATACTCGAGCATCAAACTTGGAACGATCGGCTTCCTGTTCTGCAGTCTGTGATCTATTTGAACGACTAAGTCTATATAGTGCGAACAATCTTGTGGGGATTCACTACTTGGGCTAACACATCTTTGAGCTCTCCACGTAGACCTCTATAAAACAGCGTAATCCTTTTGTCCTCAGGCCATTGAGTTTCCACTATCAGTCTGTTGAAAGACGACAATATAAGCCAAAAGGTCTTGATTACCTTGTCGCAACGAAAGAAGCTCATTGTCCAAGGCCTGCCCTGTGAATGTCTTTGCGAACAGTTTTTCCATACTGAGCTGAAAAAGCTTGAAAAATCAATGGAGGACCGGATCATCTTGATTTACTAGAGGATCGACCAGTCTGCCGCATTGCCACTAAGGTACCGAAAGCACGAAAGGCTACTTTAGCTTGATCAGTTGGAAAGGCTGCTGGCCGCATAAGAAATGCAACCGGCACTGATGATAAATACTGCAAACCCTCTTTGGTCACCAGAAATCGTTCGGGGCGGAGCCAGAGGTACATTCCCAGGTAGGTTTGTTCTGCACTTGATTCATAGAGGATGTAGAAGGAAGATTTCCCCCAGATGCAGGGTAACGGGGTCTGTCCGGCTTGTGACTGTAGCAATTGTCTAGCGAGATCATCTGTTCGCTCCTTGGAAATAATCAGTTCCCTTCTTTAGAGCGTTCGTTTCCTGACGGCTGCATGCACTTCTGCCCTTAGTTCCCCAAGTAACTGGCTAGCTGGTCGGTATCCGAGGTTCCATAGCGCCTGGACGGGAGTTTTGTGGTAGGCTTGCGTTCTGTAACGCTCACCTGATTCCCGTAGAGGCGCCGGTCTTGGACTGGGCGTATACCGTATCTTCAAAGGTGATGTTAACACACGGCTGGGCTCTTTGGGCTGGACCTCTGTGCACTGTATGTCTGACTCGAAGGGTAAGATGTCTGCAGATAGAAATATGGGATTAAGGAACTGGGTTATTGAATGTCTCTCTCTTCTTCCTTTCTCTTCTCCTGTAGAACCCCAAAGGTTAACGCTCTCACCTTAGGTAAGTGAACGCTGTGCTCTCCATCTGCCTCGGGGCAGGGTGCTGTAACCAGTTTCTTCACTGATAAGGGGAGGCAGGCCTCTTGACTTCAGAGGACTGCTGTCCGTCGTTTACTGCACGAACGGTAAGTTTCGAGTAATTCTAATGTCTTTAAAGTCTTTAGTAATGATGTCTCTTGTTTTGCAGGGTCCCGGCGATGGCGGATGACGGGCTGAAGTGAGTTGAAGATGGAGCCCGTGTGATGAATAGAAGCGCCTGGAAGCACGTAAGTAACGCTTGTTGCCTGCTTCACGATGCGCTCTAACTGTCTTTTTATTTGCAGGTACAAGTTTCGGAGGCGGCTGCAGGGTGCTGGAATATCCACTGGGTTAGATGTGGAAAGGAGTAATGGCACCTGAGTATTAAAGTTCCCAATGTTCTTTAAACGCACCTTGTTTTGTCTTTCAGATGCGGGTCAGCGCCGAGGGCTCGGGGGCGTGCGAAGATGTTGGTAAGCTTTGTCTTTCAGATGCCGGATGCAGAGTGAAGACCTCCGGAGCGCACGAAGAGTAGGTAAGCCTTTGTCTTTTCAGATGCGGAATGCAGCGCGAGGCGTTGGTAACAGCCGATGGACCAGGTAAGTGAAGAGCTGTCACTGAAGACCGTAATGCTAACCTGTTCTTTCTTGTCTTTATAAGGTGTTTGCTGAAGACTGGATTCAGGATGGTAAGCCTTTTTCCTTAGGCCCAGGATCAGATGCAGAAGACACGATGAGCGTCTCTGCTGCAGAGGATGCAGAATAACGCAAAGCAAGATTCATCCATCGGTGTTGGTTTAAATAGCCTCCTGTAGTGCTTAGGTGTCTCCTTCCACAGCCACGCCTAGGTATAAGAAAGAGTTCCTGCTTTCCAGAAGAGTTCCAGTTTCTGAATCTAGGGAGTGCTCCTGCCCCAACCCAACAGGAAAAGTATTCGCAGACAGAAGGATTGCAGAGGCTCAAACTGGCAAGGCAAGTAAGCAGCAATGGTCTGTCTGGCAGGTAAGTCACCCAAGCATTATGAGCCAGGCGCTTCCAGCGCTGGGACTGGGCATATTTATGAGGCCTGGTGCCACTTGGCGCCAGGACTGGGTCCAAAAGGTCCCAATTGGGACTGGTTGGCACTCGGAACCTGGGTTATGGATCTGCTTCCAAGGGAGTTGGAAAACCCTGACCTTTTGAATGCAGAGATCATGAGAGCAGGCCCACCACCCCAGCAGTGCAGGGGCAGCCTCCACCAGGCCGCCCACTCATGGTCTCCTTCCACCCCCTACCCACCCAGCCACCATGGGGCAGCCTCCACCAGGCCCCCACTCATGTCCCCTATTCACCTCCACCCCCCAGCCCACCAGGGGCAGCCTCCACCAGCACCCACTCATGTCCCTCATCACTCCCCACCCCCAGCAGTGCAGTGGCAGCCTCCACCAGGCCCCAACTCATGTCCCTATCACCCCCACGCCCCAGCCACTAGGGCAGCCTCCATCAGGCCCCCACTCATGTCGCCTATCACCCCCACTCCCCAGCAGTGCAGGGGTCAGCCTCCACCAGGCCCCCACTCATGTTCCTACCACCCCCACCCCCCAGCCACCATGGGGCATGCCTCCACCAGGCCCCCACTCATTGTCCCCTACACGACCACCCCCAGGCAGTGCAGTGGGCAGCTCCACCTGGCCCCCACTCATGTCTCCCATCACCCTCCGCCCCCAGCCACCAGGGGCAGTCCATCCACAGGCCCCCACTCATGTCTCCCACCGCCCCGCACCCCCAGCCACCAGGGGCAGCCTCCACCAGGCCCCCACTCATGGTCCACTCATCTCCCCACCCCCCTCCAGCAGTGCAGGGGCAGCCTCCACTCAGGGCCCCACTCATGTCCAACTCATGTCCCCCTGCACCCCCAACCACCCAGCAGTGTTGCAGGGGCCGGCCTCCACTAGGCCCCGCACTCATTGTCCTCCCTATCACCCACCCCCAGCAATGCAGGGGCAGGCCTCGACCAGGCCCCACTCATGTCTCCCCCAGCCCCACCCCCGCAGTGCAGGGGCAAGCCTCCATCAGGCCCCCACTCATGTCTCCCCACGGCACCCCGACCCCCGCAGCCGTGCAGGGGCAGCCTCCACCAGCGCCGCCTCATGTTCCCTATCACCCCCACCCCCAGCCACCAGGGCAGCCTCCACCAGGGCCCCCACTCATGTCCCCTATCCCCCCCACCCCCCCGCAGTTGCGGGGCAGCTCCACCAGGCCCCCCACTCATGTCTCCCACCACCCCCATCCCCCAGCAGTGCAGGGGTCACCCTCCACCAGGCCCCCACTTCATGTCTCGCACGCCCCCCCCCCCAGCAGTGCAGGGTCAGCCCATCCACCAGGCCCCCACCTATGTCCCCTACTCACCCCCACCCCCCCAGGCAGTGCAGGGGCAGCCTCAATCAGGCCCCCACTCATGTCTCCCACACCGCCACCCCCCAGCGAGTGCAGGGGCAGCCTCCACCAGGCCCCCACTCATTGTCTCCTATCACCCCCACCCCCCAGCCGCTATCGGGGGCAGCCTCCACCAGGCCCCCACTCATGTCCCCTATACCACCCCCACCACCCGAGCAGATGCTAGGGGCAGCCTCCACCAGGGCCCCACATCTTCATGTCTCCCCCCCCGCCCCCCCCAGCCACCAGGCGTCAGCCTCCACCAGGTCCCCCACTCATGTCTGTCCCCACCCCACCCCCAGCTCCAGGGGCAGCCTCCACCAGGCTCGCACTCATGTTCTCCCACACCCCCACCCGCCAGCAGTGCAGGGCAGCCTCCACCAGGCCCCCACTCATGTTTCTCCACCACCCCCCCGGCCACCAGGGGCATGCTCCAACAGGCCCCCAGTCATGTCCGACCTATGTCTCCCTTGCACCCCCCCGGCAGTGCAGGGGCAGCCTCCACTAGGCCCCACTCATGTCTCCCACACCCACACCCCCCGCCGCCAGGGGCAGCCTCCACCGGGCCCCCATTCATGTCCCGTTCATCCCCCCACACCCAGCAGTTGCAGGGCAGCCTCCACCATGCCCCCACTCATGTCTCCCACCACCGTCCCCACCCCAGCAGTGCAGGGGCAGCCTTCCATCATGGCCCCCAACATGCTCTCCCACCACCCCCACCCCGCAGTGCAGGGGGGCCTCCACCAGGCCCCTCATGTCCCCACACCGCACCCCCGAGCCCCCAGGGCAGCTCCACCAGGCCCCACTCATGTCTCCCCATCACCCCATGTCCAAGTCATGTTCCCCACCCATGTCATCACAACTAGATCCCGGTCCTTCATGGTGCCAAACACCACCCGAGTATTGCATCTACCCACTTAGAAATTGGCAAAACCATTGATAGAACCACAATTGCAAGTTTGCAAATGAACACATGTCCCTCACTTACACCAATTGGGTGTCAGTGAATGTCAAAACCCATATCATGATATGCCATGAAACCAATGATGATGATAGCTACACATTGAAGTTTGAAGAAAAAATATGTATTAAACGCTAACATAAATTGAATCAAAATAAAGAAACAATAATTGAAATTTTTAAAAATAAACCAGCAGGTACGTGAATAAATGCAAAACCACAAATCTTAATGCAAACGAATGGTGTCCAAAGTCCAGTCCATTAAATGTTAATTCGAGATGGAAAATTAAAATGGAAACCATTGCTCCCGTGGGGAAATCATAAAAAAATGAAATCCAAAAGTCACTATATACAGAATAAACATCCGAGTCCATGATCCCAACCGAAGAGAAATGAAACCTATCTAATACCACTACCTAAAATAAACGTATATACGAGAGATGTGGCCATTGTCCAAAGAGGTCCCAAAAAAAATGCTAAACCAGAGGAAACCTAACACTACTACAGAACTATTTACAAGGCAGGCCAGGCTAGTCCGACGGCTCACTTGGGATGTTCCGGGCCAGGGCATCATCGCATCTCCTGCTCATGTCCCGGAGCGCGCTCCTCTCCATGGCCCCCGAGGTGTCCGCCAGGGCCGTCCACATGTTCCCCCCAACTCCCTGCGGATTGCCTCGAGGCACTCGGCACGCCTCAGGGGCCCTCCGCATTGAGTTCTCCGCCCTGACCCCTGGTGAGCCGCGCCTGCTTCTTCCGCGCTGGCCCGCTCCGCATCCTATGGCGTGGCCAACCCGCTGCCACACGGAAGACACTTCCCGTCCTGGGTCTTCCTCTGCCTTCCGGCCGATGCCTGCCCCTCCGATGTCGAGGACCCGAGCCATCATGCTCCCAGCACGTTGCTGCTGCCTGCTGCGCCTCTGCCGTGCACTGCCTCCAGCTGGCTGCACATCCTCCGCTGGCTGTGGGTTTGCAGTTCGGTTGATGTGTCCACCCCTGCTGGACGTCGACTCCCGGACTGTGGCAGGGGATGCCTGCTCCACCAGCTGGCTGCACCGTCTGAGGCAGCTCCCAGGGCACCCAGTGTGACTGATGGGTGGGAAGATGGCACGGAGGGACGACTGACGCATAGGGGTTCAGTTGAGGAGGGGTGTCTGAGCAAGCCCCTTCAACGGCGGAATCTGCCTGGGTGACCTGTCCAGTAGGCCGCGCGGTCAACGAGCCATTCAGATTGACGTGCAGTCTCCTCATGAAAAGACTGTAGGTCCCCTCGCCTTGGCCCGTTGCGCAACGCCAACCAGTCAGACAGGCTCAACCCGGACCCGGATTAGCCGGTCCGAGGAGAGGAAGGCCAGTTGTCGTAGCTCATCCATGCCTGAAACCGGTCTGGATGTAGCATCCCTGCTGGTTGCAAGATGATGCAGTGAGAGATCAGGGGACAGGATTGCACACAGCCTCTCCGGGCGACCTGTGCTGCCTCCTGTCCCTGTCCTGCATGCACCACTAGCACAAGTAGAATCCCCAACTCCAGACCCCGTCTCTGGCTTCCGGCCTCCTCCTGACCAAACCGCCCACCAACCTGATGACTCCGTTCCATCTTCCCCGTTGGGCCCTGTGGGGTCCCAGCTGCCCCTTCTGTTGCCTGAGAGTCCAACTCGACCTTGCCTTGGACCTCCCAGCAGCTGCGTCCTTTGCGGTGGGCACTGACTCCTCACTCCCCGCGAGATCACAACCTGGTGGGAGCCGGGGGACTTGGTCTCGGCTGCGGTGCGATCCCGCGCGGCTGTGCTCACAGCCCTTCTCCGCCCTCTTCATCAGTTGACACTCAGACAGGGAGAAATTGAACACAGGCATCAGGGCACTGTACAATGGACACATACACACATGACAGTTGCACATGAGTGGCATTGGCAAACTCAGACATGCATCACAATCTGCAACACACATGTTATTTCAACTTGCACACATGCCATTAACCACAGCCACATCGCAAATGCCGGCACATCCATAACGACACAGCATCGAGCAGCAAAGTGTGACCAGAACATCACATGCAACACATGGATGCACTACACAATGCACGCACACCACCAAATTGCATGCATGTGATACCTAACCAACTGTCGCATGTTCCTTGGGCCCATGTCCATCTGCCAATCAGGCTTCCACATCCGCTTACATGCATCCATGTGCCTCATGTTGCACCCTTCAAATACACACACATGCACATGTACACAGTGCTTACATGCTGCTAAAACAACAACATGTGACATCAGACCATCCCACTACATATACATTCATCCAACATGTGTGCCCAAGCAACTGCATTTTGCTTGCAAGCCTACACACAAAGCACCATCCATGTCTCACATGACAGCTCGCATGTGTTAGCCGCACGGCCGCTTACACCCCACCTACTCGGCCATACAAGCATATGTGCAACGGACATACTGCACATCACCACTTGACAGCTTACATCATGATGCATGTAACTTATCGCTCGATCCAGACGGTCTGCTTCAGGGACCGACGTTGAGCGCTGGGTATGCTTCAGGACCCACTGATCTTCGACAAGTTGGCCCCTGCATCCGCTGCCTTCAAGAGGGCCGGGCCTTGTTCAGGGTCCTGCACCTGAAGTCTACCAGCGCTTCTTGACATGTTGGAAGTCGCGGCCTGCCACCCCTCACGTTGATGGGCGTACGATGTCCTTCCAGATCCGAGTCATTCCTTCCTTGTCGGGCGCACACTTTGCTTAGAGGGTTCATACTGCCCCAGGACTTGTCACCAGGACAAACTTCCGTGGCACTGAAGTTGTGCCCCTCTGCCTCTCTGGGGCGGTTGTCAGTGTGCCGATGTTGCAGTGCCCGACTGAAACCCCAGGGCAGGAGTGGGTGGGCAACTGGGTCCTGGCTGGGCTTTGGGGGAGAATCCCAGTCGGGAGTCTTCGGGTTTTCAGCAGGGGTGGTCACAGCAACGCACTCCTGGCTGTGTGCAGGAGCCAATGGCAGGGCACGTTGACGCAGGCAGTCAGGCAGCAGCAGTTGGCAGGGGAGCGTGCTTGCGGCTCTGGGGGCAGTATTCGCTTGTGTCGGGAGCGTGTCTTCCGTGTGCTTACGCGTGGCCAGCTTGATCGGAGTGATTTTGCACGTGATCCGGCATGTCGGTGTAAATCGGGAAAGCCTTAGCGGTTATGCACGTCAGCACGCATATGCATTTCATTGCCACCAAAGGCCTTTAGCGCGTAGCCGTCTGTACATGACGCCCGCGGGTGTTTCCTCATTACACGGATGACAGAGCACATGTGGATTTCCACAATCGGTGTGAAACTTCCTGCGCACCCAGAATACACGTACCATACCAATCGCGTGTACGCTCACTTCCTTCGTACACGCATGACACTCGGCGTGCGTTTTACCACGTTGCTGACATATGTGATTTCATTGGCCCAAGTCCACCATGCGCAGCTGTGATTCACACGCATGCCATAGAGAATGGCGCGTGTAAAAAAAGAGATAAGTCGAGTTTCAAAGCGCGTAATTGTTGTGGAATGGCTTATCGCGTATGCGCGTCTGTGACGTGTGTATAAAAGGTTACGTTGTAGAACGCCTTTCCTTGTACATGTTTTCGTTGGAGGGAGTGGGTGAATCTGTACTCTTGTCGTTCACACGCGATTTACTTCACGGCGTTTCCAGTTCATACTCCCTTTACTCTGACAGCTTTCTCCTTTCCTCTTTTCGGGCCTGTTTCCTAACAGCGCTTCCTTCTCTGCTGTCCTGCTTCTCAGACAGCGTACAATTCTTCTTTTTGGTGGGGGTGTGCCAATGCGCACCACGCGCATATTTTTCACGCGCCCAATATTTAGTCGCCCATGTGCTTTCCCCGTGTGTCGCGTACCCCTTCAGAGTCATTCTAGCAGCGTGTACACGCATCGTTCATTCTTGTGTTTCTGGGTCCACGCGTAGTTTCAGGTTTATTTTTCCGCCGTGGTCTAGGAGGGTTGCGTGCACTTCTTCCTTTTTTGGGTGCCGTGCGTTGCGTGACCTGTCATCTTTCCCCAGGGGTGACTCAGCCTTTTAGAGACTTGGGGTTACTGATTACCATCTGGTACCCACCCCTTTGACCCCCAATTGCCCAGGACAATAGTTCACATGACTCCCATCGCACAATAACATCAGTGCCATGGCTGGGAGGCGAACAAGCCGAAGGTGGCAAAGGTGGCGAGCCCCAAGTGGTGTCGTGGTGGATCGGTAGGGTACATGGCCGTTACTTGCAGTGCCCTAGCCCCCATGTGTGAGGAGCAGTCAGGGACACCATGACCCCCCCGGTTGAGGTTAACGTGGCTGACCCATCCATGCTCAGCCCTTGTTGGACCAGCCCACTGTGGAACCAGACCTTGCAAGTGACTCATGGTGACTTCCAGTAGCAGGTCTAGGCACGTGCGCCGGTGAACGTTTGTGTTATCAGGCCACGTGATCGGCGGGCATAGGTCATTTGGCTGCCCCCGCATAGGCAGGCTGGGAGGTGCAGGGCAGCTGCGGCTCCATCCACCCCACCTCTCACACTCCCAGCCAGGAGAGTGCAGTCCAGTCCTCTTGCTGACATTCCCCTGACACCATCACACTTGAGTAATGCCTGCCCGCAACTCCCATGCTGAGGTTGCAATCCATACTCCAGTACAGGTCCCCCGGGGTTCCTGCCCCTGTTGTCCAGATTTAGCGTAGGCACTCCGATCCCCACCCCTTCAAGCGGAAGAGGAAGTGTCTGTCCAGTAGAGGCTGATGCCCCAGACACCGGCTACACAGTCCAGCGCCATCTGTTAGGGAATTCTCTGTTTAGCTGAATTTCCTAACCTAGTGAGTCCCCCAGCAGCTTTGCTGGATTTCTGGAGTTTGTTTTTTTCATCCTGCCAAGAGTGAGACCCTTTTCCTCCACTCTTGGACATGAATGTGTGTAATTCCTTTGAATGTCAATGTGTTCTATGGGCTATGGGGTCTTTTACTCCATAGGGTCTCATATGTTTTTCTATGTGTGTTACACCGCACCCTACGTGCCGTAACACTGGGGGTCCTAGCGGACCTCACCATAGACTCCATACCCGGGGACTGACTACTGTCTCCCGGGCATGTAAAGTCACCATTGGCTTTACTAGACCTAAATTTACTAACAGAACTAGTACAAACCATCTTATTGTGGACGTGCTAGTAGGGGTAATTCGATTACTCCTGGATCTGTTACTCGAGGGGGCACTGTCCCGTCCCCCTCGTCGAGTTTTGGCTGGTGGCAGTGGAAACTACTTGTTATGTTCGACCCCGAGCATAACCCTATGGGATTCGTCCCATTGTTGAGATTGATACTTTTCTCGTTAATCTCAACGTACCACCGATCTACTTATCTTAAATAAGTTTATCGGATGGTATTTTCTGCCAGAACTCGGTTTGTAAAATGGCGTCTGTGTTCGTCTCTGTGACTCCTAAACCAAAGGTTGAGCCCTTTGTTCCACTTTTGGCGGGCCTCTGTACAGAGACCCTCCAAAGTGGTGCCATTCTGTCTGGGTTACCACAGGGGTGTGGGAGGGGTTTAGGCACCCTGGACCGAGTTGCCTTGCCAACTCAGGTCGCACTCTGGAGTGATTGGCCCAGGTGGTGAGCCTTCCCGCTCACCACTTAGCATGTGTTTGATTGACAGCTAGGCTGAATGAATGGGGGTTTCTGCATAAAAGCAGGGCTTTTGGGACTGGATCTTCAGAAGTCGCCACAGGACCTAAGAATCCGACGAGGGTAACGCTGAGCCGACCTGCACGACGACACCTCCGGTGGAGCCCTGCGGAACCGACTCACCACTTCCCGACGACAGAGGAGATCTCCCTGCCGGAGAGTCTCTTCCCCTGACTGGTGGGAACAACCAGTCCCCTTTGCTTTTTATTCGCCTCAGGACGCAGTGGTCGAATTGCCCGTGCAGAGCACCCGGCAACCGGATAGCCACTACCCCTGTACCGCGACCAAAAGGTGGTGCCTTGTGATGGAGCACTCCGCGGCTGGTCTCTTCCCTGGTGGTGCACCGGACTTCACTTTCTTCGACGACGAGATCATCTCTACTCTTGGCAAAGACCCGACGTGCATCCACCACCAGGAACAACTGCCCCCGCCGGAGCTGCCCTCCACAACAAGGTACCGTGTCCGCCTGGCTTCCCTTTCGATCGGTTCGAGTGAGGTGTCTTAATCCTCTCCTTTCCGTTGGGTCGCCTCCAAGCTTTCTCATTTTGTTCTGAACTGGTTCAATCTGCCGATAACAATTTGCTACAAAGACTTGAATGCATCTCCACTAGAGACTTTTTGGGACATCGCGCCTTGCCTCTCTCCGAGTGGGCCTGGCCTCTGAACTTTATGATCTATTGTGATTCTTGCCTTCCTGCCTTGCATTTTATCCGCGTGGATTGAACTGTGTTGATTTCATAACCTGCCTATCTTTTTCTCTCCCGTCCTAACTAAATATTAGAGTGTCATCTAGGTTGAGGTATACACCTCTGTCTGAAAATAAGTGGTGCCGTAGAACCTAGAGTTGTCGATATATTGTTAGGGGGATTGATCGTTTCTTCTTCGTAGAGTAATTGTTTTTGATTTGTTTGCCGTGATTTGCCATAGTGTTTTCATAGATGTTTTCGTTATAAATAAATACCTTAATATCTTTACACTAAGCCTCGTTGCGTGTTTGCTTGTCTTGCTGTGAAGAATTGCCCTATTTTGTATACTCCACATACTGCTCAACTCTTCTTGAGGGAAGTCTGACTGCTCAGCCACAGCTACCAAGTGAATCTGTGTGGTACAGACTGCTACCAAGTGGGTTCACCGCCAAACACCTGTAGTCCTAAATCTTTTGCAGTGGTCCCAGAGGAACTGCACAGGTTCCGCCTAACACTGGTGTACAGCGGTGGGATTTGTATCGAGTATACAGTTTAGAGTGCTTTTCGACACTGTAGGATAACTAACCACAAAACTTTGCACAAAAGCAACTTTCAAAAACATGTCTACGATGGAAACTTACAGTCAAGAGTCTTTGTCAGGTGAAAATACTGAGAGTCTGCGAGCTCTCTGTAGGCAAGAGAATCTTCCTGTAAAAGGCAAGAAGTTAGAACTGATAGAGAGATTGCTGGCGAACCAAAGTCTGGGTACTGGTCAGAGGAACCAAACTCTCCAGCAACTGTAGATAACAGTAATGGTGTTGATCTGAATCGTAATTCTGATGATAGCGATGAAGAGGCTGACGAGGACGGAGAGGCTAACGAAACTGTCTCCCCTGCTCCTCTACCTGCCTTACCAGCTGTCCTACGGGCCATACCAGGTCCCACAAGTAATCCTGCTTATTTTGA
>CM010933.2:864343946-864374013 GCA_002915635.3 Ambystoma mexicanum
ATGAGTGGGGGCCTGGTGGAGGGTGCCCTGCTGGCTGGGGGGTGGGGGTGGTGGAGACATGAGTGGGGCCTGGTGGAGGCTGCCCTGGTGGCTGGGGGGTGGGGGTGGTGGGAGACATGAGTGGGGCCTGGTGGAGGCTGCCCTGCACTGCTGGGGGGTGGGGGTGGTGGGAGACATGAGTGGGGCCTGGTGGAGGCTGCCCTGGTGGCTGGGGGGTGGGGTGGTGGGAGACATGAGTGGGGCCTGGGTGGAGGCTGCCCCTGTGGCTGGGGTGGGGGTGGTGGGAGACATGAGTGGGGGCCTGGTGGAGCTGCCCTCTGGTGGCTGGGGGGTGGGGTGGTGGGAGACATGAGTGGGGGCCTGGTGGAGGCTGCCCCTGCACTGCTGGGGGTGGGGGTGTGGAGACATGAGTGGGGGCCTGGTGGAGGGTGCCCCCTGTGCTGGGGGTGGGGGTGTAGGGAGACATGAGTGGGGGCCTGGTGGAGGCTGCCCCTGCACTGCTGGGGGTGGGGTGGTGGGAGACATGAGTGGGGCCTGGTGGAGGCTGCCCCTGCACTGCTGGGGGTGGGGGTGCAGGGAGACATGAGTGGGGGCCTGGTGGAGGGTGCCCCTGCACTGGCTGGGGGGTGGGGGTGGTGGAGACATGAGTGGGGGCCTGGTGGAGGCTGCCCCTGCACTGCTGGGGGGTGGGGGTGAGTGGGGAGACATGAGTGGGGGCCTGGTGGAGGCTGCCCCTGGTGCTGGGGGTGGGGGTGTGGGAGACATGAGTGGGGCCTGGTGGAGGCTGCCCCTGCACTGCTGGGGGGTGGGGGTGGTGGGAGACATGAGTGGGGGCCTGGTGGAGGGTGCCCCTGCATGCTGGGGGGTGGGGGTGGTGGAGACATGAGTGGGGGCCTGGTGGAGGCTGCCCCTGCACTGCTGGGGGTGGGGGTGTGGGAGACATGAGTGGGGGCCTGGTGGAGGCTGCCCCTGGATGCTGGGGGGTGGGGGTGCAGGGAGACATGAGTGGGGGCCTGGTGGAGGGTGCCCTGGACTGCTGGGGGTGGGGGTGGTGGGAGACATGAGTGGGGGCCTGGTGGAGGCTGCCCCTGCACTGCTGGGGGTGGGGGTGGTGGGAGACATGAGTGGGGGCCTGGTGGAGGCTGCCCCTGCACTGCTGGGGGTGGGGGTGGTGGGAGACATGAGTGGGGGCCTGGTGGAGGCTGCCCTGGACTGCTGGGGGGTGGGGGTGGTGGGAGACATGAGTGGGGGCCTGGTGGAGGTGCCCCTGCACTGCTGGGGGTGGGGGTGGGGAGACATGAGTGGGGGCCTGGTGGAGGCTGCCCCTGCACTGCTGGGGGGTGGGGTGGTGGGAGACATGAGTGGGGGGCCTGGTGGAGGCTGCCCCTGCACTGCTGGGGGGTGGGGGTGGGGGAGACATGAGTGGGGGCCTGGTGGAGGGTGCCCTGCACTGCTGGGGGTGGGGGTGATGGGAGACATGAGTGGGGGCCTGGTGGAGGCTGCCCCTGGTGCTGGGGGGTGGGGGTGGTGGGAGACATGAGTGGGGGCCTGGTGGAGGCTGCCCCTGGTGCTGGGGTGGGGGTGGGGAGACATGAGTGGGGGCCTGGTGGAGGCTGCCCCTGCACTGCTGGGGGGTGGGGTGGTGGGAGACATGAGTGGGGGCCTGGTGGAGGCTGCCCCTGCACTGCTGGGGGTGGGGGTGGTGGAGACATGAGTGGGGGCCTGGTGGAGGCTGCCCTGCACTGCTGGGGGGTGGGGTGGTGGGAGACATGAGTGGGGGCCTGGTGGAGGCTGCCCCTGCACTGCTGGGGGTGGGGTGGTGGGAGACATGAGTGGGGCCTGGTGGAGGCTGCCCCTGGCTGCTGGGGGGTGGGGTGCAGGGGAGACATGAGTGGGGGCCTGGTGGAGGCTGCCCTGGATGCTGGGGGTGGGGGTGGTGGGAGACATGAGTGGGGGCCTGGTGGAGGCTGCCCCTGCTGCTGGGGGGTGGGGGTGGTGGGAGACATGAGTGGGGCCTGGTGGAGGCTGCCCCTGCACTGCTGGGGGTGGGGGTGATGGGAGACATGAGTGGGGGCCTGGTGGAGGCTGCCCCTGGTGCTGGGGGTGGGGGTGGTGGAGACATGAGTGGGGCCTGGTGGAGGCTGCCCCTGGTGCTGGGGGTGGGGTGGTGGGAGACATGAGTGGGGCCTGGTGGAGGCTGCCCCTGGTGCTGGGGGGTGGGGGTGATGGGAGACATGAGTGGGGGCCTGGTGGAGGCTGCCCCTGCTGGCTGGGGGGTGGGGGTGAGGGAGACATGAGTGGGGGCCTGGTGGAGGCTGCCCCTGGTGCTGGGGGTGGGGTGATGGGAGACATGAGTGGGGCCTGGTGGAGGCTGCCCCTGCACTGCTGGGGGGTGGGGGTGGTGGAGACATGAGTGGGGGCCTGGTGGAGGCTGCCCCTGGTGGCTGGGGGTGGGGTGGTGGGAGACATGAGTGGGGGCCTGGTGGAGGCTGCCCCTGCACTGCTGGGGGGTGGGGGTGATGGAGACATGAGTGGGGGCCTGGTGGAGGCTGCCCCTGGCTGCTGGGGGGTGGGGGTGATGGGAGACATGAGTGGGGGCCTGGTGGAGGCTGCCCCTGCACTGCTGGGGGGTGGGGGTGGTGGGAGACATGAGTGGGGGCCTGGTGGAGGCTGCCCCTGCACTGCTGGGGGTGGGGTGAGGGGAGACATGAGTGGGGGCCTGGTGGAGGCTGCCCTGGCTGCTGGGGGGTGGGGTGGTGGGAGACATGAGTGGGGGCCTGGTGGAGGCTGCCCTGCACTGCTGGGGGTGGGGGGTGGTGGGAGACATGAGTGGGGGCCTGGTGGAGGCTGCCCTGCACTGCTGGGGGGTGGGGGTGGTGGGAGACATGAGTGGGGCCTGGTGGAGGCTGCCCCTGCACTGCTGGGGGGTGGGGGTGGTGGGAGACATGAGTGGGGGCCTGGTGGAGGCTGCCCCTGCACTGCTGGGGGGTGGGGGTGATGGGAGACATGAGTGGGGGCCTGGTGGAGGCTGCCCCTGCACTGCTGGGGGTGGGGTGGTGGGAGACATGAGTGGGGCCTGGTGGAGGCTGCCCCTGCACTGCTGGGGGGTGGGGGTGGTGGGGACATGAGTGGGGGCCTGGTGGAGGCTGCCCCTGACTGCTGGGGTGGGGGTGCGGGAGACATGAGTGGACATGAGTGGGGGCTGGTGGAGGGTGCCCCTGGTGCTGGGGGTTGGGGTGGTGGGAGACATGGGTGGGGGGCCTGGTGGGAGGCTGCCCCTGCACTGCTGGCGGGTTGGGGGTGGTGGGAGACATGAGTGGGGCCTGGTGGAGGCTGCCCCTGGTGGCTGGGGGGTGGGGGTGCAGGGAGACATGAGAGGGGGCCTGGTGGAGGCTGCCCCTGGTGGCTGGGGGGTGGGGGTGCAGGGAGACATGAGTGGGGGCCTGGTGGAGGCTGCCCTGTGGTTGGGGGTGGGGGTGCAGGGAGACATGAGTGGGGGCCTGGTGGAGGCTGCCCCTGGTGGCTGGGGGCTGGGGGTGCAGGGAGACAATGAGTGGGGGCCTGGTGGAGGCTCCCCTGGTGGTGGGGGGTGGGGGTGCTGGGAGACATGGGTGGGGGCCTGGTGGAGGCTGCCCTGCACTGCTGGGGGGTGGGGGTACAGGGAGACATGGGTGGGGGCCTGGTGGAGGCTGCCCTGGTGGCTGGGGGGTGGGGGTGCAGGGAGAAATGAGTGGGGGCCTGGTGGAGGCTGCCCCTGCACTGCTGGGGGTGGGGTGGTGGGAGACATGGGTGGGGGCCTGGTGGAGGCTGCCCCTGCACTGCTGGGGGTTGGGGGTGGTGGTAGACATGGGTGGGGGCCTGGTGGAGGCTGCCCGTGGTGGCTGGGGGGTGGGGGTGCAGGGAGACATGAGTGGGGGCCTGGTGGAGGCTGCCCCTGCACTGCTGGGGGGTGGGGGTGGTGGGAGACATGGGTGGGGGCCTGGTGGAGGCTGCCCCTGGTGGCTGGGGGGTGAGCGTGCAGGGAGACATGAGTGGGGGCCTGGTGGAGGCTGCCCCTGGTGGCCTGGGGGTGGGGGTGCAGGAGACATGAGTGGGGGCCTGGTGGAGGCTGCCCCTGCACTGCTGGGGGGTGGGGTGCAGGGAGACATGGGTGGGGTCTGGTGGAGGCTGCTCCTGGTGGCTGGGGGCTGGGGGTGCAGGGAGACATGAGTGGGGGCCTGGTGGAGGCTGCCCCTGCACTGCTGGGGGGTGGGGTGGTTGGAGACATGAGTGGGGGCCTGGTGGAGGCTGCCCCTGCACTGCTGGGGGTGGGGGTGGTGGTAGACATGAGTGGGGGCCTGGTGGAGGCTGCCCCTGGTGGCTGGGGGTGGGGGTGCAGGGAGACATGAGTGGGGGCCTGGTGGAGGCTGCCCCTGGTGGCTGGGGCGTGGGGGTGCAGGAAGACATGAGTGGGGGCCTGGTGGAGGCTGCCCCTGGTGGCTGGGGGGTGGGGGTGCAGGGAGACATGAGTGGGGGCCTGGTGGAGGCTGCCCCTGCACTGCTGGGGGGTGGGGGCGGTGGGAGACATGGGTGGGGGCCTGGTGGAGGCTGCCCCTGGTGGCTGGGGGTGGGGGTGCAGGGAGACATGAGTGGGGGCCTGGTGGAGGCTGCCCCTGGTGGCTGGGGGGTGGGGGTGCAGGGAGACATGAGTGGGGGCCTGGTGGAGTCTGCCCCTGGTGGCTGGGGGTGGGGGTGCAGGGAGACATGAGTGGGGGCCTGGTGGAGGCTGCCCCTGTTGGCTGGTGGGTGGGGGTGCAGGGAGACATGAGTGGGGGCCTCGTGGAGGCTGCCCCTGCACTGCTGGGGGGTGGGGGTGGTGGTAGACATGGGTGGGGGCCTGGTGGAGGCTGCCCCTGGTGGCTGGGGGGTAGGGGTGCAGGGAGACATGAGTGGGGCCTGGTGGAGGCTGCCCCTGGTGGCTGGGGGGTGGGGGTGGTGGGAGACATGAGTGGGGGCCTGGTGGAGGCTGCCCCTGCACTGCTGGGGGTGGGGGTGGTGGTAGACATGGGTGGGGCCTGGTGGAGGCTGCCCGTGGTGCTGGGGGGTGGGGGTGCAGGGAGACATGAGTGGGGGCCTGGTGGAGGCTGCCCCTGGTGCTGGGGGTGGGGGTGCAGGGAGACATGAGTGGGGGCCTGGTGGAGGCTGCCCTGGTGCTGGGGGTGGGGGTGCAGTGAGACATGAGTGGGGGCCTGGTGGAGGCTGCCCCTGCACTGCTGGGGGGTGGGGGTGCAGGGAGACATGAGTTGGACATGTTTGGGGGCCTGGTGGAGGGTGCCCCTGCACTGCTGGGGGGTGGGGGTGATGGGAGACATGTGTTGGTGATCAGTAGTGCAAGGTGACATGTGGGTTGGCTGGTGGGCATGGCCATGGTGGATGGGTTGCCTGTGGGATATGAGCAGGGGTGCAGGGTAGTCCCCTGTGGTGTGGGCTGCCCGCAGGGGCCGTGGAGGATGTACAGGGAACACCTGGGAGGACCCACATGGCCAAATCACGTGTAGCATTCCCCGGCACCACTGAAATACACGTACCCTGCTGAAATCGCGTGTGAATCTTCCTGCGCACCTCGGAATACACGTACCCAGGCCAATCGCGTGTGGAACTTCCCACGCACCCCGAGGTACACGTACCCAGGCCAATCGCGTGTGGAACTTCCCGCGCACCCCGAAGTACACGTACCCAGGCCAATCGCGTGTGGAACTTCCCGCGCACCCCGTAGTACACGTACCCAGGCTAATCGCGTGTGGAACTTCCTGCGCACCCCATAGTACACGTATCCAGGCTAATCGCGTGTGGAACTTCCCGCGCACGCCGAAGTACACGTACTTAGGACAATCGCGTGTGGAACTTCCCGCACACCCCATAGTACACGTACCCAGGCTAATCGCGTGTGGAACTTCCCACGCACCCCGAAGTACACGTACCCAGGACAATCTCGTGTGGAACTTCCTGCGCACCCAGGAACACACGCACACGCTATTTTTCACACAGCGGGTGTCCCTGTTTGTCGGTACCCCTTTGCACCTCATTTGTCCTAGAGGGCCACTGTATGGCCCATTCATCATGGCTGTATATGGGTGCTTTTTGTTAGCGCACATTTTTTTCAGTCGCAGGGGCGCTACCGCCTGCTTTCTTGTGGCGTACTTGTTTGGCCCTGTGCGCGTCTTTGACCGTGCGCTGGTTTGCCCTATTCGATTCCATGAATACGGGTTGTAGGCGAGCGTGTGGGCGTTCCGCGCACTTGCCTCCTGTACTTCCCCCGTGACGGCCATATTTTCACGCGTTGTTCCCCATTCCGAGTGTTACGCCCTGTGTTCCGCCTACTTTTGTGATGTGCGCCGCGCTATGTGCGATTTCGCAGTGGCCGTGGCGCATGCTGTTGGATGACCTGTGCGCTGGCGTGCGCGGCACACATTTTTAGCACACATCCAATGTTTTTCTCGTGGACGGACTTCCATGAATCGCTGTGCGTTGGTTTCCCTGTGATTTTCGCACTTGCGCTGCGATTTTCGCACTTTTACTGCGATTCGCACGTTTGGCACCTCTGCGCGGGAATTTTCGGTACACATTATTTCCATGAATCGACCCCTATATCTGTTGCATAAGGGAATAGTTTGTATAAACATTACACTATTCATACTCTACACTCACGTGAAGTCATGGGTGACAGTTTATAATTGTATTAAATGAATGCAACGAAAGGTGCACCACTCAGTGTATGGGGAAAGATATTAGAAGCCCTTTGTTTCCCAGTGCTTTTTCCAACTTGTATAGGATGGAGATTGGATGATCAGAAGGTGTGAATCTCTGCTTCAGAAAATCATTGTACGAGAATGTATACTGAAGATTCACGATTCCGCAGCAATGTTGAATATTTGTTTCACTTATTATATGAAAGTGAATTTCTACATTATGTTATGCTGTTGCTCATACACTTCTCACTTCTGCATGTAAGGTGAAAGACATAAAGTTTTAGAGGGTACACATATGAATATACTTTCTACAATAAGAGTAACCAAGGAATATTGGTATAGGAGACATTCCAAGTTTAGCTGCATGATTAGAAACCTAGGCCCTCCTACTTGGTTTGTGACTTTAAGTTCTATTGAGTATGGTTGGGGTGATCTCGCAGAGTGGATTTCTGAAAGTAATCCACAGAAAGAATATGTAGAACACATGACACCAGGAGAATCGTGATCCCTGAATCCTGTAAGTGTACCACGTTTTTTTCATCACAGATTTTTTGCCATGTTACACTTTATATGTAATAAAGGATATGGTCAATTAGGCGCTGTGAACATTTCTTATGGAGGAAAGAGTACCAGGTACGTGGAGCTCACATTTTTATATGCTGTTTCGGATTAAAGATGATCCTCAGTTTGGTAAAGAAAGTGATGGCTGTGTGATGGAGTTCATTGAAAAATATGTTATTTGTTCCATTTCTGCTCAGTGCGTGAATGCTGATCTACGGGACACGGTGGAAAGGGTTCAAAGGCACTCATGTGGAAAGTAATGTCAGAGAACATTCAAACATAAAGACAAGTACTGCACTGAGTGCTGATTTGGCTTTCCAAGGCCTTTGACACCAGTTCGTCGAGTGAATAGCTTAATGTCACCTGTTCAAATCCATGTTACTTTTAAGTCACAGAGAAATGCCTATCTTTTAAAAAGAAATAAGAAATGCCAATACATTAATTATTACAATCCTGTCATTGCTCAGTTATGGAATAAAAATACTGGTGTACAGTTTATTGATGATGATACAACCAATGTTCCTCATTATGTTAAAGAATACATGATAAAAGCTGTAAAGAACAATGCAGCTGAAGTTTGGGCAGATTAATCAGCGGTTAAAAGTATTAGTCAGAAGCATCTAAGCTCTGGCCTGAAGATGCTTTAACATAGAGAATGTGGCAGCCACAAATCCACAGATTGGCTAACTAGTTAGCCTCTGTATTGACATAGCATTAATGAACTTTGGTTAAGTCTTGGACCAGCTAGTGCTAAAAATCAAGTAATGAAGGCTTTGAGTGAAATTGAGAATTTAGCTGAAGCAGTACCTGACAGTACAGAGATTCTGAAAACCAACTTGATTGATGAATATTATCCAAATCGATCTGAAGTGTTGGAGGATCTGTGTTTATATGAAGTAGCACAACCCTACGCATATCGAAATATTGAAACAAACAGTGACAGAGGACGGTTTAAAGTTCATGGATGTACTCGTTGTCTGGTGAGACATGAGAAGGTAAGTCTCATTAACCACATTAAACTGTAAAGGAAACATCATTATTTTATTGTGGTCTTTCGCAGTTGTTCTCCACATGGCCTGCAGAGAGTGATTTGCTTGGAATTTTTGAAATTTTGAAGAATAATTTTTTGCTTAAGAAAAAAAGCTCCATTACATATCTAAAATGTGACCAGTACTTGGAATTACTGGAGAAAGAACTACATCAAGAAGAACTTTTGGCAGCTGAATTGGCAAAAGAGACTCCTGAGGGAAGTCAAGATTCTGCAGCAGGAAGCAGGAAAATGCAGGAAGCAGGAAAATGTGCTTGGTGAGCCAATTATTCATACTTTTGTTGAGCTTGCCATGGTGGAAGTAGAATGTGCAATGCAACAAAGAATAGTTGCAGATGCAAATTGTGATGAAATAGTTAGTAAACTTAATTTAGAGCAAAGCAAATTGCATTACAACATTAAAGATAGGTTCTTACATGGTTTACAGCATGACAAGCGTGAATGTTCATGTGTGGACTACAAACCTCTATTGTTTTATGTTAGTGGACAAACAGGAACAGGTAGACCTTGGTTAATTCATGCAATAAGAGCTATGATCCAAAATGTATTCCTCTTTGTCATATATTTAACTGAACCAACAGGTTTAGCAGCATTTAATGTAGGAAGTGTTACTTTACATAGCCTGTTCATGTTACCTGTGGAGCATGACAACAAACTAGATTATTGAAATCTTGTATCAAGTGTAGCACAAGAAGTAGGAAAAGTTCTTAGAAATTTGAATACCTTGATTGTAGATTAAGCAAGTATGGTGTCTAACTTGATGCTAGCTTTCATTCATTTACAAATGCAAAAGGTTTTGAAAACTGATTAGAATGTTTTGTTTGGGTTTAAACATGTACTGGTTTTTGGAGACTTGTTACAAATAACTCCTGTGAAGGGTCAACCAGTGTTTAAAATGCTGAAATTAAAGATAGTCAAAAAAGTATAGGAAGTATTGGTCATTTTAACCTTTGCAATTGTTTTGAATTCCATAAACTTACCATTAATATGAGGCAATCTGCAGACTTGGAGAATGCAGAAATGATTAATGATATTCAAAGATGTGTTCTTGAGGAAAATGTGAAAGCGGTTTTAAAGGGAAGACTGATGTTTAACGTGTTTCATGCAGATTGCAGATTGCAGTCATTCTGTCATGTTGACTCTTAAGGAAAGACTCATTTCTTGTGTTGCTTTGATGTGCACACTTGCAGAGTGTAACAAGGTAAACTTAACAAAGTTTTTTTTTTACTAAATATCATAGGTTTTTAGAAGCTCAACTTAACCACAACGTCCGTTTAACAAAGTTTTTTTTACTGAATTTCATAGGTTTTTAGTAACGCAACTTAGCCATAACGTCCCTTTATCAAAGTTTTTTTTCCTGAATAAACATATACATAGTGTGAAATTGATAGATGTTTACTAGGATTCCCCTACTTTATATACATATAACATGCTGAACCCCCTGCTAGTGATTTTGATGTCCGTGGACTATGCAAATGTCCACAGACGGACGCGGACAACATCAATACTACCCAAAAATTTAGGGGGTATCTTAAATTGTTCTGTCATGCTATATAAACACTAAAAAAGTTCAAAAAGCAGCACATAAGCACATTATATGTAATAATAAATTAAAAAAATGAAACCTATATATGTAACACATCAACCATCCATTTAAATACCATAGGTACTAAAATGGAATATACCACAACAAAAAAGATATGCCTCCAACATAATTACCTAATTACCTGAGAGAAACTGCACAGCTAAGAGCAACAGCAGACCTAAACAACAGTAAGAACAAAACTTACCAGAAACTAGTAAGTAAACTTCATTTTTCTTATATATTTCTAAACTCTCTGTATTTGGTACAGTAAAAGTAATATATTTTTTTTTACATGTGCAATACTTTGGAATGGCTTGAGGAAAATGTTCCACGTGAAGAAATGTCTGAAGACATTGATACTAATGGTAAACACTTCTCTATATAATCAAATTAATAACCATTACTTTATGTGTACTTAACATATATATATATATATATATATATATATATATATATATACATATACATATATTATATATATATATATATATATATATATATATATATATATATATATATATATATATATATATATATATATATATGTAAACAGAAGGGTAAAGGTGCTGGGGAGGAGAAAGCTCTCCCACAAACACCTACCAAAAAATGCCCAAGCACACAAGACTTAAATTGTGTTCAAAATTTCATTTTATTTATCCAAAAAGAGTGAACATAGTATAAAAAGCATACATAACAATACCTAAGCAGACCAGGTGTCATGCAGCACTCACCCACAGCGGGTGGAAAACGCCACGCGTTCCGCTCGACTCGCGAGCTTCCTCAGGCTAGTATGATTCCAAACGTTTGTTTCCTTGTGTTTTTATACCCTTGCACTGAAGGTGATTGGGTCTGCACAGCTGTGCAGCTTACATAACGTAAAAAAGTTGACAGTTACATAACATGAAAAAAAACCTTAACAGTTAATTGTTTAGAACTCTATGGTTCTGATTGCAACAAATCCGCCATTGTTCAGTGTGTAAATACATAGTTGCCCACATTTGTGAGTTGCCTAATTCCCCATTACTATACTGGGTGTATGCCAGCTGGCAATAAGCTATAACAGCCCTTCACCTTCACTTGCTTTACAATGTTAAAAGAAGTGACCACAAGTAAAAGCACTAGTGCGCCTATTTAATTTAATGCTTAACCGTGATAGAAAAAATGTCTTCACGGTGCTGCTCTCTTCCCGCTAGTGGCATAAAATGTGTGCTGCTACTGCCCTGAAACCACAATGCCCACTTCCGTATAGTAAAATAAGCCTTCAAGTGAAGGCCCCCTATATATGCACACTATAAATGCAACATGGCAATATCAGTGTATGGCCATATAAAAACAACAATGGTGTTCACTACACGGGGCGAGCATCTGTGGTATAGACAGTCTGATTCTCAATGACAAATTAAAACAATATCACGATTGGTGAAAAGTCACCATATGGAACAAAGTGACTAATGCATTAAAATACAATATAAGACAAAAGCTGAGACCTGAGTTCCTATTCAGTGCAAAAGTATGGCTGTAAAACATCCAGATATCCATAAATTTAAATGAATATCGAAGTGTGTTGATTCATATAATAATCACAGCCAATAAGAGGGAGGGTCTACCTAGATCGGTATCATAACTATAGACAATAGTTTGTAAACTTGTGATAATCATATATGCAGTATGAATGGACATATCAAGGTGTGTTGTTTAATATAGATTAGCACCTGGATATCAATGTTTAATTCCTCATTCATATAGGAACACATACATCTCTGAGTCTATATTTAGACCATTGGGTTTCAGAGAATCATATTTGCGTAACTTGAGTTCTCTATTGCCAAGTCTTTTATGTTGTGGTATATGGGCTAGTCCCTGGAAACTCATTTCTTTTACATTATTGCTGTGTTGTTCAGCAAAATGTGTTGCCAGTGGATAGGTTTGATCTCCATTTTTTATAGCCCTATAATGTTGCAAAATTTTCCACGTGAAGAAATGTCTGAAGACATTGATACTAATGGTAAACACTTCTCTATATAATCAAATTAATAACCATTACTTTATGTGTACTTAACATATATATATATATATATATATATATTATATATATATATATATATATATATATATATATTATTATTTTTTTTAACAGGCCGTACAAACATTGAAAATAATACACCAAAAGAAACATTAGAAAATACTCTACAGCGCATGGAACAAAAAATGGACATGCTTATGGAAAATGTCAATGTTTTGAAACATTTTGTGGAGGACCACATAAAAGAAAACATTAAATATCATTGTCCCACATGCACCTGTTCCCCTTCTCCATGTCCCAGTCAACTATCACCAAACCCTCAACACCAAGAAAAACTATTTGATGAGACATCCATCCCTTCATCCCCCGCCAATCCATCTTCTCCAAAGCCCTAATTCCCCTGTGTTTGTGACAGTTTCTGCTTCCCCATCTCTTTCATACATTTTATATCAATACTTAATAAAAAAATAATAAGTGTGTTTTACTTTAGTCCTTTGTAGTTGGGGTGTCCACGGACAGCGCTGTCCCTAATTAACCAAAATGGGGGTGTCCTTAGAACACTCTACCTGTCCGTACTGTCCGCAGGCAAAATTAAACTGTTCTTAGAACGCACTACGTGTTCGAAATGTCCGCAATTAACCAAAATGGAGGTGTCCTAAGGACACTATGGGCCTCATTACGAGTCCGGCGTTAACCGAGGTGGTAAAACCGCCTGGTTAACGCCGGACTCGTATTACCATTCCGCCTCCGTGATTCCCGGAATTACCGGGCCATCACAACCCCGGTTTTCCGGGAATCACGGAGGCGGAATGGTGTAAATCCCCATTCCCATTGAGTCCTATGGGACTCAATGGGAATCGGGATCATGGAAACACCGGCAGCATCTTGTAATGCTGCCGGTGTTTCCTCGTCCGCCTGCAGGCGGGCGGTGTTAAACCCGCCAGGTCAGACCTGGCGGGAACATCACCTCCCGCCTGCAGGGGTCGGGATCAGGCGGTCCGGAAACAACGGTGGCGGCGGGTTTACCGCCACCGTTATTTCCGGACCGCCACGGTCGTAATGAGGCCCTATACCTGTCTGTACTGTCCGCAAGCAACATGGAACTGTTCTTAGAACACACTTGGTGTCCGGAATGACTGCAATTAACCAAAATGGAGGTGTCCTAAGAACACTATACCTGTTCGTACTGTCCGCAAGCAACATGGAACTGTTCTTAGAACACATTGGGCGTCCGAAATGTTTGCAATTAACCCACAGTGGAGGTGTCCTAAGGATACTATACCTGTCTGTACTGTCTTTAGAATATCTACACACATGCAGACAACACCCATAAGTCCTACAAAGATTGCGCCTGTCCGTAACTGTCTGTATTACTTGTGTGGCACTTTTAATTAGTTTGAGGACCCGAATACTGTCTGTAGAACATTTGCACACATGCGCACAACCGGTCATGTGCATTTGGTGTCCTGCGGACACCGGTTCCCTTCGCCGACGTGTTCGCGACATCATCATGTGACCGCACCCTCGCTGAGCGTGTGTCCTGAATTGCAGACACTGTTCGGAACCGCAAAGTACTTTTTTGGGCAATCCAAAGTATTTTACAGTAAATATTCACCATTGCACATGTCCCAGACATTGGCCCTGACTGTCTACATACTTTTTGGAACTTTTTAAGCCTTTTTGGGCTGTTTGATCTGTCCATGGACAGCGCGGCTGTCCGCGGAGCGTGCAACTGCTCCCCTATAAAAGGTCACACCCCAGAGCTCATCCTCATTGTGCTTCTGCCTATCTGACAGGGCATTGTCTACTTTGGCTGCTAATCTTCCAGATTCTGCTGCTCTTGCTGCTTTCCATCAGACCTGATAGCATTTTAGCTTGCTGATCCAGCTGGTGCTACATCTGCTTCAGCACCACCCCAACCCCCTCCACCACCACCACCTCCCCAAGGGCCTGGAGAGGGGAACAGGAATGAGGATGTAGAAGAGGATGTGGAGGATGAAGAGGATGAGGTAGTGGTCACCTGCAATCAGAGCCACATGGTGCTGAGTCGTGGGAGGCCTGGTTCATAAAGCTTTGGTACGACATCTATGAAGCGACACCTAAGGTCATTCCATGGTGGGGCCGTTCGCAAGGTTGTACCTTGTGATCAATGTAGTAGGTTGAGATCCTCTACCACATCCTCCGTTTCCGCTCCTGTCACCACAAGGGACACTCCTGTGGGACAGCGCATCCCTCCAGCTGCCTCACAGGCCATTCACAATGCTGTTGACTCTTACCTTTTGAGGGTCACAATATTGTGTATGTACTGCGACACAGTACTCTGCAGGGGGGAGAGTCTTCGGAGTGCTTTCGAGACTAATGTCAAGGAGCATGAGAAGGTCTGCCCACTACCTAAAAAATAAGGCCCACCCTACATCTTCCTCTCTCCACCTGCCCTTTCTTATCCCTGTGGTTGGTGTCCCTTCCTTACCCCCTTACCCATCCTCTCCTAATGTGTCTTGTGTAAACAAACAAAAAAAAATATAAAACAACAGAAATCTAAAAACCATAAGGCTCTTTTCAGAGCCGCCTTTCACAGTCCAAAAATATAAATGACAAATAAATAGTGCAGGGCCCTATGCATTTTTTAGAAGTCTGCGGACAGTTAGCGGACATCTAAATATTTGGGGTGCTGCCCTATCATAACCATTGCACCTTTCTCTGGGAGGAAGTGGTGGCTCTGAAAAGAGCTGTTTGGTGGTGTTTGTTTGCGTTTGACAAACTTGAAATGGTCAACACGTACTGCAAAATGGATGGCTATAATTCCAAAAAAGGTTATAATGCATTTTGCACATTTCTCAGAAAAATCTGATTGCCAGCATGAGTAAGATGAACGCCATCTCTGCGAAGAATGTATGTGCTTCGAAACATAATATTTTCATTGTGAAAAGAGGACATGCCAACATCTCTTAGAAAGGCACGAACAGCCTTATTTACATTGCGCCTCGCTGTCTCCGATTGTGGACCAAATGAAGAAGAATGCAACCACATTTGTCTCTGTGCAATACGAGAAAAAATGAGTTGAGAATTTGGAAACATATCCATCACCTTCCCAAGTCCTTCTTTCATTGCAAATTGCAAAGACATTCCAGAGACATAGCCTAAACTGTTCCCTCCACAATGAATTATAATTATGTCTTGATAATGAACTCTCTCCAAACTAGCACAGAGAGGTAGCAAGTCCAACCACTTCATTTCACGCACTCCATGCCAGTGCACTTCCACATGAGGGAATCCAAGATCTGAAGCCACCCTACAGCGTTCTGCATGCACCTCCAACCAATGTATCCATGCGTCTACCAACATCCATATAATCTGTTTTCTGAAACACACAGCCATAGCTATCTGTTCTTCTCTCAGAAAAAAAACATTCTGACAAACTCTCTCCTTACACAACACTCCTTACACAACACACCCAGTAAACTTCTGACCAATCCCTTGCTTTTCTCATTCTCATTTGCATGCCTTTCCACCCTAAAATCCCTGTATGTAATACGCAATGTCCGCGGACTACCGCCGTGTCCGCGGACATATCGAAAAATATGAGCGTGGTGTATTTAAATTTAAATAGTGTGCCCCATTTCCCCTTTGAGGTTGGCTCTGAAAAGAGCTGTTTTTTTCATTTTGTTTTACAGATGCATGACAGACACCTTGGACAGCCCTTCTACCCTTTCCACTTCACTCTCTTTGCCATTCCCTCATTGGATATAGGTAGAAAGTCACACAACCATCCACCAATCACATCCAAGACCTCTACATCTAACTCCATCATCGGAGTTCAGCACTTCAAATGTACTGTGGTACAAGTCTCATATCATTGGAAAGCAGCTACTACAAAAAACTACTGTACAAGTCTCCAAGATTTCTACTTGCAGCTACAATCATATCCAAATGCAAGAATACAAACTACAGGTATGCATATTTTCTGCACAGTGCATGAACAACTCTTATGAATGCATATAAACTGAGTATCTGCTACTTAACCTGAATAACCTATAAAAAAAGTACTGTCCCTTTTCCCATCTGCTATAATCATCTCTCACTTACAAACCTGTATGCTATCTATTTTTTTTTACACACACAGCCATCTAAACAATTATAATATTAAAAGATGGGAGAAATAACAGTATAATTATAGAAAAACACTTAGTAGTGTATTATAAAATGACACACAGTCAGGATAAGATTATGTATCTTCATACACTCACACAGATAGACGGTATCATTGAAAAGCTCCCAGCTGAAATAACACCACTGCCTATAAATCAAATTCTTCTATTTTATTACCCATACCTTGACAAATGCATAGATTCCATGCTTCTCTATACAATTTCTACCATTTACCTTATGAAAATTGCAAAATAAGTATATCTTTTTTTTCTATCTCCTAACATCCAATAACACAGCCTTAAAAAACCAAGTGAGTTTCACACACTTAGTATTCTACTCGATTGCAAAGCATATTGAAGTAACATACTGTAAGTAAAATATAAAGCCTGCACATAGTCAAAGGAAACTGCATTCACACAATATGTTCTCTTATCAAACAAGAATACTATTACAACAAAATACAAATAAATGTCTAAATTAACATCAATGCTATAAACCCACAAAATTACTAACTTCTTTCTTTTACAATTGCAGTGAAGACCACTCTCCTGAAAAGCAGCAACATCTGAAGTACAAACAACAACTTATAAATAACCTGCTCATACCAAACAAAAAATGTAAGTACAATACTACCATAATATTCTTACAGTTACTCAAACTCACTCTGCAGTTGATTCATTGAATTTGTGCACCAAAAAACAGAGATTTGTACACAATTCTGCCCACAAATCCCCATTTGTTAAACAGTGATTAACAGGCAGAATGGCACACAAATCTCCGTTTTTCGATACACAAATAACATAACTCAGCCCCTAGAATGTTAATATTACAGAACAAAGAACTGTTTTAATTCTATACCATTAGATTTAGTATTAGTACTTCTGCTCACTACTAGCTTATTTTGTACTGTCATGTGAACCCAAGTACAGTAACACTCAAGTACAAGAATAGACTTCCCAACTAGTTGTAGCTGCCCAATGCACAATCACACACCACTACATATATATTTACCATTATAATTACCCACTCATGCACACAGCACACATACATTGCACAACAGCCCAACCCATACATTTATTTTTCAACAGACCCCAAAGAATGCCTACCAAAAACCAAGTCCATAGAAAGCAACGCAGAAGTAGAGCAAATGAAAATAAAAGTGTCCAAAATAAGCATCCATCTCTAGCAGAATTTGTATAAAAAGTTATAACAAAAGATTTAATAGAGTCATTAAGCGAAACAAAACAAGCTTCCAGTACAAAAGCTTTTCCTCCTCTTTCAAAATGTAAAACAAAAAGTGATTTACAACAATTCAGCTACCATTACTGCTAACACTGCACCTATAAATCTTGATGTATTGGCAAGTAACCACACCAAAAAAAGTATATTAGAAAAAATGTTCCGCCACAGAGTCCTTCAAAATCTTATTAAAACAGGGGAGATAACATGAACAACCCTTAAAACCTACCGTAGAAAATTAATTTTAGAAGCTTTGATAGACAGTGCAATCCTTCTCAAAGGGAAGTTATTTATTTTAGTTTTAAACAGAATGAAACCACTAACAAACTAACTACTAAATTACAAAAAAGAGTTCTAAATAAACGGAATGTCAACAAAAATAAATTCTTAAATATCTGTGGAGGTGAATGGAGTCACACCACCAACACAGAACCATATTTCAATGAAGAAGCATTCATACAAAAGCAAACAACCATAATTGCCATACATAGCAGTGGAAGAGGCTATGAAAAACTTAATACCATTATGGAACAAGAAATACTGCTTACAAAAATGTCCCAAGAAAGATCAGTATCGCCTCTCCGTTCAACTGAACCAGAACGTCCAGTATACAAATGGCCGTGCACGTCAATGTGTAACATTGGCAAAAAATCTTTCAAATGTTTATGCCAGTTCCTCAATCAGTATGTGAAAGGCAAAGACAGAATCAAAATGAAACTACTACAAAATACGGATACCTGTCCGGTGCTCAAATGCACAGGACTACAAGAACATCCATTAGACTGCATTTCAGGACCTATTTGCAAAAGCACTTTCCATCATATCAAAATTATTTCAACACATCATTCAACTATAAAAAATATAGTCTATAAACTGTACTATGCTAAAAGTCCTGCTTTAGCACTAGCCAATTTAAATAACAATCTACTACATGGTACAGCCAAAGATCTAATTGAAGAAATAGAGCATATGCAGAGAAAATATTTTGGAAGTTAAAGGCACTTACAAAATGCAATACCTTTACAACAAACTAGCAACAATTGTACAGACACCAACCGTCTACTACACACATACAAAAAAGCAATACTACAATTTAAAAGTACATCCGCTGAAATACCAAACCATGTGTGTGTGTGTTGCCGCAGAACTTTTTATAAAAGTGACAAAGTAACACAAAACCTGTAGATGTAAAATACAAAATAGAAGACAATGAAGAGTCCAAATGGTTTGAATTATCTCTGCACCTTATATCAGAAAACAAATATGAGACAAATGACCCCTTAATACTTTGCACTTACTGGACTACAAAACTTGACAACAACCAAACTCCTTCACGTGCTATCACAAATAATTTGAATTATTCCCACTACAAAACCCTGCAACAACTCAATTTATATGAGAACATATAATTCAAACAGTGCACCCATTTCAAGCAATAATACGCCTTCAACCAAAAACAGCAAACATTACCTCCCTCTGAATTAGTGAAAGGCATTCAGTGGCAAATTAGTTTATTTACCATTAGATCTGAAAGAAAATGTACACACTTCTGGAGTGCAACGTCCAATAGAGCAATCTTTAATTGTCTTAGTAAATGTGTACCTACAAAAGACAAAAAAATTGGCAACAACTCGTAGACTTACATAAAGTTAGACAAGCCTTGCAATATCTAAAAGACAATAATGAATACTACAAAGAAATGAATATTGAAGAAAACTTGAAGGAAACCACTAAAATAATTCAAGAGTCACCAGAAAGTGGTCAATTTGAACTTCTAGATCATGCTACAGTATCCAATATTTCAGATCAGTATACAATTTATCCATTGCACTCTAGTGACACCATAGATGATGCACTAGAAACATACCAAAAGCTACAAACCAAAGGATCACCAATCAGCATATGGGAAAAAAGTATAGAAGCACATGCTTTTCCTCTACTCTTTCCTACTGGAAAAGGAGGAAGGTACGATGATCGACCCATTCAGATTACAGCATCAGAATACCGCTCGTCACGATTGTATTCTGAAGATCCCAGATTTAGACAAAATGTGGAATACATATTCCACCTACTCTTTGAAAGTGAACTAGCAACTCGATGCTACCGAGTTGCACACACATTAAAATCAGGTACCCAATTTCAAAATATGTCAGCTACGCGATTACTACAAAAAGTACAAGAAAAAATGAGGTTCTACAATAAAGCATAACAAATCTGTTAGCAAACATGCATGGTACTAAAGAGTACTGGTTCAGACGTCGCAGAGATGTATGTTGTATGATAAGAAACCTTAGCCCGCCCACTTGGTTTGTTACATTAAGTTGTGCAGAATATGCATGGGAAGATTTACATGATTTCCTACGCATAGCAAACAAAAACAAAACAAACATAGATATACTAACACCTGGAGAACTTTGCTCTCTAGATCCTGTTAATGCTTCAATATATTTCCATCATCGTTTCATTGCTATGCTACACTTTATTTGTAATAAAACTGTTCCTCCCGTCGGAGATGTGCAACACTTCTTTTGGCGAAAAGAATACCATGCCAGAGCAGCACCACATATCCACATGCTTTTATGGATTAAAGATGCTCCTAAATTTGGTCAAGACAGTGATGCCACTGTTTTACAGTTTATCGGAAAATATGTCACTTGTGAAATTCCATCAGAAGCAACAAATAGTATCTTCATGCACAAATTGTACAATTTCAAATACACAAATGTGAGAAATATTGTCGTTGCAAATACAAAAACAAAGGGAAACACTACACCAAATGCCGCTTTGGTTTCCCTAGACCAGTTACAGAAACAGGTGAAGTAAACAAATTCATGTCTTCAGTTAGACATAGTCTAAAAGGTAAATCACCTAAGAACACATATTACATAAAAAGAACAAAAGAAGCAAAATATATCAATGATTACAATGCAATCATTGCCCTCTTATGGAATGCAAACATAGATGGGCAGTACATTGCAGACAATTCCTCTGCAGTTGCACAATATGTTACAGGCTACCTAACCAAAGCAGAAAAAACAGAGCTGCAAGACCTCTGGAATGACCTATCATCAGACAAAACACTGTCTCAGAAATTGTACAGCTTGGGCATAAAAATGTTCTCGCATAGAGAATGTGACTACTATGAAGCTGCAGAACGTTTAACCGGTACTGCTTTGTATGGAAAATCTGAAAATATAGTATGGCTAAGTCTTGGTCCTGCTAAATCTAGAAAAAGAGTTTTCAAATCATATGACGACATAGAAACAATAGCCAAAAATGATCCCAACAGCCAAGACATTTTGAAAAATAATTTACTAGACACGTACTACCCAAACAGAAGCACCACTTTGGAAACCATGTGTCTATACCACATAGCCCAAATCTTTACATACAAAAATAATATAAATCCCGATGAAAACAAAGGTAGATACAGAGTGACAAATTGTGAAGGCATGCTTAGTGTAACTTACCAAAAGAAACTTAGTTAATCATATAACATTGTCATTAAAAACTCCTCAACATAAAGAACTACATTGCATGTCCCTGCTACAACTTTTTAAACCATGGAGAAAAGAAGAGATACTAGGTATGTATGACTCTTATGAAGACACTTTCAAGGCAAATGAAAGCACTATAACCTATGTAAACTTTACACAGCATAAAACAATGTTGCACAATGAACAGCAACACAAAGAAGAACTCCAGGCTCAACTAGATAAAGACACTCCTGACAGTAGTCAACCTTCTGAAACAGAAAGCCAAGAACAACTGGGATAGACATTAATAGCAAATGAGGCAGAATTAGCTATGACAGAAGTAGAAATCAGCATGTGTCAGTATGAAGAAGATACAGAAGATTTAACTGTAGTACAATCAAAACTAAACAAAGAGCAGCATACCATTTTTCAAGAAGTAACAAAAGAAATTGCACATGGTGTACAACAAGAAAATTAAGAATGTACCTGCCAAAATTACAAACCTATACTACTATATGTCAGTGGCGAAGCTGGTTTATGCAAAACATTTTTAATCAAAATCATCAGCAAATTCCGTAAGCAATTGACAAACAACAAACTGTTAGCTGTTGTAACTGCCCCCACAGGTTTAGCTGCATAAAACATAGGCAGTGTCACTTTACACTGATTACTACTCCTTCCAGTAGAACACCAAAACAAATTAGAATATTCCAAACTTTCTACAGAAGCTGCAATGGAATTACGCAGAGTGTTAAAACAAATGAAAATGCTGCTAATAGATGAGATGAGCATGGTCTCCAATCTAATGTTGGCTTTGATTCACCTCATATTACAAGAAGTACTCAAAACAAATTTAGAAGAGCTCTTTGGAGGAAAAGACATTATTGTTTTCGTTCGGAGATCTTCTTCAATTGACACCGGTGAAAGGTGAACCTATTTTTATAAACCTTAGGACACAAACTCTGCTGTAAAACTGTTGGCAGCATAGGAAATGTTAACCTTTGGCAACATTTTCAATACAGAGAATTAACAGAAAACATGCGCCAGTCTGCAGACCTCACCTACGCCAACATTTCAAAAAGTGTTAGAGTTGGTGTACTATCTCAAGAAGCACAAGCAATACTAAAAACCCGGCACATCCATGCACATTATGGCCATAATGCATGTGCTACTGATGTCATGGAACAATTAGCACACACAAATGTCACTTGTATGTCCTTGATGCCAACTATTGCAAGCTGTTCCAAGTTCAATGAAACAATGTTGAAAAAAGAAATGCAACCAATAATTTTTTTTTATTTTTTATTACTTGTATTTAATCATAAAAAGATTTTTACAAGAGTGAATTTCATCTGGTCGATTTCATATTCGCATTGCGTCTTAAGATCAACGCCAGCCTTACAGTTAGATTAGTTGTTAGGCCGTTGTAAGCCCAACCTCCGGTGTCAATTTTGTTCTTTCCATTGCCAAGTTCAAAAGTTTAGCAGCTGCCGTAAGCCATTGAGTCTTTTCTCCTGTAATAAGGTGATTCCACTAGATGTATTTGTTTCCCGCGAAGGAGGTGGCCGTCAAAGGGGTGAAGTAGGCAATCCTGGCTTGATGGAGAGCAGGGCATCGCATCAATAGATGTTTTATCGATTCAATCTCTTCGGGGGTTTGCACAGACTCAACAGGTTTTTTCCTCTGAACCTGTTCTGATCGCTAGAATTTCTTGTGTTGGTAAGACATTTAGGCGAGCTTTTAAGAAAATTCTCATCAGTGATTTGTCGGGGTATCTATTGCAATAATCCATAGGTTCTTTCAATTTATTCATATTCATAGGAAGGTGGGCTAGAAGTTTGTTTGCTGATGCTTTTTCAATCGTGTTAAAACATTCCAGTTTTATTTTGATCCTAGTTGGATTTTCCTTCAGTTCTTCTTCGGTACACACTATTGTCTGTAGTTGTTGTTTTTGGTCCACAGCCCACAGATTCATAGTGTGATTGGAGCCTTTTTCAATTTCTTTTGCCATCATTCGATAGATTTCGAGACTCTCCAGGTGAACGATTTTTCTATAAAGCTGAAGATAACTGTGGTCCACCACTGCTTTCAGGGACAGAAGGCCAAGTACTCGCCTTATAGGAGCTATCGGGGTAGAGTTTGGTAGACCCAGGACCGTTCTCCATATGTAGCCTTCAAGTTTTTGCCAGAGTAGTGGAGGGATTTAAGGTGTGGCGTCCATGCCATAGGTCAACGAAGGAACAATCTTCGCCTTGTAGTAGATTATTGCCGGTTGAAGTGAGAACTTGCCGTATTTTCGGTCTACTAATCTCAGTTGCGCTGTTAGATCTTTTGTTTTCGACCATAAGCTAACTTGCATGCTGCAAGATTTCTTCGAGCTGTCAAGTTGTACTCCCAGATATTTGAATGAGTCCACCACTTCAATTTGTGTCTCGTTGAGATGCCATTGAAACCGCTCCTTCTTTTTACTGGCAGGTTTTTATAGGATCATTATGTTTGTTTCAGATTTGTTAATCTCCAAGTTATTTTCCTGTATATAGGTTGAGAGATTATCCAGTTGATGTTGGAGACCAACCTGGGTAAGATCGAGTAGAATTAGGTCATCCGCATACAGCTGTCTTGAAATTCTTGCCGACCCTATTTTTGGTGGAAATGACCTGATCTTACTTTGGCTATCTTTGAAATCCCCCAGAAAAGATATAAACAGCGCCGGAGCCAGAGGGCAACCTTGCTTTACTCCGCGATACGTCGGGATGGAATTTGATAGTAAGCCTTGGTTGTTTAGGCGAACTTTTATGCTGGTGTCGCTATGTAGACTGATTATGGGCTCCAAGATCGAGTCCGGACAGTCCCATGTCCTCAGTTTTGCCCACAGTGTCTGCCTGTCCACTCTGTCGAAAGCTTGAGATAAGTCGACAAATGCAAGAAAGATTCGAGGGGCTCCTGACAGGACTCTTTCTTTAAGTATGGTCAGACACATTATGTTTGCGCTGGTACTTGCATTTTTCTGAAAACCTGTTTGCAGAGGAACAAAACGCGTGGAGGTAAGTGCCCATTTCCGAAAATGTGACAAGAGGGTGGAGGCGAAGATCTTTCCAATAACGTCAAGAAGGGCTATTGGCCGATAGTTCAGGGGGTCTTCTCTGGAACCTTTTTTAAAGATTGGGACGATCAGTGCTTTTGACCATGATTCTGGAACAGTTCTTTTTTCTCTGCACATTTTGAAGATTGAGCTGATAAGATTAGACCACTCCTCTGGATGTTGTTTTAAATCGCAGTTCGCCAAGCCATCAGGCCCTGCTGCTCTTGATGAGTTTAGTTTCATTATTGTGGCTTTGATGTTACTTATGTCAGTCAAATTCACCCACAGTGAGTCGGTTGCTCGTATAATCTCCTCCTCGTTGCCTTCTGGTGGTTGAAACAAATTCAAAAAGTGCATACTCCAGTTTTCTTCTGAGACTGGGTTAATCATGTGTGAATTTGAGAGATTATTGGGTTTGTTTATCAGTGCCCAAAAGTCTCGGTATTTTTTGTTGGCGAGTGCCTTCAACATCTGTTCCGCGTCCGCTTGATACAGGAAGCTTCTTGAATTTTTCAGCCATTGCTTGTAATGTCTTGTTTCCACTTTAAGAGTTTCCCAATCTGATGGTAGGTTCCAAATTACTGCTTCTCTTCTTAGTTTTCTTATAGCTTTGCGTTTGGCGACCAAAGTTGCATTGTATTCATGGGTGTGCTGGTTCGACTGTGTGTTGCCATTTTTTCTTGGCTTTTTGAAAGCCAGAAGAAGTGAAATGTAACTCGATCTAGCCACACCATCTTGCAATGCAGGATCAGACATTAAGGTTGTGAACTGGTCTGTAAGTTTACAGACGTCTGATATGATCATACGATCATACCTAAACAAGTTTGTTGTGGATTAGTCTCGATTTTCGGATCTTAGAACTGCGACTTGGTCCCCTTGTTTCTGCATGTGAGATTTAGTAAGTTGTGATCGCTATGGCTTGTTTTAATGACGCTGAAGGAGGCTATATTGAGATATAGAGATTTGGAGACAAAGATGTAGTCAAGAGTGGCCGATGACGAATCACGTTCCCAGGTTGGAATCAGGGCATCTGGGTCAGTCACCATGGCCGAGTTAAGGAGATTATGAGATTTCATAATTGCGTTCCATGCCAAACCCCTATTTGAAGCAGTTGAATTTATGGATTGTTTTCTTGGAGTCGTGCAAGATGTTACGCAATTGGGGTTGAGGTCACCGCAGATCAGAATATTAGAAGATTTATAGTTAATTGTGATTTCGTCGATTGTGTTGGTCACTTCCTCACACATGTTCGCAGTTGAGGTCTTTTGAGGGTTCCACTACACATTTATTATTGCTACAGCATCCTGTGTTCCAGACTTTGTCAAAAAGGTTTCCGGATTCAGGGGTTAGAACTGCCAAGATTTTATAGGTCCGCTTTATGACCTTTATGATGGATAGACCGGAACCAATCCAGATAGCTGTCAGTAAACCTGACGAAGGAGGGCCTAAAAGTCCCTTGTGTGCCGGAGATATTTCAAGGAAGTAGCCGTCAAGTGCCGGTTTTTCGCGCAGCCACGTGTCTTGCAGACATATGATGTCGTAGGGGCTAAGGTTGTGACTCTCAGGTTCTGTAGGATGAACATTTCCCCTAGTATTCCATGATGCTATGCTTAGGATTTCCCTCACAGGTGTTTTCGAAGACGGATGGGATGTGAGTAGCATCGACTTAGCATCCCCAGATGATTGCTATCATTTTGACCCCGGAGTTAGGACACTGCGAAACCAGCTCCATTTGTCATTCTTTGTTGATTTTTCTGGCTCAGTCGGGGTTTGCTTAGAGACTCTTCTTACGGACCTGTCATTGAACGGCGAGGGTCTTCGTTCATGGTCTCGAAGACGTGGGGTTGTAGCAGGTTTTGGACACCGATCAGACTTGTGTTTTTGTCTCTGATCTTCTCTATGTTCAAATCTTTCGTCGCTGCTTGTCTTATGTGTCAGATGGCTAGTTCCAGAAACTCCTTCCGATGAAGTGCCGTCGGATCTCAGGATCTTGTTTGATACTGATATTGGGCTTCTTCCCCTTCTTACTGATCGATATAAATCTTCAGTTCTGGATCTATAGTTCTCTTTTGGGGAAGTTCTGTGGTCAAGTCTTGGAGATTCTTTCGGGATCGCAGCAGGAATCTTGCATAAGTTGAACCCAAGTGTGCTAATTCCCCATATACATCTTGGGAGAGTTCTTCCAAGGCACTTTTTTTGATGTGCAAGTATGCCTTTGCTAGCTTCTTTCTATGATATGGCTCAATCAGGACAAAATCGTCCGATTTTAGGTTTCGTAGAGATTTTACCTTCTTAAGTGTCTTGAGAACCGTATTGCGATTTAAGACCATGTAATGGTCGATTGTGGTTTTTTGTTCTATTTTGAAAAGATGTGTCTCTGTTAGAGACGGACCTCTTTGTCTGGCATGTTCGTCTCTAGAGCGTCTTGATGGACTGTTTTTGCGGTTTGTATGAGTGCCTGGCACTGGAAGTTGTTTTTGATGCTTTTGAGCCGCCGAGTCCGGTGCTGATTTAAGATTTTTCGATTCTGGTTCAATCGTTTGCGCCGAGGGAGTAGTTACCTCAATAGGATCGATGGTTTGGTGACGGTTCCCTTTTGTATTCTCTGGGCTCGTTATTCCACCTTCTGCTCCATCCAAATGTTGAGTCAGGTCCATCATCGAACTCTGGACTATAAATTCTTCGATCGACCTGGGAGAGGTGGAAATACAATTTACTGAGTTTTTGACGCTTTGAGTTGACTGAGGTAACTTCAAGGTTTCTTTTGATGATTCCTTTTGTTTATTTCTCTTTGTCATCAGGGAATCCAAAGCCAACACTGTTTGCTCTCCGCCTCCTCTTGATTCGTTGATCGTTGCAATTTTCAGCAATGGTTTACTTTTATTCGTCAATATTGTCGTTTGTTGATTTTCCGTAGTCTTCTGATGTTTAGCCACTATTGGATTGGCTTGGGGAAGCTTTTCTGTTTGTTTTTTAAAGACTGGTGCCAAATCTCGTGTCGTATACGGCACTTCGGTCTGGGATTCTTCTTCCACAGTAGCCGGAGAAGCTGGTTTAAGACGGGACAGGAGGTTTTCTAGTCGGCTCAGTTTTGCGTCCCATATATCTCTCTGATATTTATTTTTTTGGTCCAGCGCTGTAATGAAACCTTCTACAAATATTAATTTGGTATGCATCATTGCGACTAGGACCGAACTGTCTTTCAAAGAATCACTGATGGCTTCATACAGCTTTCCGAAAGGTGCTAGAGCTATTGTAATTGCTGACATGATTATTGGGAGATCTGTTTTTTTTAAGGCAAATCTTTGTTGCCTGAGGCTGTAATTTCACTGAGTCTTCGATTTTTTGGGGGGATCTGGGACGTGGTGTTTGTTGAGACGTGAGGTTTGAAGCTTGCAAGTGGTCGTCAGATTGAAAAGACCCCACATCTGGGACCAGATGGTCAGGGAGAGGCCGTTTTACTGGTGGCGTCGAGAATGGGCCAGCTTGTGGTTCCGGGCTATGTTTAGGCGTGGATGAGATTTGTTTGCCCCGTGTTTGGGCAGAGTCTTTAGGGCTAGACAGCTTGGTTAACTCATGTTGATTGTCCTCTGCCACACAAGAGTTGTCAATGCTAGATCGGTTTGCACCGATTGCGTTGCGGGTCGCTCCCTGTGGTTCTGGATCTTTGTCAATTTCTTTGTCCGATGGAACCTTGTTGATAAGGTTTGGTACACCCCTTTCGGGTAGCTCTTCTTGTCTGGGCGCCTCAAAGGCTTCTTTCGATCCCATTAATTGGTTTTTGATGGCCGTTTGAATCTGGGCCTGGTTGGGCGGCCCAGAGGTTAGTTTCCTTGCTTTGCTCACGGGTGGTAGGTCCTTGAATGGCCTCCAAAATTTCTGCATCTGATAATTCTTTGGTTTGGTCCAATTTTCTTTTGAATTGCTTATTTATAAAGTCTTTCAGTGCATTGGAGAGAAGGGGCGCCGTTAGGGTTGCCTTTCCTGTTTTCTTTGCTCTATTTAATTTTGTTTTTGCATTTGTTGTAATCTTTTTTTTTCTCTTATGACTTTGTTTAGTGGCTTCTTGAGAGTCTTTGACTTCTGATTCCGGCAGAGTAGCTAATTCCAGATGGGAACTAGACAAATCTGAATGCAAGTCCGTATGGAGAAGTGTGTTTGGATTCCTTGGATGGACGGGCAAACCCTTTAGGGTTGCACATGGCACTTCCACTTCCACTGCTGTTTCATCATTTCCCTGAGTAGAAAAATCCACCCGATCTGTTAATGGGGGGGCCCGAGGGGCCTAAAGACAGTCTGTATTGCTTGACACTTCTTGAGAGGCGTGGTATTGGGCCTCCACCGTTATTGTCATTGAGTTTGCGATGGAACTTTTGTCCGTCGTGGAGCCCTTTATGGGGCCCTCCGGTTCAGACAGCAGAGCAACGATGTTCTGGGCGGGCTTTGCACTAAAGTCTTGCACCCTGCTAGAACTCGCCGGGCTCAACTTTTCCGCAGTTTCCATGGTTAGTGTCGGAGAGGAGTCCCGTTCTCTAGCGGCATCCGCCTTTACCTTTGCCCGAGGTGACCCGCATCCAAAGGGGCACATCCCACACCCATCGCCCACGACCGGCTGCACAGGGGTCCGGGCCAACCGTCCTTCGACGGGTAATCCCAGAACACCCCTCGTCTCGTTTTCGAGACGGGAAGGCAGAGCCTGTCGGGTGGGGGAGCGGTTGCCAGAAGAAGAAATGTAGCGAGACGGGTGTACCACAACAGGACGGAAGGCGCCGGAGGACCCCAAGCCCTGAATCGGAACCACTGGAGTAACAGGTATGGCAGGTCGTGTGTGCATGTTAGGCTCGGTGATTTCAATGGGCGTTACTGTTTTTGCCATTTCTGAATCAGAAATGTCCGACACATTAAGGGTCGTATTAGCCGATAGACTTGATGATTCAGAAAGAGTTGTTGAGGTACTTCAGGGTTCCGCCTCGACCCTATGGGCAACTTCCAAGTTCTGGTCCTTACTGCCAGTAGGAGCCGTTGTTTGTGTCGGAAAAAAGATAGTGTTCGCCATGTTGGTTAAACTCATACTGGTCGTGGGTACGAATATTGTTGTCTTCGGTGGTAATCTTTGTTCTTTTAGCTTTTTGAGGTTCGGCGCTGATTTAAATTTGATTTTCTTGTTGTCAGCTGTTTTCAGGGAGCTCCGTAGTATTCGGAGGGAGGCCTCCGAGGAGGAGTCCATTGTGCCGGCGTTTACAAGCTGTCGAGGCCGAGTCTCAGGCGTACCAGTCGGCTTCAACGGCTCCATTGTCTGCAGCAGACTGCAGACGACTACTCACCCTCTGCTCACGCTCCGCTCACTGCTGCACGGTGTATGACTGAATTAAAGCGTCTTCCAGCAAAGGACAGCGTAGAAAGACCAGTGTGTGACTGCAGACCACTGCTCACCCTCTGCTCACGCTCCGCCCACCGCTCCGCGGTGTATGACTGAATTAAAGCGTTTTCCAGCAAAGGACAGCGTAGAAAGACCAGCGTGTGACTGCAGACGACTGCTCACCCTCTGCTCTTGCTCCGCTCACCGCCCTGCGGTGTATGACTGAATTAAAGCGTCTTCCAGCAAAGGACAGCGTATAAAGACCAGCGTGTGACTGTAGACGACTGCTCACCCTCTGCTCACGCTCCGCTCCTCCTCATCGACTAAAGGTAACAAGCAGAAATGTTCTTGAAATCCATATGGCTGTTTTTCATTGCCCCCTGGCGTATTTCTTTGGCATTCAGTGGTAAACCTGCATCCTCAGATCAGGCTCTGCACACCTCCTAGTAGTCCCCCCGTTCAACTTTTCCAGCAATAATTGAAATTTGCTCCACAGACAAACTGGACATACATGGTATGACACTACCCATGTGTCAACAACCCACAACAAGATTACATGACTTAGAAAACTCTATCTCCAACACAGCTGGTTTGGAGAAAATATCAAAATTATCTTTAAACTGTAGAGTAATGCTTAAACGTAACCTTGACCTGGAGCAAAGACTAGTTAATGGAGCACTTCGTACAGTTGTTGGCTTTCAAACATACACATGTGACAACAACATTCAGTTTGTCAAATTCTCTTTGACAAACTATCAGAAGTAAAAAGAATAAGACGCTCAACAGCTCGATTCCTTCTTTTCAAAGACATGTATGT
>CM010933.2:864374033-864404687 GCA_002915635.3 Ambystoma mexicanum
GTTTTTTTACTGAATTACATAGGTTTTTAGTAGCGCAACTTAACCATAATGTCCCTTTAACAAAGTTTTTTTCACTGAATTTCATAGGTTTTTAGTAGCACAACTACTGATTTGATGTCCACAATCTTTTTTGCTGTCCGCGGACATGTTCGGACAACAGTACCACTACCTAAAAACTCTGGGAGGGTATGTTTAATTGTTATATCATAACATAGTAACATTTGAAAAATTCACAAAGTAGCACACATACATATTATATGTAGTAATACATAAGTAATGTAACCCATATATGTAACTCACCAACCATTAATTTAAATAAATATGTTCTAAAATGGAATATACCAAAAGAAGATAAATTGACTTCCAACAAAATTACCTCACAGACACTCCACAAATAAGAGCAAGACCAGACCTACAGAGTACTCAGAACATATCTTACTTGAAATAGTAAGTGTACTTCATTTTACTCATATATTTATAAACTTTCTGTATTAGATACAAACAAATATATTAACTTTTTTTTCTCACAGTAATGTCTAGTACTCGGAATGGCTAGAGGAGCATTTCCCACATGAGGAAATGTCAGAAGATAGTGAAACTAATGGTACACACTTTACAATATAAACCATTTAATTATTATTATTTTATATACATTTAACATATATATTTTTTTGTACAGAGCATACCAAAATAGAAAATACCTCTGAAGAAACTGTTACGGATAACACTCTAGACAGCATAATATGGATATATTGTTGACCAATTTTTTTTTTTTTTTTTTTTTTTTTTTATTTGATTCAACTGTTTCACAGTTTTAACAAAGTTTGTCGTTCAAAGAGTTTGTGATCCAGAGGAATTCTGATCTGTTGCGCTTCTGTGTCTAGACAGGTGAAAATGTGCTTGTCAGATTGGATCTTCTTTCTTCAAGTTTATATTCTGGAAGAACTGGCCGACTGCGATTACTGATTTTACATTTCGACCTGACATCAGGATATTCCACCAATATTCCTCCTCCCCGCAACTGCTGTTTTTGGATAAGTGGCCCATGTGTATCATTCTTTTGGCCGCTAGTCCCGGGCATGAAAGCAGCAGATGCCTCAAGGTTTCTTTTGTTTCGGGTTTGTTGCAAAATCTGCAGAGGTTATTAGCCGCAGAGCCTCTGATGAATAGGATTTCTTTCGTGTGTAAAAGATTCAGCCTGGCCCTTAGAAAGGTGTTTCTAATTTGCTTACTTGGACCTTGTAGTAAATAGCTCATGGGTTCATTTTGTTTTTGGCAGTTGACTGGTAGGTCCGCGGCCAGTTTGTAATTGGCGGCCTCTTCCAGCGTTTTGATCCAGTCCATTTGTTTGAATTTTTTTACTGTTTTAGCGGGGTTGCTTTCTAATTCTTCCCATGAGCTTCCAATTTCCTCAAGGGTTTCTGTGTTTCTTTGCTCCCAGGAGGCTAAGATGTTATTCTCTCCTGTTTTGAGTTCTTCCTTTATAAACTTGAAGATCTTCACAGAGGATAGTCTGATTTTCCGGTTCAGCATTAAGATGTTTAGCTTGACTCTTCCTTTTAAAGAGATGACGTTGATTTCTCTGCGAATAGATGCCATCGGAGTAGAATTTGGGAGCATTAGAATTTCCTCCAAAATAAGCCTTCTAGCTTCTGCCAGGTCCGTTCTGGAATCATAGGCATCGCTTCTGCACCGTAGGTGATAGCAGGTACCGCTTTCGCTGTGTAGAAGTTCAACACTGGTTTCAGTGAGAATCTTCCGTATTTTTTGTCCATGAGTCGGCTTGTGTTATCATGATTTTGGTCTTGGCTATCAAGGATTCCTGCATAGGGGTTTAAAAGCGATTTTGCGCTTATCGTGACTCCCCAGGTATCGGAATGATTTTACTTTCTCCAAATTCTCTCCAGCCAAGAACCATTTAGATTTTTCTTTTTGTGTGGTGGATTTTCCAGAATCATTATTTTTGTTTTTGATGAGTTTAGAATCAGATCATTGGTCTCAAGATATTCTCCGAGTGAAGTGAGTTTGCGTTGTAGCCCTATGGCAGTTTGGTCCAGTAATAAGATATCGTCGGCGTAGAGTAGTCTGCCAACCGTTTCGCCTCCAATTCTAGGCGGAAATGTTCTAATGGTGGGGTCCCAGTGTTGGTAGTCTCCAATGAACGCGTTGTACAGTGCGGGGGCCAGTGGGCAGCCTTGTTTCACGCCTCTGTAAGTGTTGATCTCCTCTGAAAGTTGTCCTTTTCCATTAAGTCTGACTCTCATGGATGTTCCAGAGTACAGCTCCATGATTGGGTTCAGGATTGATGTCGGGCAGTGCCCAGTCCTCAATTTAGTCCAGAGGCACTCTCTATTCACCGTGTCGAATGCGTGTGAGAGGTCTATGAACGCCAGGTGTATCTTTGGTCGTCCCTCTAGCACCTTGGCTTTCAGTACACTGAGTAGCATTATGTTAGCCAGTGTTACGATGTTTTTTACAAATCCTGTCTGAAATTCATCATGTAGTTCGGAAGTGACTGCCCAGTTCTTGAATTTATCCAGAAGAAAGGCTCCAAACAATTTCCCAATAGTGTCCAGTAAGGCTATTGGGCGGTAATTTGCTGGGTTGCCTTTATCGCCTTTCTTGAAAATTGGGACTATGTTTGCTGATTTCCAAGATTTCGGGATGGATTGGGTGTCCGCGCATTGTTGGAATATTCGGGCTATGAGTCCGCCCATACTTCGATGTTCGTTTTGAGATCCGTGTTAGAGATTCCGTCGGGTCCAGGTGCCCTTGAGTTGTTCAGTTTCCTTATTTTTTCGCAGATTTCCTTTCATCCTTTTCAATGTCCCATCGATTTTTTTGGGCCTTATTGTTTCTTGGGTGTTGCCCTTTGGTGGGGCGAACATATCCGAGAAGAATGATCTCCAGTGATTCTCTCCGATTGAGTTAGCTAGGGCCTCATTTGAGTTATTTCCTTTCGGTTGATCAAGGCCCAGAAAGTTTTAGATTGTTTCCCACTTAGGGTCTTTAGCATAGCCTCAGAGTCTTCCTGGTACAAAGTGACACGGTGCGATTTAAGCCAGTTTTTATAAGACTTTTTCGCGGATATTGCTGCCTCCTCTGTTTGTTTTGAGGGGCAAGATTTCACTTTGCGTAAGATTCTTCGCATTTCCCTTCTTTTCTCCACCAGTGGTTTATTGTATATATGGTTTGGCTTTTTTACTGCAGATTGAGCTTTCCTTTGTTGTTGATATGGGATCAGCAGGGGATAGTAGTCAGGTGGATTTGCTTCCCCTGGCACCGCAATAGTTCTTTCGAAGTTCCTTGTAATGGTTCTTATTGCTTCATCAGAGAGTCTTAGTCTGGTCCCTGCACCATTAGTAAGAATTGAAGTAGTCATTTCCTGTCGGTTTGCCTCCGATTTCCTTTCTGGGGCTGACCATGAGGCCGTCAGGAGGTTGTGGTCACTGTTTTGAGTTCTTATAACTTCGTATACAGATATCATTGCGAGCAAATTTCTTGATACGTATATGTGATCCAGAAAGGCGTTACGTGAGCCTTGTTCCCAAGTTGGAGTCTGGTTTAGTGTGGTCGAGATCAGATAGTGGAGGTTATGGAGATCTAGTGCGTCCATGAGCAGTTCCCATCCCTTGCCTCTCCGGTCAGATTCTCGAGTTGTTGAAGAGACGGTAGGAGCCAATGTGGAGTGTGAATTGCAATTCGATGTGGTTAGGCCAATGTTAGGTAATGTTGAATTTAAATCCCCGCATACTATGATGTGATCAATTGTCATCGTATTAAGGCATGTCTCTATCGTTTGGCCGATGATTTCGAGAAGGGCTGTTTCTTTCACGACTTTTGGGTTCCAGTATGTATTTATCACTAGATAAGATGTTGGTTTGTTTCTATTCTCCCAGTCGCCAGGTTTCTGTTCTGATACCAAGGAGGCCAGAATTGACGTATTAGATAGTATTGTTTGTTTGAGATGTAGGCCACTACAGATTCTTACTGCTGTCAGGAGACCTGAGGAGGGCCTGCCCAACGCTCCTTGTGTAGCTGGGGAGAAGTCGATTTCGAAGCCATCTATTGTTGGCTTCCTGAGAAGCCAAGTCTCCTGTAAGCAAAGAAGGTCAAAGGTCCCCAGTTGTACATCTGAGTGTAGTGTCAAGTGAACGAATCCTCTTGTGTTCCACGACCCCATTTTAAGTTTGTTTGTCATCTGGTGAGGGTTACCTGATTCTTCCTTGACTCCCGTCGTGTATACTTGTGGCTATCTTCTTGTTTTTGTGAAGAGTCTTTCCGGCGTCCAGGACCATCTTTTTTTTTCCAGGTCATGACGATTTAGCCGTGAATGGGTGTATTGGTCGCTTGACCTTTTTCTGGAATCGGCTGGGTCCTTTGATGACTTCCAGTTCTGCGGGGGTCCCTTGGGGCTCGATCTGAGACATATTACTCTGTTTTTCGTTGTGTTCGCTCCTGGTGCTACTCCGGGCACTTTTGTGCCATTGTTGGGTGTTAGTGGAGTGGACTGTGGGTCCCATCTGTCTCTATAGATAAGGGTTCTTCTCGTCTTAGGTGGCCTCCCTTGCTGGTTGCTAAAAGGCTCAGTTCTTCCTGGCCCCTGTTCTGATTTCCTCAAGGTTATTGTAGGGTCTATAGTGGGAGATCCGTGTCTTGGGGTTCGTCTTGAGAAACATCAGATGTGTTACTTTCACTCCTATGTGAAGTTTCTGTTCCTGGTGAAAATTGCGAGAAGCGTGGCGAGAGGCTCGTTCTCTTGAAGGGAAACTGTCTTGTTTTGGGGCGTACGATCTCTGGTGGTTATGAGGTCTCGGTCCTTTGATCCTCTCCGTGTATTACGGGGATCTCCCTGTCGCTGTATGATTCTTCCAAATAGTAGCCTAATTTTTTAAGGGCTCTGGCCTCCTTCTTGAGTTTGAGTCTCGTGCTAGCAGAAGATATGTGGATGTACACGCTGTCTATGCTGTGAGGGCCCGAAAATTCGATGACGTCTAGGCAGTCTGATGTTACTGATCTAAGCGCGGGACTTGATGAAATAAGTCCAATATGGCGGTTCTGTTTAGAACCCGGTTGTGCTTTGCTTTAGAATTCGGCTGCAAAAAGAAGGAGCGCGTTGCCGTTGTTCTGTTATTTCTCATTAAGCCGTGGCGTTTCCATCTCTCTCGCGGGATTTCAGTGGAGTCCTCCTAGTGCTTTCCCTTTTTGGCTACGTTCTCTGGAGTCTCTTTTTTGTTTCAAATGCACTCTAGTTTTCCACCTATTGGGAGTGGACTTGTGTTTCACTGTGGTGTCTTCCACCCGTTTTTGGAGCTCTGTTTTAGTTTGGTCCGGCCAAAGACGCACCTTCCCCCCTGTGTGGTGCTGGGGGTTTAGACTCCCACCGTCTGATTTTCTTTGGAGGTGAGTCTTTGTCCTGGCTTCGTTTAAAAGACACTGTTTTTCTTTTGGCTCCCTGATTATTGTCTAGGTTTGGATCTTTGTCTGCCAAAGCGACACAAGTTCCAAAGCGTCTTCCATTAGATCGCTTTCAGTGGTAGAGGGAGATCTGTTGATGTTTTGGCTTTCACTGTTTTGCTGACTAGATTTGAGGTCAGTGGTTTAGTGCGGATTTTGATGTACTTTCTATCTGACGATGGTGAGGATTTATTCGAGATCTGAGATTTGGCCGTAGCCGATTTAGGGAGCACAGGTGGACCGCTTTTACTTTTTTTGTTGGAGCCGAAAGCGTAGGTGTGTCTTCCGAGAGAGCTCTAAGATCTTGTGCTCTTGCTCGATTGAAGTTTGGGGAATTTGAGAGTGCTTTGGTTTCCATTGGTGTGGCCCTCCTGTGCTTTCTTTGTTGGCTCGAGATTAAGACTTAGGAGGGGTGTTTTAATGCTCCATTTGCCGGGGCTGTCGACACTGCTGAGGTATTTACGTGATCCTCCAGACTGGAGTTGGCAATTGTTTTGCCAGTGTCTGCTTTGAAGTGGAATATTTCTCCGGCAAGAAGTTAGTCTTAGACTGAGCTGCTATCGTTTCTCGGAATGTTGGTCCGTTGTTTGAGTGCAAGCGTGTTTTAAAGTCTTCCTGTTTCCATTTTCGAAGTGATAAATCCCTCTAAAAACGTGAGTTTAGTTTGGGTCAGTACCGCCAGTGATGCTTGGTCCTTTACAGAGTCATTCAATGATTCGTATAGTTTTGTGAATGGAGCTAGGGCTATGGTGATAGCTGACATTATCGTCATTAAGTCTGGTTTTTTATTTGGAGTTTCTTTTGTTGAATTACCCACAGTGTCACTTTGTCTCCTGTTCGTTGGCTGTGGGCTGGACGTACATGGCTTAGAGGTTTGAGTTTCCGATTGTCGCCTAGTCATATGCGTTTGAGCGTTGTCAAGTGGTCTGAATGAACTGTGGCTTGTGTTTGCTTGCATGGCAAGGGTTGCGTTATGGGTCTCGTTAAATTAGAGTTGTTTGGCTCTGAGATCCTAAGAGGTGGACCGAGACTGTCTGATTTTCCCACTGAGGGTGTGGCTTCTGCCACCCCCCCATGTGAGGAATTTTCTTTGGGCAAAATTGCCTTGTTGAGGTTGTATAATGAGGCAGAGGACTGTGCGGAAGGCTCTGTTGATGTGAGTTCCGTGGATTTAGCTGGCGGTTTCCCAAAATGCCATCTTTTGTTGGTAAGCGGCTGAGGACTCGAGGTATTGGGGTTCGGGTTATGTGCATTGAAAGTAAGTCTCAGTGGAATAGCGGGAGAGTTGAAATGAACTGATTCCTCTAGGGACCCCTCCAGAAGCTCTGCGTCTGATATCTCACTTTTCTCATTATGATTTCTTTTTCCTTGTTTGCTAAAAAATTTGTCCAAGGTGCCCGCCAAGGGCTTCGGGGCCTCTTTGCTCCGCTTGGTGGGAACCAACTGCTGATGATTCTTTGTAGTCTTGGGCATAGGAGGGTTTATTTTATTTGTAATTCCTGAGATGAATCTATCTTCCCTTTCCGGCGCTTGTTTGTTCTCCTTTGGGATTGGGTCTTTGAGCGGCTTTCTGTCAATAGTTAGTGAGGGGGCCTCCTCTGGGCACTCCGTTGGCGCTGTCTTTGAGGTGTCTGGAAAAAGTGCTGAGTTTTGTTTTGACATGGGTTCGTTTTCTAAATCCTCTATTAATGAACAAGAACCGTCGTCTGACCAGGCTGTTTCCAAGTTTCCCAAGCTGGAGGGAGGGCTGACTAAGTCCTCTCTTGCTATTATAGGATGAATCTCCAGGTCGATTTTGATTTTATTAGGCCCGTCGTAAGGTGCGTTTTTATTGAGCACGTTTTTGGGGTCAGATCTCTTGTCAGTCTCAGGTGTGATAGAGTGCTCGCAGTTCTTGGGTGAGTCTGATGGCGCCGCTGGAGCTAACACAGCGCATCCTCCATCGCATCTGGGGCCATAAACTCCCAAGCCCCCTCCTGTAGGACCTGACCGTGCCTGGGAGCTCTCGCCCGCTGCCTCTTCGCTGGCGTCTTCTGGGTCAAAGTGGCTGCCTGTGGGGCTGTTCGCCACGCCTGGAGAAACTTCGTGCTCTGCAGCTGTCTCTTTTGGGAAGAGCCCCGTCTTCAAGGCTTTCCGGCAGCGGGGAAATCTGGACACGTCTCATCGGAGGAGCCAGCGTGCCCGCCCCTGCGATGATCGTTGGAGGTCGATCCGGCACGTCCGGGCCAGTGGGTAAGTACGGGTCGGGCTTTGTAGGTGGCGTCTGCTCCGCCTTCCTTTTTGCCAGACGTTGCAGTTGGGGTCGAGCCGACGCTCCCAAACCATCCGTCGTCTTTGTGGTATCTGGCTGCAGCTGGATTGTCTCCGGGGTTTCCTTGCCCCGCTCGTTGTCTTCTGTTGGTCTAGCTGGGCCAGCATCCAGGCCGTTCAAAGGCGGGCTGTGCGCTGGTGCTGTAAAGTTCGCGCCCTTCTCAGCTCGGTTTTGTTCCTCCGTGCTTCGCACTCGAGTCGCTAGTTCAAGTCCCTTCGAGGCTTGAGGGAGGGCCATACGAGAGTTGAGGGCGGCATCCCGTGACCCCCCCTGTTCCTCGAGGCCTGACAGACAAGCGAACACTTCCGAACCCCCCAGGAGTTGAGGGACGGCCCCGGCCTGTCATTCTCCGTCCTGGCTGCCCTCAGCGCGCCGTCGCTGTGTGACGAGCCGGCTTTTCCGAGTGGGGCTCTGCTGGTTGCCGGTGCGCCTGCGGAAAGGTAGGCAAGCTGGAGGCCTCCGACTTAGGGTCCTCAATCGACCTCCCCAATGGCCCTCGAACGCCTTGATTTTGTAGTTTATCAAGGGTTCAGGCTTCTGTTGGGGGGGGATAGGCGGCCGCTCGTCTTGTATTTTCTTACTTCTTGAGAAGTGTTTATGAGGGCTACGGTGCTCGAGCCCGCTGTCTTCACTACGGGTTCTCTGGCTTCTTAGCCAGTGTGTTTCTAATTCTGATGCATGTGCCGCTCGATTCATCTTGTCAGGACGTCGGGGCCCTAGCGGTCCTGGCTCGGACTGCCACGGACTGCCTTGACTCTGCAGCCTCGACTCCGCGGCCCGCTCCGCGGTAGGGATGAAGTCTTGTAGACACGCCTTGCTGTAGCAGCAACTGAGGAGAGACTGCCACGGACTGCTTGACTCTGCAGCCTCAACTCCGCGGCCCGCTCCGCGGTAGGGATGAAGTCTTGTAGACACGCCTTGCTGTAGCAGCAACTGAGGAGAGACTGCCACGGACTGCCTTGACTCTGCAGCCTCGACTCCGCGGCCCGCTCCGCGGTAGGGATGAAGTCTTGTAGACACGCCTTGCTGTAGCAGCAACTGAGGAGAGACTGCCACGGACTGCCTTGACTCTGCAGCCTCGACTCCGACTAATTTGAAAACTTGTGTTGAGGAGCATTTTAAAACAAAAACCTCATACCATTGTCCCACATGTACTTGTTCCCCCTCACCATATCCCAGTCAATTATCCCCAAACCCTCTCCATAACCCAAAACATTTTGATGAGACTTCCATCCCTTCTTCACCTGATACCAATCACGTTGAAACCTCTAATTCTCCTGTTTTTGTTTCCGTTTCTGCCTCACCTTCTCTGTCATGAATTGTTAATATATGTTAAATAAAGTAACATTTTTATATTGTGTTGTAATTAGTTTCAGTTTAAAAAAAACAAAACAATTTAGGTGTCTGCGGACAGCGCGGTTGTTCTGAAATGTTCGTAAATAAATGAAAATGGAGGTGTCCTGACGAACACTATACCTGTCCATACTGTTCGCTAGCAAGTTGAAACTGTTCTAGAACACACGCGGTGAACCGAATTTGAAGTACAAAGAACAACTAAGAAGTAACCTGTTCATTTTAGAAAAAAAGTAAGTCGAATATCACCATCATATTTGTATTATTACTCAAACACACTGTAAGGTTAATTCATGCTATTTCTGTGCCTAAAAATAGCGATTCTGTACCATTCTGTCCAAAAATCCCCATTTCTTAAACAGCGATTTACAGCCAGAATAGCCCACAAATTCCTATTTTTCGACACACAAATTACCCAACTCAACCGCTAGAATTTAGATGTTATAGAACAAACAACTGTTTTAATTGTATAGCATTAGATATACTATTTATACTTCTCCACACCACTAGCTTACTTTTTTCTGTCATCTGAACCCCAGTTTAGTAACACATTAATTCAAGAATACTCATCCCTACTAGTTGTAGTTCCCAATGCACAATCACACACCATTACATACACCTTTATCATCTTACTCAAACACTCACACACACAGCACACATACATTGCAGATCACCACAACCCATACCTTCTTTATTTTTTTCAACAGACCCTAAAGAATGCCTATCTAAAATCAAGTCCGTAGAAAGCAAGGCAGAAGTAGAGCAAATTAAAATAACAGTGTCCAACATAAGCATCCATCTCTAGCACAATTTGTGAAAAAAAGTTGAAACAAAACAGCTGATACAGTCATTTAGTGAAACAAAAGAAGTTTCAAGTACAAAAACTTTGCCTCCTCTATCAAAATGTAAACCAAACCAAAAAACAATTAGTAGAAAATCAGCTATCACTACAGATAAAACTAGTTCCTTACATCTTGATATAGTTCAAAGTAAGCATGCCAAGAAAAGTATTTTAGCTAAAATGTTCTGTCAAAAAAGTCCTTCAAAATCTTATAAAAACAGGAGAGAAACCAGGTTCAACAATTAAAACCTATCGTAGGAAATTAATCGTAGAAGCGTTGATAGACAGTGCAATTCTTCTTAAAAGAAAGTTATTCATTTTAGTGTTAAACAAAATGAAACCACTAACAAAACGAATAACTAAATTACAAAAAAGTCTTCTCAATAAACAAAATGTCAACAGAAAGAAATTCTTAAGTATCTGTGGAGGTGAATGGAGTCACACTACGAGCACATAACCATACTTTAATGAAGAAGCGTACAAACAAAATCAAACAAATACAATTGCCATACATAGCAGTGGTCGAGGTTATGAAAAGGTAAATAATACCATAATGGAACAAGAAGTACTCCTTACAAAAATATGTCCTGAAAACTTAGAATTACCCCTCCATTCAACTGAATCAGAACGTCTAGTGTACAAATGGCCAGGCACGTCAATGTGTAACATTCCCAAAAAATCTTTCAAGTCTTTACGCCAATTCCTCAATCAATATGTGAAAGTCAAAGACAAAATCAAAATTAAACTACTGCAAAATATGGATACCTGTCCAGTACACAAGTACACAGGACTAAAAGGACATTCATTGGCCTGCATTACAGGACCTACTTGCAAAACCACCTTCCATGATATCAAAAGGATATCAACACCTCATTCAACTATAAGAAATCTAGTTTATAAACTGTACTATGCTAAAAGTCCTGCTTTAGCAAGAGCCAATTTAAATAACATTCTTCTTCATGGTACAGCAAAAGACCTACTAGAAGAAATTGACTATATCCAGAAAAAATATTTGGAACTGAAACCCACTTACAGAATGAAATAGCTGTAAACCAAATTAGTAACAATTCTACACATGGTAACCTTTTACTACACACATACAAAAAAGAAATACTAAAATTTTAAAGTACATCAGCTGAAGTACCAAACCATGTGTGTGTATGTTGCCGCAGAACTATTTATAAAAGTAACACAAAAACTGTAGACCTATCATACAAAATAGAAGACAATGAAGATTCTAAATGGTTTGAATTAGCTCTCTACCTTATAGCAGAAAACAAATACGAAATAACTGACCCCTTAATACTTTGTAGTTACTGCACTACAAAACTTGACAACAACCAAACTCCTTCACGTGCTATCACAATTAATTTGGAATTATATCCACTACCAAAACCCCTTGAACCACTTAATTTATATAAGAGCATCATAATTCAAACAGTGCACCCATTTCAAGCAATAATAAGCCTTCAACCAAAAACTGCAAAATTACCTCCCTCTGAATTAGTGAAAGGTATTCGTGGAAAAGTAGTGTATTTACCATTAGATCTAAAAGAAAATGTGCACACTCTAGGAGTGCAACGTCCAATGCAACAATCTTTAATTATCTTGGTAAATGGAGTACCTACAAAAGACAAAAACCTTTGGCAAAAGCTGGTAGATTTACATAAAGTTAGAGAAGCCTTGCAATATCTTAAAGAGAATAATGAATATTACAAAGAAATTAATATTGAAGAAAACTTGAAGGATACAACTGAAATAATTCAAGAGACACAAGAAGCTGGTCAATTTCAGCTCCTAGATCCTGCTACAATATCAAACACTTTAGACCATTATACAATTCATCCGTTGCACTCTAATGACACCATAGAAGATGCACTGGAAACGTACCAAATGTGTCAAACAAAAGGATCACCAATCAGCATATGGGAAAAAAGTATAGAAGCACATGCTTTTCCTCTACTCTTTCCTACTGGCAAAGGAGCAAGGTACGATGATAGACCTATTCAAATATCAGCATCAGAATACCGCTCATTACGGATGTATTCTGAAGATCCCAGATTTAGACAAAATGTGGAATACATATTCCACCTACTCTCTGAAAGTGAACTAGCAACTTTATGTTACAGAGTTGCACACATATTAAAATCAGGATCCCACTTTCAAAATATGTCAGCTACACAATTATTACAAAAAGTTCAACAAAAAGTTGAAGTTTTACAATCAAATATTACAAATCTATTAGCAAATATGTGTGGTAATAAAGAATACTGGTTTCGACGTCACGGAGATGTAGGTTGTATGATCAGAAACCTTGGCCCACCCACTTGGTTTGTTACATTAAGTTGTGCAGAATATGCATGGGAATATTTACATGATTTCCTACGCATATCAAACAAAAATAAAACAAACATAGATATACTAACACCTGTAGAACTTTGTTCTCTGGATCCTGTTAATGTTTCAAGATATTTTCACCATCGCTTCATTGCTATGCTACATTTTATTTGTAATAAAACTGTTCCTCCCCTTGGAGAAGTGCAACACTTCTTTTGGAGAAAAGAATACCAAGCCAGAGGAGCACCACATATCCACATGCTTTTATGGATTAAAGATGCTCCTAAATTTGGTCAAGACAGTGATGCCACTGTTTTACAGTTTATTGAAAAATATGTCACTTGTGAAATTCCATCGGAATCCAAATATTGTGATCTTCATGCACTAATTTTACAATTTCAAAGACACAAATGTGGGACATATTGTCGTCGTAAATACAAAAACAAAGGGAAATACTACACCAAATGCCGATTTGGTTTCCTTAGACCAGTTACAAATACAGGTCAAGTGAACAACCTCATGTCTTCAGTTAGACATAGTGTTAAAGGTAAGTCACCTAAAAATACATATTACATAAAAAGAAAAGAATAAGAAAAATATATCAATGATAACAATGCAATCATTGCCCACTTATGGAATGCAAACATAGATGTGCAGTACATTGCAGACAATTCTACTGCAGTTGCACGATATGTCACAGCATACTTAACCAAAGCAGAAAAGACAGAGCTGCAAGACCTCTGGAATGACCTGTCATAAGATAAAACAGTGTCTCAAAAATTATACAGCTTGGGCATAAAAATGCTGTCCCATAGAGAATTTGGATCCTATAAAGCAGCTGATCGTTTAACTGGTACTGCACTGTATGGTAAATCTGAAAATATAGTATGGCTAATTCTTGGTCCAGCTAAATCTAGAAAAATAGTTCTAAAATCATACGAAGATATAGAAACAATAGCCAAACCTGATCCCCACAGCCAAGACATTTTAAAAAGACAATGTATTGGACACATACTACCCAAACAGGAGTACCACTTTGGAAACCATGTGTCTATGCCACATAGCCCAAAACTACACATACAAAAATAATATAAAACCTGATGAAAAAAACGGTAAATACAGAGTGACAAACTGTGAAGGCAGCTTAGTAAAACTCACCAAAACAAATTTAATTAATCATATCAAATTGTCATTAAAGACTCCTCAACATAAAGAAGTATATTACATGTCCCTGCTACAACTCTTTAAACCATGGAGAGAAGAAGAAGAAATACTAGATAACTATAACTCGTATGAAGACGCTTTCAAAGCAAATGAAAGCACTATAACTGATGTAAACTTTACACAGTACAAAACAATGTTGCACAATGAACAGCAACATGAAGAAGAACTGCAGGCCCAACTAGATAAGGACACTCCTGACAGTAGTCAACCTTCTGTAACAGGAAGCCAAGAACCACTGGGAGAGCCACTAATAACAAATGAGGCAGAATTAGCTATGATAGAAGTAGAAAACACCATGTGTCAGTTTGAAGATAAAGAATATTTATCTATACTACAATCAAAACTAAACAATGAGCAACGTAGCATTTTTGAAGAAGTAACAAAAGAAATTGCACATGGTGTACCACATGAAAACAAAGAATGCACCTGCCAAAATTACAAACCTATACTATTGTACGACAGTGGTGAAGCTGGTTCTGGCAAAACATTCCTAATCAAAATCATCAGTAAGTTCCTTCAACAATTGACAAACAACAAACGGTCAGCTGTTGTCACTGCCCCCACAGGTTTAGCTGCATACAACCTAGGTGGTGTCACTTCACACCGTTTACTACTCCTGCCCGTAGAACACCAAAACAAATGAGACTATTACAAACTTTCTACAGAAGCTGCAATGGAACTACGCAGAGTATTGAAACAAATGAAAATGCTTCTAATAGATGAAGTGAGCATGGTGTCCAACCTAATGTTGGTTTTGATTCACCTCAGATTACAAGAAGTACTCAAAACAAACTATGAAGAGCTCTTTGCAGGAAAACACAATATTGTTTTCGGAGATCTTCTTCAATTGACACAATAAAAGGTGAGCCTATTTTTTAAACATTAGGACACAAACTCTGCCGTAAAACTGTTGGCAGCATTGGAAATGTCAACCTTTGGCAACATTTCCAATACAGAGAATTAACAGAAAACATGCGGAAATCTGCAGATCTCACTTATGCCAACATCTTAAAAAAGTATCAGAGTTGGTATACTTTCTAAAGAAGCAGAAGCAATATTGAAAACCAAGCACATTCATGCACTTTATGGTGATAATGCATGTGCTACAAATGTTATGGAACCGTTAGCCCACAAAAATGTCAATTGTATGGCCTTAATGCCAACTCTTGCAAGCTGTTTCAAATTCAATTAAATCATGTTAAGTAAAGAAATGCAACCAATAATGGAAATTAGTGCCACAGACAAACTAGATGTACACGGTATGACACTACCCATGTGTGACCAAGCCACAACAAGACTAGTTTAGAAAAATCGATCTCAAATACAGCAGGATTGGAAAAGATATTAAAATGATCCTTAAATTACAGAGTAATGCTTAAAAGTAACCTTGACGTGGACCAAGGACTACTTAATGGAGCACTGGGTACAGTTGTTGGCTTTCAAACATACCCACTAGACAACAAAATTCAGTTAGTCAATATTCTCTTTGACAAACTTTCAGAAGTAAAAAGGATAGGACGCTCAACAGCTCGATTCCTTCTCTTCAAAGACATGTATATACGCAGAGAACAATTTTCTCTAACTCTTGCATACGCAGTCACCATTCATAAATCACAAGGTGATACCCGAGACAAAGCAATGATAGACATTGGTAACACAGTCTTTAAAGAAGGCATGAGCTACGTAGCACTATCACGCTTACGTACACTTGACGGTCTATTTCTAATCAACTTTGATGCAAGTAAAGTAAACGCTGATATTCCTTGCATTTTAGAATACAATAGACTTCGCTCACTTTACACCCTCCACCTAAACACATATTCTGTACCACAAAAAGTAAAACATTGTAAAAGAAAACTAAATCAAACAGAAATGCAAGAGGATGTCACTGCAAATCCTCCAAAGAGAGTAAAAGAAACTAAAACTTCATCAAGTACCACAAACATAAAAGAACCCATTAGGGAAAGTAAACCAGGTACTTCATCAAAGAAGAAAGACAAACTAAAAACAAATCAATCAGATACAGAACTACCTGGCCATTTAAACTCTCAGATATAGTTGGAGTAAGTTTCTAGGCAAATGTAGCAATGAATATTCTATTTCAATTGCCACCAATTGTTGACAACATTTACTTACACAGTACACACCAATTGTGTTTGCAAATGTTAGTACTTCACAGAAATGCAACAAACAATCCTGATAACACGTATAGTGTTTCTGGAATAAGACAACAATTGGACTACTGTGCTGGAATGGTTAAATTCACTATAAACTCACAGGAAAAACCACAAGAATTTCTAATGTACTTACTACAAGTACTGGAAAATAAAAACATACCTATAAATGAAATCTTCCAGATTTCATACATGTGGAAACATACATGCACTCTCTGCAACAATGTGATACAAGAAGAAATCCTCAAAGAAAGCTTCATATATATCTATACCTAATTGTGAATCCATTCCATTTCAGCAACTTGTACAAAATGCAAACCATGGTAGATTATGTACTACCTGCAATTCGGATAATCGCTCCACGTTAGTAATAAAAACACATAGTAAATACGTAATACTAATGCTTCTCCGTTACAATGCAGATGGTACCAAAAACAACTGCAAGCTGACTGGATTCACACATGGTCAAATATCAATTGGTAAGAAAACCTTCACAACAATAGGTATAATCTACCACGCTGGAGCCACAACCAATTCAGGGCACTACACTGCATATATAAAAAAGAAATGTGAATGGTTTGAATGTAATGATAGTACCATTACTTTAAAGCAGAGATTACCAGCAAATCTTACAAACGCTTATTTAATGTTCTTAAAACCAAAATTTGACAACTAAACTGTACTTAAACTTTAAGTAAACTTATAGTAAATAAATATAAACTGTTAGAATATTCCAAAAGCTATCTAACTGCCCAAAGATTCTACAACAAATAATCAGATAAATGAATACCACTAAATTAGAGCAAAAAATAGACAGTTAGAATAGGCCAAATGGTATCTAACTGTCCCAAAATGTAACAATATGCAAACAGATAAATCAATACCACTAAAATATATAAAAAAATAGACAGTTAGAATACGCCTACTGGTATCTAACTGCTCCAAAATTTTACAATATCCAAACAAATAAATAATATGTTACTGCTCCAAAAAACTGCAACAAGCCAATGTATAAATCATTAGCCAAAAACAACAAGTGAACACTGAAAACAAGCAAATAAACTGTAGCATAACAGAAAAAGGTTTTTTTTTTATCCAACATGATTTTTTTTTTCTCCCACAGACCCAATGATTTTAGCAACAAACACAGAAACTGAGCAAATTGCACAGTACTGGTTTGTAATCTACTAAATATGAGGGTCCAAACATTGTTGATTATACAATGTAATAAGTCATTACAAAATACTAATACTAACATGCTATTTTCTTTTATCACAGACATGAACAAGAAATACATGTACTCCAGTTACTAAACCAAACAGTAAATATATTATAATAAGTACAACCATCGCAGCATATCACACCCATAGTGTCTTATATCTTTGTTCCTTATAAGTTTGTTTTTGACTCAAAGTTATAAGCAACTATGCGTGTGATATGCTGCGGTGGTTGTGGCCAGGGCATAGAGTCTTGGGTGCATGGCCAAACACCAAGACTCTATGCCCTGGCCACAACCACTGCAGCATATCACACCCATAGAGTCAAACATTTCAACTATGGCCTATGGAAACTTTTAATGTCCGCGGACATTATGAGTGTTCTTAAAACACTTTCAACTTGCCAGCGAACAATACGGACAGTGTCCTCAGAACACCCCCATTTTTTATTTGCGAACATTTCAGGACACCGCGAGTGTTCTTAGAACACATTCAACTTGCAAGAGAACAATACGGACAGCGTCTTCAGGACACCCCTTACGAACATTTCAGGACACTGCAAGTGTTCTTAGAACACATTCAACTTGCCATCGAACAATACGGACAGCGTCCTCAGGACACCCCCATTTTGTTTATTTACGAACATTTCAGGACACCGCAAGTGTTCTTAGAACACATTCAACTTCCCATCGAACAATACGGACAGCGTCCTCAGGACACCCCCATTTTGTTTATTTACGAACATTTCAGGACACTGCGAGTGTTCTTAGAACACATTCAACTTGCCAGAGAACAATACAGACAGCGTCTACAGGTCACCCCCTATGAACATTTCAGGACACTGCAAGTGTTCTTAGAACACTTTAAACTTGACAACTAACAAAACGGACAGCGTCCTCAGAACACCCCCATTTTGTTTATTTACGAACATTTCAGGACACCACAAGTGTTCTTAGAACACATTCAACTTGCAAGAGAACAATACGGACAGCGTCCTCAGAATACCCCCATCTTTTTATTTGCAAACATTTCAGGACACCGCGAGTGTTCTTAGAACACATTCAACTTGCCATCGAACAATACGGACAGCGTCCTCAGGACACCCCCATTTTGTTTATTTACGAACATTTCAGGACACCACGAGTGTTCTTAGAACACATTAAAATTGCCAGAGAACAATACGGACAGCGTCCTCAGGACACCCCCATTTTGTTTATTTGCGAACATTTCAGGACACCGCGAGTGTTCTTAGAACACATTCAACTTGCCATCGAACAATATGGACCGCGTCCTCAGGACACCCCCATTTTGTTTATTTACGAACATTTCAGGACACCATGCGTGTTTTTAGAACACATTCAACTTGCCAGAGAACAATACGGACAGCGTCCTCAGGACACCCCCATTTTGTTTATTTACAAACATTTCAGAACACCGCGAGTGTTCTTAGAACACATTCAACTTGCCATCGAACAATACGGACAGCGTGTTCAGGACACCCCCATTTTGTTTATTTACGAACATTTCAGGACACCACGAGTGTTTTTAGAACACATTCAACGTGCCAGAGAACAATACGGACAACGTCCTCAGGACACCCCCATTTTGTTTATTTACAAACATTTCAGAACACCGCGAGTGTTCTTAGAAAACATTCAACTTGCCAGAGAACAATAGGGACAGCATCTTCAGGACACCCCCTACGAACATTTCAGGATGCCGCAAGTGTTCTTAGAACACTTTATACTTGACAACGAACAAAACGGACAGCGTCCTCAGAACACCCCCATTTTGTTTATTTACAAACATTTCAGGACACCACAAGTGTTCTTAGAACACATTCAGCTTGCAAGAGAACAATACGGAGAGCGTCCTCAGAACACCCCCATTTTTTTATTTGCGAACATTTCAGAACACCGCGAGTGTTCTTAGAAAACATTCAACTTGCCAGCGAACAATACGGACAGTGTCTTCAGGACACCCCTACGAACATTTCAGGACACCGCGAGTGTTCTTAGAACACTTTCTACTTGACAACGAACAATACGGACAGCGTCCTCAGGACACCCCCATTTTGTTTATTTGAGAACATTTCAGGACACCGTAAGTGTTCTTAGAACACATTCAACTCGCCATCGAACAATACGGACAGTGTCCTCACGACACCCCCATTTTGTTTATTTACGAACCTTTCAGGACACCACGAGTGTTCTTAGAACACATTCAAATTGCCAGAGAACAATACGGACAGCGTCCTCAGGACACCCCCATTTTGTTTATTTACTAACATTTCAGAACACCGTAAGTGTTCTTAGAACACATTCAAGTTCCCATCGAACAATACGGACAGCGTCCTCAGGACACCCCCTATGAACAATTCAGGACACTGCGAGTGTTCTTAGAACACTTTAAAGTTCACAACGAACAATACGGACAGCGTCCTGAGAACACCCCCATTTTGTTTTTTTACGAACATTTCAGGACACCACAAGTGTTCTTAGAACACATTCAACTTACCAGAGAACAATACGGACAGCATCCTCAGGACACCCCCATTTTGGTTATTTACGAACATTTCAGGACACCGTGAGTGTTCTTAGAACAGTTTCAGCTTGCTTGCGAACAGAATGGACACATATTGCATCCTCAGAACACCCTCCCATTTAGTTTATTTAGAACATTTCAGAACAGCCGTGTTGTCCGCAGACAAATCGAAGACAACAAGAGCGTCCACCACATAAAAAAACACATTATACCTATCTCATACTCTCCCACCCTCCCCAACCATTCTTACACACCAACACACGCTACTAAATACAAATTTAAGCTGTCCGCGGATCCAAAATGGCGGGCGCTACCGAAAATCTGACGCGTTTCACGCTCCACGCCGTCCAATCAGCGAACACGTTGCATGTCCGCAGACATCACGCAAGCCGATTGGCCAATCAGGGTACTGTCCGCGGCGCGAACAGGGAAGTGTGACCGCGGACCGAACACAGATATCACTAATTTTTTATGACCTACTTTTTGGTCATTTTAAAAAAAACTACTGGATGGATTTTCACCAAATCTGCAAAAGCACGTTTTCCGGACCAAGCTGCTACTCCTGGTCCAAATTTGGTGAAAATCCATCCAGCGGTTTGGGCTGTAGGCGCGAGCTAATTTTGTTCCCCATTCAGTCTATGGGAAAAAAAAAGTTTTGGGACCCCCCTATAACTTTGCCCCCCCAGGACGAATCCTCAGCAAACTTTGCAAAAACATTCAGAGTGGGCCATATACTTTTTTTTGCAAAGTTTGGTGAGGATTCGTCCAGGGGAGCGAAGTTATAAGCGGCCCAAAAAAGTGCTCTCCTATGGAAACAGCAACTTAACCATAACTACATGGCCACTACCGTGGCCATGAAATATATATATCCAATGAAAAAACTTTGTTAAAGGGACGTTATGGTTAAGTTGCACTAAGAAAAACCTATGAAATTCAGTAAAAAAACATTGTCAAAAGGACGTTATGGTTACATGTAAAATAGAAAACTCCCTTAAATTCGCCAGTTACGGTAAGCTAAGCAACCATAACTCGCGCCACCACCGTGCACTGCTAAGACTAACCCCCCTCTAATTTCGTCCCCTCTTGAGAAAATCCCACCAAACTTTAGAAAACCATTTATTGCTAGATCCAAAATCGTTTTGCCAAATGACATCACATTTATATGCCTTTACAATATTTGGGGACCCCCCCTTTAATTTGGCCCCTCTTGACAGAAACCCACAAAACTGTGCAAAACCATTCAGGATTAGTTCTAGAATTAAATTGCAAAATTACATGCAGTTTCATTGAAGAGTTGGTGAGTGAGAAGTGGCACATCTGAGATACGTCAATAGGTGGATGAAGACGTTGATATGCCTGCAATATCTGTGCCTACAGCGAGAATTTGTAGGTCTCTGCACAGGTGACTACCATGTGTGATGAATGCAGGCAGGCTTCGCTTCGACAGGACAGCTGGTGCTGAGAACTCTTTCCATGGTGACTGGTGGGAGCTCAATTGCAGAAGGGGAGTGTGTTGCACACAACTTGCACATTGTAAGATATTGTGTACTCCGGTGTGTTGCATGTGGTAAGCCCATAGCCCATTCGATGCACGGATGGAGCCCTTGCACTGACAACTATGTGCCATGGTTGCAATTAGGTTTAACATTGTTGCCTTCTGTGTGTGGTTTGTCAGCATTGCATACATTGTTGCAGCCATGGGTGTGGTGCAACTAATGGCGTGATCAGTTCTGCAGCGTGCACTGAGTGCAGTGTTGGAATAATGTCAGTATAGAAGTGGGTAGGGTTGAAGTACATCTTCAATGTGCATGGATACTGCAGTGTGTGAATTGGGTGCAATACTCAAATAGGGTGTGCAGAGAAGTGGATAGGGATGACCTGCATATTTCATAGGATTGGGTAGTGTCCATTGTGCGGAGTGCTGACTACTATACTGCACTATGAGGTATTGCTTTTGTGTACTGAATAGACTGCTTTGAGCAGGGCCACTGTTGCAGACAATTTTTTGGTTTGGTTGTCAGTAACATAATACTATGTGAATGAAAGTGGGTATGGTGCCGGAGGCTGTGGTATGTTTGTAGAATCTGCAAACTGTTCCATGTTTCCATTCATAGCTGTATTAAGGTGCAGAGGTTGGGTAGCAGTGGCGGTGGCTGTGGTACGTGTGTGGAGTGTGGTACTTGGGCACATATTGCCATGCATGGCTGCATTATGTTGCAGTGGGTGTGGGCAAGGCCTAGACTTTGGGTGCACCCATTCCCACCAAAGCAATGCAGTTTAGACTGCATCTGTCAAATGATGCTCACCTTTACAGAATGGTTGTGGAGCACATTTAACTCTTCATAGTGCACCAGAAGTGTGCTGAAATGCATACATAGTTCCATGGGTGTGGTCTTTGTTAGAACATCCTACGGTTTTCGGTGTATGGATGGAGATTGTGCATTGAAAAGTCCTGCAGTGTTCCCAATGGGTGCAGTGTTGGAACATTGTCAGTATGGAAGAGGGTAGACTTGAAGTGAATGTTCTATGTGCTTGGATATTCTGGTTTGTGTAGCTTCCTTGGAGTAGACCCAATGTTGTGAAGATTGTGTGTTCTGTTTGGCAGTGACACAATACTTTGTGAATGGAAGTGGGTAGGGGTGGTGGAGGCAGTGGTATGTTTACGAAATCTACTAACTGTTACATGTTTCCATGCATTGCTGTCTTATGGTGCTGGGATTGGATAGAAGTGTCGTTGGCTATGTTACATCTGTGGATTGTGGTTTCTGGCCACATGTTTGCATGCATGGCTCCATTATGTTGTGCTGAGTGTGGGCAAGCAGTAGACCCTTTTGTGCATGGTCAAAGGCATGCTGGGTGCCACTCTTGATGATTTTGGATGCTGACATTGTGGATTTATTTCCAGAACTTTGTACTGAAGGTGCTTTATGGAGGTCTACATTTGGTTTATATGTTGTGTCGACGTTTGCTCTATCATCTGAAGAAGTTGATGAATGCCGTTATGCAGATTTGTTTTTTTTTTCAACCATTCCACCAAGAGAAGTATGGGACCATGCCGGTGTAATTTGTTCGCAGCTTGAGCTCGGAAGGTGCCTTAAAAACAGAAGCATGTCTGCATTTATGTGCACTGATGGGATGTTCTCCACCCGCTATGAGAGCATGAAGTTGCAAAATATACACTGCTTCAATGCAAATGGCATTTCTTTGAACGCCATTGGCAAGACCATTTTCTTTTACACTGTGCAAAAAGCATTGACTATAATTCAGTAAAAATTGAAGGAAGAGAAAAAAACACCTGCAAGCACTTAAAAAAACACATTAAAAAAAAAGAAACTTTTCAGAGGGACCACTAAAAACCCAATCTCCTACCCTGTTTCACCCCCCCCCCTCCTAGCATGAAAACTCTGCAGATTCTGTGGTAGTTTCAGGATTACACGTGCCACTTCTGGGCATTTTCAGGATGGGAGCCATGGAAATGGGAGTGTGAAGGCTAAGGCATTGCACAATAAGGTTTGTGGTTGTGCTGTGTATGCAATATATGTGGCAGAAGGTCTCTTTGTGCAAAGAAATGCAGAAGGCTATGGTGGAGGTGTATAAGGTAAGGGGCAGGCATCCTGTTTGCATGAATGCACTGTATGTAATTATTTGAAGTTGGTAACATGCATTCAATGCTGCTTTTGTGTGATCATTTTTGAAAAATTTGTAGTAAGTGGGGTACAGCAGAAAATAAAACCTGTGAGGTGTACTAGGTAAGTGGCAGGAATCCTGTTGTTATGGATGCAATGTGTGTATGATATCATATGATGTGAAATTGTGTGATATACCATTTATAATGCACCTACACACAAGTTTTGCAAGGCGCGACGAGTCAAGGGAGGAGGAACAGTGGGGAGATAGAGACAACAAACCTACAAGGGCAGGTGTCAATCTGATCGCCCAAGTGCATGGGAGGGGAAATAGCAGTACATGGGAAGAAGAACAAATAAAGCCAGATTGTGCCCAGTACAAGGAGAAGTGCAGACATCCGGTGGTGGTGGAACTGTTAGGGATACAGAAAACAGGCCCCAAGTGCAGGGCTTGCCAGAAAGGCAGTGCAGGGGTGCTACTAGCAGAGGGAGGTTGTGAAAACAGAACAATAATATGAGGCCGGGAAGCCCAAAAAGAAACACACCAATACAGGTTACAAAGAAACATACAAGTGCTTTATTTCAAGCTACAACAGTTACCAAGTCAATTGACAAACGGATAGCTATTCGGCTCTCAGTATAACATAACGAACTTCAACAAGGGTTCGATGTGTTAGTGAGAGAGACCGCATTTTGGAATACCCGGGCCTTTTACACAATTTGTCCAGCCCTTGGCCAACCCTCTTGCGGGTTAACCATTTCTGCAAAATATAATTCCGGTCATAGGGTTCCTTGCCAGGTCAACCTTTAATATATGTATTTCGATTAGTTGATATAAGTAGTACATTTACATATAGGTCATCAGTAGGACAAGGTCTCTGTTTGCGACCCCGACAAGTGGCCTGCAGGCATATTAATTATTCAGCTGTACGGAGGTCACAACGCCCAAAATCTTATTCAGAATGTCATTTGGCCTCCATTTTGATGTTCAGGGTGACTTCTACATAACAAGAGAACCTAAAATGGCGGTTTAATCCAAGATGGCGGCTTACATTGATTTCTCTAAGGTCAGGACCTTGTCGTGGAGTTTGTTCGCGCATGATGTTTAGACAACTTGACGTAGGCCAATACACATACAATTATTACAATAGGAGGCATAATATTATTTCTATTCCGACAAGGTGGCCTGTGCCCGACATCAGAGAGTGGGCAGGTAACCAGTGGAGAATCAGTTGCAGCCAGGAAGTCAGCCAGGGAGAGGAGGAGAAAAAGCTGAAGGAAAGAGAAAGGCTTTGAGGTGCTTCCGGAACCGGCGATGGTTCTCCTCAAGCTTCAGGGAGGCAGGGAGGCTGTTGCTGAGGGAATCCCCAGCCGAAGAAAGAGATATACCACCAACTGGTTGCTTCCAGAAGCGACTGACCCTGAGGGAGTTGGAGGCAGATGAGGGAAGAGTTTGAGCAGAGACATATTTATGAAGTGAGAGTTGAAGGTATTGAGGTCCCAGGGCCCAGAAGGCCATGTGCATAATGCAGAGTGTTTTCACCTTATTCCTCACAGCCACAAGGAGCTATTGCAGACATTTTAGTCCAGGACAGATACGATCCCTGGGCTTCAGGCCAAGGACAAGCCACGCAGTCCTCTTCTGGATGAGTTGCAGAGGATGGAGAGTAGAAGAAGGAAGATTTAAAAAGAGGCTGGTCCAATAGTCCAGCCTACTGAGAACCACAGCTGTGCAGACAGTGACCTTTTGGGAACTTGCTTTAGGTTGGTAAAATATATTCAGAGTGCCTTATTTTTATGATTTATGTAGGAGATGGGTTAGTGGGGAAAACTATTTGTGGCATTGTCGGAAGGAAAGAAGAGAATTTCTGTTTCGATATTACAATGTAAGATATGAGTAAAGGAAAACATTGCAAGCACATACCATTGAACTGCCACTTGATGGTAGGGGATGGGAGAAAAAACAGTATGCTTTTAAAGAACGTAATCGACGCTCAGTGGCAGATACCGTGCGCAGAGGCATTTATAACAGATCTGTGAACATATTGGATAAAAAGTATTCATACCTCTATTTTGTGGTAATGGGTGCTCATGTGGATGAATGTAGATGCACACATCTTGCAATCTTTTACTGAACTTTCTACTGGACGTACTTTCAAATGACAAGACACATGCAGGCTGAATTTGTAATGGTACATATGAAGTGTTGTGCAGAGCTGACAGTGTTAGATGCTAAGGTCTTGGATGCCATTGGTGGATGCGTGTAAGACTATTTACCCATACCCAAGGATCACATGGTGGACAAAAAATCATGGAAAGGGAAGAAGGACTACTCCTGCTTTACTGAGGCGCAGCCCTTGTGGTACTTTGGGAAGCGCATGTGCCACATTCTGCGCTTCTCACCATTCTGGCCAATGGAAATGGGACTCTGGGGATTATCCAATAAGGTACTGAGGGTGTGGTTCACAGGAAGGGGCGGTCATACTGTTTTACATTACTCTACGTAGTGAGGCTGGCTGACAAACGCATTGTGTTGACTTTGGGTGATGCCTTTGTGATAGATCTGCACAAGTATGCCCTGGAAAGAACCTTTGATGGCAATTTCAGTTTGGAAGGAGTGGACGCATTGTGGTGCAATGTCTATGACAGCATTTTACCGATATGCATGCATTTTGCAGAGACCTGGCCACTTTTGCTACTGTCAATGTTGTCTCCATGCACTACGGCGGCATGCCTATGGGTTACGTGGCTGGCTTAATGTTCCATTGACTGTAGAAGTTGCTGAATGTAGTTAAGAGGCTTTATTCTCACTGTCAAGGTGCTTTTCTTATCCATAACACCAAGAATAGTATGGGACAATGCTCAACAGAAGCATGTATACTTTTTTTTGCGCTGGTGGGATGTTCTCTGCAACAATGACCTCATTAGTTGTGGAAATGTGGAGTTTTTCCAAGCAAATGGCATTTTGTTGTCGCCCATTGGTAATGCTGTTTTGTTTGACCATCTACAGGATGCAGTGAAGAGTTTACTGTAACAATGTGATCACAAGAAAACACAAAATCAAATAAAAACCGAAACAAGATGTTTCACTAGAAGCACCTAAAAAAAAAGATAAACAAATTTTCAGAGCCACCACTAAAAACGAACTCCCCTACCCTGTTTGCAATGTATCCCCCCCCCACCCCCTGCCTGTACGCAGCACAAAATCCACATCCGGGGATTTTGAGGATGGCCATGTAAATGGGACTTTGCAGCCTGAGATATTGTGCAATACCATTTCTGGGTGCGGTGTGTAAGCAGAAACTGTGGTACATACCTGCTACTATTACATGGAAAGCTCTTCAATCTGCTTGGTGCATGCGTGTGGAACATTCTAACAGAACCCAATGACAGCATGCTAGAAAGAAGGAAGTGGAAAGGGAAGATGGAATGATTCTGCTTTATTGGGGCACAACCCTCTCTGTACTTGGGGAAATGCATGTGCCACATACTACCATTTTCAGCATGCTACCCATGGAAATGGGACAGTGGGGACTATCACAACTGAGGATTGGACCGTTCACAGGAAGGGCCGTTAATACTTTTCTACTGTGTTCTGAAAAGCTACAAACAGATTGCGGACCAGCTCTGGGGTGCAGCCTTTTGTAGGGCTGCTGTGGAGAACTTTCGCCTGGAAAACAGGCCTACATTGTTCAAAAACATATATACATGTGCAATGGCACATTGTGGTGTGTTTGTATGCGTGTACTTTCCAAAAAATCACTCAGTACATTGTACTTTTCTGCTTTCCGATGGTCCAGATCGTGTCCCCAAAATATTGGCGCATGCGCAGCGTGGGTGTGGTCGCATGGTGATGTCGCCACTGTTCCCCCTTGGGACGGCTGTTCGGAGGATGTGTTTTGGGTGGAATATGTTGTGCGCATGTGCATAGGTGCCCTATGCACACCGTTGCCACTTCTGTACTGATTAATAGTGCGAAACAAGTGTGCCAACCATTTTGGGACATGCTGGGTGTTTATAGGGTATAGCAGGTGGGATGTTTATGTATATAGCTACCTGTATACCTGTATATGTGGGTGGGTGGCTCAAACTAATTAAAGTTTGTTCGCAGATGCTGCACAGTGGCAGTGTGACCAGAACACAAAGGACTTGTACAACGACCAAAAGTCTGCTCCCACACGTAATTATAGGTAGTGCACAAGATGCCGACTTGCAGGTCATACTGGCATTGTACGGATGCCTCCATTGTCACTGTGGATAGGCCGGGCAGGTGCGGTATCCGTAGGACACCTCCCTTTTGTTTAATTGCAGTAATTCCTACCAGGACTGTGCACCACTCAGTCATAACCGCATTACAATAAAAAACGCATGCCAGATATACACTCAGCATCATTTTAAATTTCAGTGTTTACTTGTACACATACACACACACCATTGGGAAAGGGAAGGGGTAGCAGAAGTGGATACTTATTGTGGGGAATTGGGGATTTCCACGAGTTTGTCATGCCATCACACAGATTTTGAGGGGATGGCGGGCTGTCACATGGTGAAGGGGTACACATGCAGGTCTGGCTGTTCTATTTTATTTTGTCCATAATACACCCTTGCACACAATATTTCAAGGCGGCACAATTGTTCACCAATTCTTCCATTTTGGCTTCCAAGCTGGCCATTTTGCTATTTACAGAGTTTCTTTCCTTTCCTATGCCCGTATGCTGTTGTGTAATGGGTAGCACTGGTGCTGCCTTGCTTTCCTTTGCAATATGTTCTCTTACAGAAAAAGAAATGTGTTAGGTGTACATGAAGCAATATATATGACATAATTTACATTTCACACTACTGTGAGCACCACTGGGGTTAGTATCGTGAGTCATTGGGGCCGATTCATGGAACAAACGTGCGCCGAAAATCCCAGCGCAAGCAGGCGCAAAGAGGCGCAAGCGTGAGAAAGCAAGCAGGAATCTTCTGTTCCAGCAGGGGTGGACACAGCAACTGGAACCCTGGCTGACGTGCTGGCACCAAATAGCAGGGCACGTGGGCAGCAGGCAGTCAGGCAGCAGCAGATGGCAGGTGGGAGCATGCTCGGGGCTCTGGGGGGCAGGAAAATGGCCTTCAGGGCAGGAGCGTGGTCTTCCGTGTGTGTATGCGTGGCCAGCTTGATACGGAGTGAATTGGCATGTGAAAAAAGTGCACGTCAGTGTGAAATCTGAGGAAAGGCCCTTAGCACGTAAGCACGTCAGCACACGTACGCAATTTCATTGGACCAAAGGCCCTTAGCGTGTAAGCGCATCTGTGACGTATCGCGCATGGGCGTTGCCCTGGCACGGGTTGAAGATCCCACGTGGCTTTCCATTTCTCTGTACATGCTTTTCGTGGGGTTTGGGCATGTGTTTTCCAGCCGTTGGGGTTCACACGCTATTACTTCACAGCGGGTGGGTGTTGACTACGCGTTCTTCTACACACAAGGAAGAAGGTGAGTGGTGCCCCGATCGCACAGGGCCAATCGCGGTTGAAACTTCCAGCGAACCCCGGTAATACACGTACCCCACTAGCACAGGGCCAATCGCGTGTAAAACTTCCCACAAAACCCCAGTAATACATGTACCCCGCTCGCACCGGGCCAATCGCGTGTGAAACTACCCGCAAACCCCAGTAATACACAAACCCCACTCGCACAGGGCCCTTTCACGCGTGAAACTACCTGTGAACCCCAGTAATACACGTACCCCACTCGCACAGGGCCAATCGCATGTGAAACTTCCTGCAAACCCCAGTAATACACGTACCCACTCGCACAGGCCCTTTCGCGTTTGAAATTTCCCGCGAACCCCAGTAATACACGTACCCCACTCGCACAGGCCCTTTCGCGTGTGAAACTTTCCGCGAACCCCAGTAATACAAGTACCCCACTCGCACAGGGCCAATCGCATGTGAAACTTCCCGCGAACCCCAGTAATACACATACCCCACTCGCACAGGGCCTATCGCGTGTGAAACATCCGCAACCCCAGTAATACACGTTCCCTTGCCGTGCTGGTACAGGGTTAGCGCAGCCCTTTGTGCTGGATTGGGGATTTTGATGGCTTTCCCTGCGCGAGGGGCATTCTTGGGGGCGTAACTGGCGCTTCTGCAGTGTCGCTGCACTACTGTGCACCACAGCTGGTTTTGGTAGCTAAAATCCATGAATACGCTGTGCGTGGAAATGGATTTTAGCGCATGCGGCTGGCAAAGAGATTCGCATGCGCACCCTGTGCGCCAGCCGCGTGCGCAACTGTGCGCTAAATTCTATGAATTACCCCCATTGAGTCATGGGGGACATTTTCTTCCAGCCACTGTAAGGTGCCTGCTATAGCTACGTACAAACAAAAAAAGGTTACTCTTCTGTACTATTGTATACTGCACCACCTGCGCAATTATCAGACAAACTGTAGTGTGCTTGCTATGTAGTAGTGAGGTTGTGGTCTTACTACTTTCCCGTCCTTACTCTTGCTGTTCTTCTTTGTTCCCATGCACAATTGTAGTGCAGTAACATTGTTGAAGGGAGAAGTCACTTCTGTTGTTGGTGCATTCTGTTATGGTGTACTCCCTATGGCTTTGTGCTGTTTGCTTCATAAGTACACAGTTTGCAGACCTACTCTTTTTTACCTTCAAATTCATGTACATGCTGCTGCTTGCATTGTTCCATGTGTTTGCTTGATTGGTACCACTATGTAAGGGAGCCCCTGCTTTTCTGAGCAGGTTGGATGCCACCCAATGTCCGCGACCAGACGCATACTCGGAGGCTGCTGTGCGCATTAACATGGTGCCAGCTGGTTCAGTATGTTGTACGGTACATCTTCAAAAGCTAAGGGTATCCTGAAATTCACTGAAAAAACATTGTTGAAGGGACGTTATGGTTACACTAGTAAAAACCTATGCAATTCACTTACAAAAACATTGCTAAAGGGATGTTTTGGGTAAGTTGCACTAGTAAAAACTTATGAAATTCACTCACAAAAAACATTGTTAAAGGGACATTATAGTTAAGTTGCGCTACTAAAAACCTATCACCTTTACTGAAAACACTATGGTAAAGGAATGTTATGGTTAAAGTGCGCTACTAAAAAGCTGTAAAATTCACTGACAAAAACATTGTTAAAGGGACGTTATGGTTGCACTAGTAAAAACCTATGCAATTCACTTACAAAAACATTGCTAAAGGGATGTTTTGGGTAAGTTGCACTAGCAAAAAGCTATGAAATTCACTGACAAAATACGTAGTTAAAGGAACAATATGCTTCAGTTGCCCTAAGAAAAACTTATCAAATTCAGTGCATCAAGTACTTGAAAGGAACATTACACTTACTTTGCACTAAAAACAACCTATCCATATTAAGGTTACAAGTAAAACCCAAAAAAAAAAAAAGAAACGAAAATTCGCCAGTTATGGTAACGTAAGCAACTATAACTCGCTCCACCACTGTGCACTGAAAAGACTAACACCCATGACATCAAACATGACATCACACATTGTCGTATTCTAATTTTGTGTTTCTTGTTGCATTTTAGCAGTATTAATTTATCTTTTCGC
>CM010933.2:864404707-864443656 GCA_002915635.3 Ambystoma mexicanum
TGATTGAGTGTTGTGACACCAGTGATAATGGGTTCTAGGGTAACCATTTGGGAGAAAACCGGTGTGTGGGGATGCCCAGTCCTCTGTGGTTGAGTGTAGGTAGCCACACCAGGTGGACACCAAGCCAAAGTGACATAATTGAAACAATTGCTATAGCTGTAGTGCCGGTGCTGTGGCTGACAACCAGGTTGCGGTATCTGTAGTGCTCCCTCCTGGAAGTGGCAGGACCCAATGTCGGTGAGCAGGAGTGTGTTGGGTGTCGCTAAGGGGTCAGATACCTGGGGAGGGTGTTGACGGCCATGAAGGTGCCATGCTTATGGAGCCCTGGTTGTTTTCTAGAAGTGTTTCCATTCAACGGTTATATTTAAACCGTTTTGAACCGAGTTTAATTTGTGAACCCATTTTTGCTCAAGTCTGGTGAGGGCAAGGTTGATGTCTCCTCCCCGTCTTTGCGGCAGGAGTTGCTGAACCACGGTCCATGTAAATTGTTTGTGGGTGTGTTTCTTCTTGGTGAAGTGTTCGACCAAAGGTTTGTCCTCAATTTGGTTCTTAATACACGATCTGTGCTCATTTATCCTTTGTTTGACAGGTCTGATGGTTTGCCAATATAGACCAAGTCACAAGGACACTTGATGGTGTAGATCACGTACTTGCTCTCGCAGTTAGTGTGGCTGTTCTGTTTCCAGAGCAGATTCTTGTGAGTGAAAGTTTTGCTGTTGGTTGTAAAACGGCAAGCGACGCATTATCCGCAACTAAAATGGCCTACTACTGGCGGAAGGTTCCACAGAGTTGTTGCTGGTTTGGTAGGTTCTAGAAAGGTATGGACCAAGGAGTCTCTTAGATTTCTGTTCTTCTTGAATGCGAACAGTGGTTTCTTTGCAAGGGTGCCTTCGTTCTTGACCAGATGCCAGTGTTTGTTGATGGTATTTTTATGAGGTTGCTGACTGGATTGTACGTAGTTACGCAAACGGTTCTGTTGATAGGGTCTTTCTCTTTGGTCGTTAGGCAAAGGAGCGATCAGTGTTTGCCACTCTTTTTTTGGCTGTCTTGATTGACTTCCTCGGATAGCCTCTTTGTCCAAGGCGTGTTTGCAGTTGTTGTGCATGGAGGTTAAATTTCTCTTTGTCAGAACAGTTTCTCCGGATGCGGAGAAATTGACCATAGGGGAGATTGTATTTCAACCCTTGCGGATGGTAACTCGTGAAGTGAAGTAGGGTATTCCTATTGGTGGGTTTGCTGAAGAGTTCTGTCTTCAACATCTCTCCGGACCGATAGATGTGTAAATCGAGAAAGTTGATAGCTTGATAGTCCCATTCAATGGTGAACTTGATGTAGTCGTTTCGTGCGTTGAGCCATTTGTGGAAGGCTAGTAGTCCTTCAATGCTTCCTTCCCAAATGAGTAATACGTCGTCGATGTATCGACGCCAGACCTTGATGTGTGGTCTGTGGGGATTGTCGTTGTGGTAGATATGATCCTCTTCGTATTGTGCCATGCACAGGTGGCGACGTCTGGGGCAAAAGTGGCACCCATACTGACGCCTTTTATTTGCTGATACATCTGTTGGCCAAATAAAAAGAAATTTTCTCCCATAGTGATCCGGATTCACTCGAGCAGGAAGTTAGTAGGTACAGTTGATGTGTCGGCTCGTTTTTCAAGGCATGTTGCCAATGCCTGTAAGCCCTCTACTTGTGGAATGGAGGTGTACAATGCCTCAACGTCCATGGTGACCAATATAGACTGGGTGGTAAGATGTATGGAGTCCAAAATCTTGATGTTTCTGTGCTGTCCTTCAGGTAGGAGGCCATCTCCCCACGAAGGGCTTCATGAAAAAATCTGTGTATAAGGAGAGGGGTTCCAACAGTGAATCACACGCAGAGACGATGGGTCTGCCTGTGGTTTGGTGGGTGCTTATGTATTTTGGTAAAATGTAGAAGGCCGGGATCCTCGGTGTGTCTTGTTTAAGAAGACCGTTCTCTTGGCAGATCCACCCTTCCTCTTCCGCATGCTTGGTTAGGTTGATAATCTCTTCTTGTAGCCGTGGTGTCGGGTCTTTGTTCAGCATCTTGTAGGAGGTTTTGTCGTTGAGGAGTCGCTGGCATTCCTGGTTGTAATCTGTGGTGTTCATGATCACAATGCCGCCTCCCTTGTCTGCCCGTTTAATGGTGATGGTAGTGTCCAGGTTTAGGTCCTTAAGGACTGTCTTTCTGTTGGTAGCAGGTTGTCTTGATAAAAGTTTTTCTGTTTATTCCATTAGTAATTGTTTCATCACGATTTTTTCAAACGTGCTCAAATTCACTCGGGACGGTGTGAGGAGGGGGAAAAAAGGTTGATTTGGGTTTGAAACCAGTGATGTTGTCTTTGCTCCTCTCCGGTCCATGGCTGATGGAATCTTGTTTGCTGGGTAAATGTACCTCAAAGAAGTATTTTAACCTCAGAGTCCGGAAGAAACGTCTGAGTTCTGCTTCAGTGGTGAAAATGTCCGCTTTGGTGGCTGGAACAAAAGAAAGGCCCCTTTCGAGAGGGTCTGTTCGGCTTGGACTAGTGGTCTAGAGGACAAATTAAAGATAGGAATGGTTGCTAGGGCTGGTTCGAGTACCATTGGCGCGTCCTCATGTATTGTCCGATCTGTTGGGGCGTCCCCTCGGGCGCCCCGTTGGCCCCCTCTCTAAAAAAACGGATGTTGTGGACGTGGGACCTGATTCTGCTGCTTCCGGGGAACCTGGAGTACTGCCACTTGAAGATCCTGAACTGCGTCTGTTGTAATTCGTTTTCTGTTGTTGCTGAAGTTCATCGTAGTATGTTTCTTTGAGATAGGGATAAGTTTCTCCTCCGCATAGTTGGTGAGGTCTTTTCTAAATTTCTGTACCTTCCGTTCTACCGTGAGTTGGTTGAATTTAGCTACCTCTTCTTTCTAGTTTTCTAGTTTTTGCTTGGCGTCATTGATAGTTTTATCCTCGACAAATTTCTTTCCAGGGTGGCCAGATCTTCTCCTTGTTTTTTGCATTCTTCCTGGGCAGTGTCTATTATGAGAATTATCCAGTCGCGGCTGTATTTGTTTCCCATGCCGCAGTAGTAGTAACCTAATGGAAACTGGACACACATGAAATGCTCACAGTAATGCAGGACCAACAAAACACATTACCAATACTTACCAATAATACTAATCACCTACACAACCTCCAACCTACCATAAACATGACAGTACGGACTTAAAAAATGGGTAGCCTCACTACCTGATAATACCAGTACTTCAAACAATTCCAACTGTACAGTGTTAGCGCCACACAACAGTGTAGGTGCACTGCTTACAACATGGACTCCATTTCCAAAGTAGACCACCTTGTGAAGACATGACAAATGGACCTGCAAATTAGGAGGATGAGATGGATGCAGAGGCACATATCAATACACCAGGCAGTGTACAATACAACAACAATATGCACTAGGAATGTATACACAGTATTGACTACAGACTGCCCACACATCAAATGGGAGTCCAACGTCACAGTGTAAGTCAATGTCACTTGGGCACACCCTTTGCAAGCCCCTGGAAACGGAAAGCAGGAGGGGTGTGTGTCACACAAACCCAAGCATCTGACCCAAATTCAGGACAAGCCTGCATGTGCCCAGCCACAATACAGCGTATGCCCACGGGAGCCACACAATGCAATACACTGTCCAAAAAATAAAAAATCAAAAATCAAAAATCGAAAATCAAAAATGGCCATGAATGGGCATGGGGGCGTGGGGGAGGCCACCCAGGAGGTCCGAGGACAGGGTGCACACCAAAACCCACCTGTGTGGATCTTGCGAAAAAAAAACACCTCCATGGGCTCATGGCCTGCACGGCTACCCTATTGTGGGAGAATCGCTGCTGTCGCTCTCCTCACCCTCTGCAGCTGCATCAGGAGGTGGTGGCACTATGGGAGGCAGCCCACGCAAAGCCCTAGTCTGGTCCTCCATGGCTGCAAGCATGCGGGTGTGGAGGTCTGGTTCTGGAGGATAATTGTGCGGAGGTCCCCATGAAACAACTCACGGGATGCCCGGACCTCCTCCCTAGTTGCCTGCATCTCAGCTGAGAGCGTACGGGTGAGACGCTCCAGCTGCTGTTCTGTCCTTCGGTTTGTTGAAGCCTCAAGCTCAACAAGAGTCGTCCTGAGGTGAAGGAGTTCCAGCCTCAGGGCTTCCCTGTGCCCTGGGACTCAATAGAAATGGCTTCCCGCAGAGTCTCCAGTGCCGCCCGCCTGTCCCTGTTGGACGCCAACATGTCCTCCCTGTGTGACTGGCTAATGGAGTCTGTTGCCTGCTGTAGTTGTTCAATCAGCCTTTCTTGGGGGACAATGGAAGTAGCCACCCTATCCATGGCCTGAGCCATCATCTCAGTTGATGCTGCCTGTTGGTTTGCCATACCGTATATGGATTGCTCCCATGCGGTATTGCCAGGTGGCGTACGGCCACCGCGTCGGCGGGCACCACACCTGTCTGGGGCAAGGCGAACTACGCCTTGCTGTGATGGCACTGCCTGAGGCTGCAGGACTGCATTCCCCCTCTGATCTGCTGGCCCAGGAACAGGATCAGATGTAGCGGAGTGTGACACTGCATCCGTACCCACCAAAGGCGGACCTACCAACACTGACATCCCCATTGAGGGTTCTACCCCTGGTGCAGGTGGGTTGGACAGTACAGAATCCCTCCCAGAAACACTTACCTGCAACGGCACGTAGGTCTCATCATCCGAATTGACACCTGAATAGAGCTCGGGGGAGGTGCACCCAGAGACACCCCTTGAAATGATGGTCTGCAGCAAGTGTGGGTTCTCACCCACCACCACACCACGTCCCTCACTGGTGCCCGATCGGGCCTGAGACCCCTCCTGGTCTGCACCATCTTCACAACCCCAGCAGTATCAAGTGCGTCATCCCCTGTCATCCTCAAAGAAGTATTTTAACCTCAGAGTCCGGAAGAAACGTCTGAGTTTTGCTTCAGTGGTGAAAGGGTCCGCTTTGGTGGCTGGAACAAAAGAAAGGCCCCTTTCGAGGAGGGTCTGTTCGGCTTGGACTAGTGGTCTAGAGGACAAATTAAAGATAGGAATGGTTGCTAGGGCTGGTTCGAGTACCATTGGCGCGTCCTCATGTATTGTCCGGTCTGTTGGGGGCGTCTCCTTGGGGGGCCCCGTTGGCCCCCTCTCTAAAAAAACGGATGTTGTGGAGGTGGGCCCTGATTTCTGCTGCTTCCGGGGGAACCTGGAGTACTGCCACTTGAAGATCCTGAACTGCCTGAAAAATTCACTACACGATTGCGTCTGTTGTAATTCGTTTTCTGTTGTTGCTGAAGTTCATCGTAGTATGTTTCTTTGAGATAGGGATAAGTTTTCTCCTCTGCATAGTTGGTGAGGTCTTTTCTAAATTTCTGTACCTTCCGTTCTACCGTGAGTTGGTTGAATTTAGCTACCTCTTCTTCTAGTTTTTCTAGTTTTTGCTTGGCGTCATTGATAGTTTTATCCTCGACAAATTTCTTTTCCAGGGTGGCCAGATCTTCTCCTTGTTTTTTGCATTCTTCCTGGGCAGTGTCTATTATGAGAATTATCCAGTCGCGGCTGCATTTGTTTCCCACGCCGCAGTAGTAGTAACCTAATGGAAACTGGACACACATGAAATGCTCACAGTAATGCAGGACCAACAAAACACATTACCAAATACTTACCAATAATACTAATCACCTACACAACCTCCAACCTACCATAAACATGGCAGTACGGACTTAAAAAATGGGTAGCCTCACTACCTGATAATGCCAGTACTTCGAACAATTCCAACTGTACAGTGTTAGCGCCACACAAAAGTGTAGGTTCACTGCTTACAACATGGACTCCATTTCCAAAGTAGACCGCCTTTTGAAGACATGACAAATGGACCTGCAAATTAGGAGGATGAGATGTATGCAGAGGCACATATCAATACACCATGCAGTGTAGAATACAACAACAATATGCACTAGGAATGTATACACAATATTGACTACAGACTGCCCACACATCAAATGGGAGTCCAACGTCACTGTGTAAGTCAAAGTCAGTTGGGCACACCCTTTGCAAGCCCATGGAAACGGGAAGCAGGAGGGGTGTGTGTCACACAAACCCAAGCATCTGACCCAAATTCAGGACAAGCCTGCATGTGCCCAGCCACAATACAGTGTATGCCCACGGGAGCCACACAAGGCAACACACTGTCCAAAAAATAAAATATAAAAATCAAAAATCGAAAATCAAAAATGGCCATGAATGGGCACGGGGGCGTGGGGGAGGCCACCCAGGAGGTCCACGGACAGGGTGCACAGCAAAACCCACCTGTGTGGATCTTGCGAAAAAAAAACACCTCCATGGGCTCATGGCCTGCACGGCTACCCTATTGTGGGAGAATCGCTGCTGTCGCTCTCCTCACCCTCTGCAGCTGCATCAGGAGGTGGTGGCACTATGGGAGGCAGCCCACGCAAAGCCCTAGTCTGGTCCTCCATGGCTGCAAGCATGCGGGTGTGGAAGGTCTGGTTCTGGAGATAATTGTGCGGAGGTCCCCATGCAACAACTCACGGGATGCCCGACCTCCTCCCTAGTTGCCTGCATCTCAGCTCAGAGCGTACGGTGAGCCGCTCCAGCTGCTGTTCTGTCCTCGTGTTAGCTGAAGCCTCAAGCTCAACCAGAGTTACCCTGAGCTGACGGAATTCCACCCTCAGGGCTTCCCTGTGGCCCTGGGACTTAATAGAAATGGCTTCCCGCAGAGTCTCCAGTGGCCGCCCCGCCTGTCCTGTTGGACGCCAACATGTCCTCCTGTGTGACTGGCTAATGGAGTCTGTTGCCTGCTGTAGTTTGTTCAATCAGCCTTTCTTGGGCGGACAATGGAAGTGGCCACCCTATCCATGGCCTGGAGCCATCATCTCAGTTGATGCTGCCTGTTGGTTTGCCATACCGTATATGGATTCCCTCCATGCGGTATTGCAGCGTGGCGTACGTCACCGCGTCGGCGGGCACCACACCTGTCTGGGGCAAGGCCGAACTATGCCTTGCTGTGCCGGCACTGCCTGAGGCTGCAGGACTGCATTCCCCCTCTGATCTGCTGGCCCAGGAACAGAATCAGATAGTAGCGAGTGTGACCCTGCATCCGTACCCACCAAAGGCGGACCTACCAACATGACATCCCATTGAGGGTTCTACCCCTGGTGCAGGTGGGTTGGACAGTACAGAATCCCTCCCAGAAACACTTACCTGCGACGGCACGTAGGTCTCATCATCCGAATTGACACCTGAATAGAGCTCGGGGGAGGTGCACCACGGCCACCTCTTGTGGCTAGCCCACCTTTGCCCCATTTACCGCGTGCTCGCCTCCCAACCATGGCACTGATGTTGTTGTGCGTATGGGAGTTGCAGTAAACTATTGTCCTGGGCAATTGGGGGTCAAAGGGGTAGGGTACTAGATGGAATTCATACCCTATTTCTCTAACAAGGTTGTATTTGACCTCTGGGGGTAGATGACGGGTCACGCAACGCACAGGCAACCCGAAAAAAGGAGATAATGTGCACACAACCCCTCCTAGACCACGTCCTTGGAAAAATAAACCTGCACTACGCTGTGGCACCCAGAAACACAAAAATGAACGTATGCGTGTCACACGCAGCCTAGACTGACCTCTGAAGGGGTAGGCAACACACGGGGCAAGCACAGATGTCAAATACGTGCGCGACTCACAGTCTGCCAGGAAATACCGCGTGAAAAATACACGCGTGTGCGCGTTGGCAACACCCCCGCCAAAAGAAGAATTGTACGCTGTCTGAGGAGACAGGACAACAGGAGAAGTGAACGCTGTTTGAGGAAACAGGCCCAGGAAAAAGACTAGAAGAGAAAAAGCTGTCAGAGGTAACAGGGAGTACGAACTTGGAACGCCGTGAAGTAAATCGCGTGTGAACTGAAAAGAAGTACAGATTTCACCCACTCGCTCTCCACGAAAAGCACGTACAAGGAAATGGCATTCTACACGTACCTTTTAAACATGCCCACACGTCCAGCGTCACTTCCACGTGTACGCGCTAAGGCCCCATCCTCCAATTACACGAGCTGACACTCTGACGTGCAGTCATTGGACGTGTAACATGCACCCGTGTACAGGGAAACACCCGCGCATGCACATCACAGACGCGCATACGCGCTGGTGGCCTTTGGGCCAATAAATTCGTGTACGTGTGCTGACGCGCTTACGCGCTAAGGCCCTTTCCTCGAATTACACGCAGACGTGCTGGATTTTCACGTGCCAAATCACTCTGTATCAAGCTGGCCACGCGTAAGCACACCGAAGACCACGCTCCTGCCCAGGAGGCCGAATTACTTCCCCCCAGAGCCCCGAGCACGCTCCCACCTGCCAGCTGCTGCTGCCTGATTGCCTGATGCCCACGTGCCCTGCCATTTGCTGCCTGCACATCAGCCAGGGGTGCTGTTGCTGTGACCACCCCTCCTGGAACCGAAGACTCCGACTGGATTCCATCGCTCCACAGGACCAGCCCCAGGACCCAGTTGCCCACCCACTCTTGCCTCTGGGGTTGTCATGTCGGGCACTGCAACATCTGGCACCACTGACAACCCCCGGCCAGAGAGGCAGAGGGGCACCAGCTTCACTGCCACCAAAGTTGGTGTCCTGGTGGAGCAAGTCCTGGGGCAGTATGATGCCCTCTTCGGAAGTTTGCGCACCGACAAGGAAGGACGGACTCGGATCTGGATCTGCCATCAACGTGGAGGGGGTGGCAGTCTGACTATTCCATCATGTCAAGAAGCGCTGGGAGGACTTCAGGTCCAGGACCCTCAACAAGGCCCGGCGCCTCTTGAAGGCAGCGTATGCTAAGGGGCACCGGGGCCACTTGTCGGAGGATCAGATGAGAGTCCTGGAACACATATCCCCAGCGCTCCACAACCAGGTCCTTGAGAGGCAGACCCGTCTGGAGTCGAGCGGTAAGTGTACATGCATCATGATTGTGAGCTGTGCGTGTGGTGATGTGCCAGTAGTGTGCAGGTTGCACATGTGTTTTTATGGGGCCAAGTATGGGGGGGGTGTACAGGGCCGTGAGGCTAACACATGCAAGGGCTGTCATGTGTGAGACATGGATGGTGCTTGTGTGTGTAGGCTTGCATGCCAAATGCAGTTGTGTGGGCACACATGTTTGGATGAATGTATATGTAAGTAGGCATGTTCGTGATGTCACACATGGATGTTGTTTTCAGCTGCATGTATCAGCACTGTGTACATGTGCATGTGTGTGTATTTGACAAGGGTGCAACAATGATGCAACATGGATGCATGTGACAGCGGGATGTGGAAGCCTGATTGGCAGATGTGACATGGATGCCAATCTGAACACTGCGACAGTTGGCAGAGGTGTACACATGCATGCAAGTGTGGTGGTGTGTGTGCATGTGTAGTGCACTCCCTGTGTTGCATGTGATGTCTGGCTCACCTTTGCCTGCTCATGCTGTTGTATGTGCATGGATGGTGCTGGCTGTTGCGATATGGCTGTGGTATGGCTCATGTGTGCGAGTTGAAATGACATGTGTGTTGGCGATTGTGATGCCATGTCTGAGGTTTGCCAATGCCACTCATGTACAACTGTCATGTGTGTATGTGTCCATTGTACAGTGCCCTGATGCCTGTGTTTTATTTCTCCCTGTTTGCAGCGTCAACTGATGAAGAGGGCGGAGAAAGTGCTGTGGAGCACAGCAGCGGGGATCGCACCGCCAGCCGGAGATGCAAGGCCCGGCTCCCCTCCCAGGTTGTCATCTCGTCGGGGAGTGAGGAGTCCGGTGCCGCGTCCCAGGCCGCAGCTGCTGGTGGGAGGTCCAAGAGGCGGAGGTCGGAGTTGGACTCCTCGGCAGCAGAAGGGGCAGCTGGGACCTCACAGGGCCCAATGGGGGAAGATGGCACGGAGTCATCCAGGTTGGTGGGGGTTTGGGTGGAGGAGGAGGCCGTGCAAGCGACAGAGACGGGGTCTGGAGGTGGGGATTCCACTGGTGCTAGTGGTGCAGTCCAGGACCAGGGACAGGAGGCAGCACAGGCCACCGCGGAGGTGCCTGTGTGCAATCCTGTCCCTGATCCTGTCACTGCATCGGTTTATAGTCATAATACCGAAGTTATAAATCTCGAAAAAAAAAATCTCGAAAAAAGGCCGAAAAAAAAATATCGAATTTTTTTTTATGACGTTTTTTTTTTTTCGAAATGGGGGGGTTCGCCCCCAATCCCCCTTTTTTCTATTTTTTTTATTTTAACCCTTTTTTTTACTTACCTGACCCAAAAAATACATATATAAAAAAAAAATCGATATTTTTTTTTTCGCCCTTTTTCTTTCGAGATTTTTGTTATTCGAGATTTTTTTTCCGGCCTTTTGACTGACCACCCACTGCATCATCTTGCAACAGCAGGGATGCCTATGCCCAGACCTGTTTTCAGGCAGGGGATGACTCACAACAACTGGCCTTCCTCTGCCTGCGGACGTGGCTATCCAGGTACAGGTTGAGCCTGTCCTGACTGGTGTGGCGCTGCGTCAACGGGCCATGCGAGGTGACCTGCAGTCTTTTAATGAGGAGACTGCACGTCATCTCGAATGGCTCATTGACTGCGTCGGCCTACTGGGACAGGCCACCCAGGCCGGATTCCTCAGTTTGCTGCAGCTTGCACAGACCCCCTCCTCAACTGAACACCCTATGCGCCAGTCGTCCTCCGTGACATCTTCCCACCCATTTGTCACCTGGGTGCACTGTGGAGCTGCCTCTGACGGTGCGGCCAGGCTGGTGGAGGAGGCATCCCTGCCACAGTCGGGAGTTGGACATCCAGCAGGGGTGGCCACATCAACGACTGCACCCCAGCCGGTGGAGGATGTGCAGGCAGCAGGAGCCAGGGCATGGGCACAGGCACAGCAGCAGCAGCAGCGAGGTGGGAGCCATGATGGCTCGGGGCCTTCGACATCAGAGGGGCAGGCATCGGCCGGAGGGCAGGAGGACCCAGGACAGGAAGTGTCTTCCGTGTGGCAGCGGTTGGGCCACGCCATAGATGCGGAGCGGCAGCGGGCGGAAGAGGCACGGCTCACGATGGTCAGGGCGGAGAACTCCATGCAGAGGGCCCTGAGGCAGGCAGAGTGCCTCGAGGCAATCCGCAGGGAGTTGGAGGTGAACATGTCATCGGCCCTGCGGACCCTCGGGCCATGGAGGAGGACCACCTCTGGGACATTGAGCAGCAGTTCGATGATGCCCTGGCCCGGAACATCCCGAATTGAGCCGTCGGACTGGCCCGCTGCCCTTGTAAATAGTTCTGTAGTTAGTGTTAGGTTTCCTTTGCTTTTTTATATTTTTTGGACCTTTTGGACAATGGACCACATTTTTGTGTATAGTTTTTTTTATTAGGTAGTGTTATTAGATAGGTTTCATTTCTTCTGTTGGGATCATGGACCCTGGATTGTTTATCTGTATATAGTTGACTGTTGGGAATTTTTTTTTTTGTTTGATTTTACCCATGGAGCAATGGTTTTTGGTTTTAATTTTCCATTGGATTTACTTTTGTGAACTGTGACTTTGGACACCTTTCCTGTGGATTATGATTTGTGGTTTTACATTATTTTACGGACATGCTGCTTTTTGTATTTAATTCCCATTTTCGTTTGTTTATTTTTGATTCCATTTATGTTGCTTTTAATACACATTTTTTCATCATACTTCAATGTGTAGTATCATCTCATTGGTTTCATGCATGTCATGATATGGGCTTTGACATTCACTGACACCCATTGTGTGTATGTGAGGGACATGTCTTCATTTACATACTTGCCATTGGGGTTGTATCATGTAATTGGCATTTCTAAGTGGGTGGATGCAATACTTGGGTGGGTGTTTGGCATGTGGAGGCTGCCCATAAGGGCCAGGGATCTAGATTGTGATGACGTGTTGGCTGGGGGACATGTGTGGGGGCCTGCTGGCAGGTGCCCCTGACTGCTGGGGGGTGGCAGTGCTGGGAGACATGTGTGGGGGCCTGGTGGAGGGTGCCCCTGGATGCTGGGGGGTGGGGGTGCTGGAGACATGAGTGGGGACCTGGTGGAGGGTGCCCTACAGTGCTTGGGGGTGGGGGTGCTGGGGTACATGAGTTGGACATGAGTGGGGCCTGGTGGAGGGTGCCCCTGGATGCAGGGCGTGGGGGTGCAGGGGGACAGGAGTGGGGGCCTGGTGGAGGTGCCCCTGGATGCAGGGGGGGGGGGGTGCAGGGAGACAGGAGTGGGGGCCTGGTGGAGGGTGCCCTACAGTGCTGGGGGGTGGGGGTGCAGGGGGCATGAGTTGGACATGAGCGGGGCCTGGTGGAGGGTGCCCTGGATGCTGGGGGTGTGGGTGCAGGGGACATGAGTTGGACATGAGTGGGGGCCTGGTGGAGGGTCCCCTTCACTGCTTGGGGGTGGGGTGCTGGGAGACATGGAGTCGGGGCCTGGTTGAGGGTGCCCTACAGTGCTGGGGGGTGTGGGTGCTGGGAGACAGGAGTGGGGGCCTGGTGGAGGGTGCCCTACAGTGCTGGGGGTGGGGGTGCAGGGGGACATGAGTTGGACATGAGTGGGGCCTGGTGGAGGGTGCCACATCGTGCTGGGGGGGTGGGGGGTGGTGGGAGGACATGAGTGGGGGCCTGGTGGAGGGTGCCCCACAGTGCTGGGGGGTGGGGGTTCAGGGGACATGAGTTGGCATGAGTGGGGCCTGGTGGAGGGTGCCCCTGGATGCAGGGGGTTGGGGGTGCAGGGGGACATGAGTGGGGGCCTGGTGGAGGGTGCCCCTGGATGCTGGGGGCGGGGGTGCTGGGAGACTTGCGTTGGTGGGCAGTGGTGCAAGGTGACATGTGGGTTGGCTGGGGTGCATGGCCATGGTGGATGGGCTGCCTGCGGGACATGTGCAGGGGTGCAGGGTAGTCCCCTGTGGTGTGGGCCGCCTGCAGGGGCTGTGGAAGGTGTAGAGGGAACAGCTGGGAGGACCCACACGGCCAATTCACGTGTGGGACTCCCCGGCACCCCCGAAATACACGTAGGCTGCTGGATTCGCGTGTGGATTTTCCTGCGCACCCGGAGTACACGTACCCTGCTGAAATTGCATGTGCAACTTCACGCGCACAACGAAATACACGTACCCTCAAATTTGCATGTGAAACTTCCCGCGCACCCCGAAATACACAAACCCATGGCAATCGCGTGTGGAACTTCCCGTGAACCCCGTATACACATACCCTGCTGATATTGCGTGTGGAAGTTCACGCGGACCCATAATACACGTACCCTGATGAAATCCTGTGTAAGACTACCTGCGCACTCCTGGAATACACGTACCCAGGCAAATCGCACTGCTGGGGGTGGGGGGGGGTGGGAGACAGGAGTGGGGCCTGGTGGAAGGTGCCCCACAGTGCTGGGGGTGGGGGTGCAGGGAGACAGGAGGGGGGTCTGGTGGAGGGTGCCCTACAGTGCTGGGGGTGGGGGTGCAGGGGACATGAGTTGGACATGAGTGGGGCCTGGTGGAGGGTGCCCCTGGAGGCAGGGGGGTGGGGGTGCAGGAGGACATGAGTTGGACATGAGTGGGGCCTGGTGGAGGGTGCCCACAGTGCTGGGGGGTGGGGGTGCAGGGGTACATGAGTTGGACATGAGTGGGTGCCTGGTGGAGGGTGCCCCACAGTGCTGGGGGTGGGGTGCAGGGGGACATGAGTTGGACATGAGTGGGGGCCTGGTGGAGGGTGCCCCACTGTGCTGGGGTGGGGGTGCAGGGGGACATGAGTTGGACATGAGTGGGGGCCTGGTGGAGGGTGCCCCACAGTGCTGGTGGGTGGGGGTGCAGGGGGACATGAGTTGGACATGAGTGGGGCCTGGTGGAGGGTGCCCCTGGATGCAGGGGGTGGGGGTGCAGGGGACATGAGTTGGACATGAGTGGGGGCCTGGTGGAGGGTGCCCCACAGTGCTGGGGTGGGGGTGCAGGGGGACATGAGTTGGAAATGAGTGGGGCCTGGTGGAGGGTGCCCCACAGTGCTGGGGGTGGGGTGCAGGGGACATGAGTTGGACATGAGTGGGGCCTGGTGGAGGGTGCCCCTGGATGCAGGGGTGGTGGGGTGCAGGGGGACATGAGTTGGACATGAGTGGGGCCTGCTGGCAGGTGCCCCTGACTGGTGGGGGGTGGGGGTGGGGGTGCTGGGAGACATGAGTTGGACATGAGTGGGGCCTGGTGGAGGGTGCCCCACAGTGCTGGGGGGGTGGGGTGCAGGGGACATGATTTGGACATGATGGGGGCCTGGTGGAGGGTGCCCCACAGTGCTGGGGGTGGGGGTGCTGGGAGACATGCGTTGGTGGGCAGTGGTGCAAGGTGACATGTGGGTTGGCTGGGGGGCATGGCCATGGTGGATGGGCTGCCTGCGGGACATGTGCAGGGTAGTCACCTGTGGTGTGGGCTGCCTGCAGGGGCCGTGGAGGGTGTAGAGTGAACAGCTGGGAGGACCCACACGGCCGATTCACGTGTAGGACTCCACGGCACCACCGGAATACATGTAGGCTGCTGGATTCGCGTGTGGAATTTCCCGCGCACCTTTGAATACACGTACCCTGCTGAAATCGCGTGTGAAACTTCACGCGCAACCAGAAATACACGCACCACGGAAAATCGCGTGTGGAACTTCCCGCGCAACTTGGAATACACGTACCCTGCTGAAATCGCAAGTGAAACTTCACGCGCAAACAGAAATACACGCACCTTGGACAATCGCGTGTGGAATTTCCTGCGCACCTTGGAATAGACGTACCATGCTGAAATCGCGTGTGGAACTTCCCGCGCACCCCGAAATACAGGTACACAGGGCAATCGCGTGTGGAACTTCCCGCGCACCCCGAAATACACGTACCCAGGGCAATCGCTTGTGGAACTTCCCGCGCACCCCGAAATACACGTACCCAGGGCAATCGCGTGTGGAACTTCCCAAGCAACCCCGAAGTACACTTACCCAGGGCAATCGCGTGTGGAACTTTCCGCAAACCCCGTAATACACTTACCCTGCTGACATCGCGTGTGGAAGTTCACGCGGACCCATAATACACGTACCCTGATGAATTTGCATGTCAGACTACACGCGCACCCTTGAAATACACGTACCTAGGCGAATTGCACTGCTGTGGGGTGGGGGGGTGGGTAGACAGGAGTGGGGGCCTGGTGGAGGGTGCCCCTGGATGCTGGGGGTGGGGGTGCAGGGAGACAGGAGTGGGGGCCTGGTGGAGGGTGCCCCTGGATGCAGGGGGGTGGGGGTGCAGGGGGACATGAGTTGGACATGTGTGGGGGCCTGGTGGAGGGTGGCCCTGGATGCAGGGGGGTGGGGGTGCAGGGGGACATGAGTTGGACATGAGTGGGGCCTGATGGAGGGTGCCCTGCACTGCGGGGTGTGGGGGTGCTGGGAGACATGAGTGGGGGCCTGGTGGAGGGTGCACCACAGTGCTGGGGAGTGGGGGTGCAGGGGGACATGAGTTGGACATGTGTGGGGGCCTGCTGGCAGGTGCCCCACAGTGCTGGGGGGTGAGGGTGCTGGGAGACATGCGTTGTTGATCAGTGGTGCAAGGTGACAAGTGGGTTGGCTGGGGGGCATGCCCATGGTGGATGAGCTGCCTGCGGGACATGAGCAGGGGTGCAGGGTAGTCCCCTGTGGTGTGGGCTGCCTGCAGGGACTGTGGAGGGTGTAGAGGGAACACCTGAGAGGTCCCACACGGCCAATTCACTTGTAGTACTCCCCGCGCACCCCTGAAATACACGTGCCCTGATGGAATCACGTGTGATACTTCCCGCGAACCACTGAAATACACGTTCCCCGCTTGGCGTTTGCTGTTTGGCAGCCCTGTGAACTGGTCCAGGGTTAGCGCAGACATTTGCGATGAATTGGGAATTTTGATGGCTTTCCCTTGCGCGAGGGCGTTCTTGGGGGCGTAACTGGCGCTGCTGCAGGGTAACTGCGCCACTCTGTGCCACGGCTGGTTTTGGAGGCTAAAATCCATGAATACGCTGTGCGATGAAATGGATTTTTTCGCACGCACCTGGCGCAGTGTATCGCACGGAGACACTGTGCGCCAGCCGCGTGCGCCACTTTTGTGCGAAATTCTATGAATTACCCTGTTAAACTTTTATTCATGTAGGGTACCATGTATTCAGCCCAGTGGAGAAAATGTGAAGATACATATACATTTTTTTTTGACAGACAACAAATGATGTGCAACCCAGAATGCATGATTTTAATTTCATGCCGGGAACCATACATCATGCCCAAAAGGTAGAGATATGGAAACATGCACATGTAATTTGTTTCTGAGAGACCACAGAAGACAGAAAGGGAAGAACACCCACATTTTTTTCAGGGACCAAACCATGAATAGAACGCACCAAGTTATAGGGGAAACATGCAGTCGCATTTGTGGCATGACCTCTTATTAATGGCACAGAGAAAGGTCTTCTTAGTCACTAAAAGCTATATGTTTCAGAAACCAAATGCACCATGAATCAAACCCACCCGTTTTTGGTGTTAGACATGTAGAGCGTGGGAAGAAACGTATCCCCATTCTTCAAGCTGTTGTGTCAGCTGTAGGTATGTGCACATACCAACTCATGCGTAGCTTCGGGCCCTTGCATGTTACTAATGCATGTCCTTGTGTCAGATAAATATGTGTTTCTTCCTTACATTATTCCAGAACACCTCTTGCCTGGTAGAGAATGGATAGGCTACCCAGTGTGCATACATGGGCATGTACTAAATGGTCTGACAGCTGATCCACATGCCCATAGTAAGATGTATTTTTGACCACTCAGACTGGTATAGCACCCATTTCACTGTAGTTGTACAATTCGGGTACTACTGTGCATGATAAATAACATCAGCTGAGACCTTCCCTGCTGTGATTGTCAATTCCCAAGTTTATCAAAGAAAGAGTAGTCCAAGAGATCTGTTGCCAGCCTGATGGCAAGATTTGCATTGAGTGGGCTTTGTCTGTCATGTGACCTGTGATATTTTTGTCAATGCCGAAAGGCTTCCACAACACAGGCATATGCAATGTGGTGCTACTGGTATTCATTGTACTAGTAGACGGTTCTTTGTTACATGGAATTTGCTCCTTGCCTACTGCAACAGTGGATGAAATTGAAAGTGCAACCTCACCTGGAAGTCTTGGTGCACAATCATTGTGTTCTAATGCCTGTGCATTCACTTCCACTGCATTCATCTCATAAAGTCTTAAGGGGGGCTATGGAGCTGGTGTAAATAGAACAAGAGTATCACATCTCCCCCTGCCTCTAGATCGCTTTAGTACTTCAGACTTATTGTGTGCACCTTGAAAGTTAACTAAATTCAAAAGATGGATGTTGACTGATATGTATCTCCTGCCCCTCTGAACTTCTGTAACTTACTACCACCCAAATTGTCTTGTCACTGCCTCTCTCTCTCAACACAGTTGTGCTATGAGATTCTCTGCTCCTCCCTGCACCCATATGTCATCCTAGTACACATGTACAGTGCCTTCTGTTCAAGAGATGTTATTGCATGTTGTGACTCCCTGAAAGACTGCACCAGAGTGTCAGTCGCATGCCTCCCTGACTGTACATTTTTCCAACCACAAGGTTCACACCCACATGTCTAATCAATTTCAAAAGCTGTGCTAATTCTCCGATCCCTCCTACACCCACGTTTCTCCCTTGGGCATGTGTGCCATGCATTCATTCACTTCTAGACTCTGTGGGCCTCATTATGAGTTTGGAGATAGCCATGGAGCTATTAGCTCCATGGCTGCCTCCAAACCGGGCTCCTTTTCCGGGTTCCTGCACTGGGCACTTACTGGGTCATTCTGACATAGGAGGACCCGGTAAGTCCTCCTTGCAGGAACCATTCCACATTCCCATTTGAGCCCCGATAGGGCTCAATGGGAATGGGGATGGAGGTAACAACGGGCACATTATAAGTGTCCCTTTGTTACCTCCTTCTTCCTCTCGCGGGACCCGGAAAGCATGTCTGATTTTACCAGCCGTGTGATCCGGGTCCCGCGATGGGAAGCTTGTAATCGGCCCTGACGAAATGAAGGGGGCCGGTCCCGTACTGGCCCCCTTCATTCGGTCAGCGCCAGCCTTATAATGAGGCCCTGTATGTCTTGCCTACATGAAGATATGTCACTTTATCCTGCCAGGTGCGTAATTTCTTCCAGGCTCCAATAAATCCCACAAAAATTCAAATGTCTTGTGTAAATATCGCAAGGACCAGACCCCAAAGCTGATCTTACTCTTAGGGATTAACCCCTCCCACACTGATGACACTTGAATAATTAACTGTTGAAAAACTGAAGGGGTCAGACCACACAGTCAAAAACTATGAAACAAAATACCTTAATAACTGTGAAAGATTGCCATCTGGTGAGGGTGTGCAAGCCAACATTTTGTTTTAGTTTTTTTTTTTTTTTTTTTAAATTAGAGAATAAAATGATGCAGGTAATTGTGCCTCAGAAGGGGAAGTCTGCTAAAAAGATTCCCGATTTGAAAAAGCTCCATGCTAAAAATGTAAAGAAAACATATGCCATTCTGCATCAGTCTCCTGATATGCAGCTCCTGCTTTTTAAAGGCACAGAATAAGTTTAAAGTTTTTATGTGCCCTGTTTGTTAGCTCCTGTGACATCAAGGTCTCTGCAGACAGAGGGTGAATTTAAACCTGCACCTCTGCCCCAATACCATAATAATTATGAAGAACTATGTGTGGGGTGGCAGGCCAAATCCTAATAATAAGCCATACCTCGGTTCTGGTATGGTGACTGATAGTTCACAGAATGATTACAGCCACATTACATTTGTCTCATACTCATGTCAAGACTGTGATCTCAGTCCAGCTATCGAAAGGCTATGTGGGTCATAGCCAGAATGCCTGCATCTGCATTAGCCAGCAGGGCAATATGCAAGAAATATGCATCTCTTTGATCCATTGGGTTGTTTGGTTACACCGCTTTAGACCAGAAAACTCCCAGCCGGAGGACTCCTGGGAACCTTTAAAAAGGCACATCCATAACACAAAGGCTAGCCTTGCACCAGAATGTTGCATACCAAAGGACCTTTGAAATTGCATGCTTGGGAATTTGGGAATGGGCATTAGCACAGTCAGACACTGCAGTAGAGATTGGATGAAGGGTTCTTCCATCTTCGGTGGGCTTCTTTTTCCTTACTGTCTTCTTCACTTCCTGCAGAGCAAAACACTCTAGGTATGATGCAAGAAGGCAAATGTCACTTGTCAACTTGAGTTGGATTGGAACCATTAACACAGGCTTGCTTTTATCCAATCCCCAGTGACCGTTTTCATGATAACAAAGGGGTCTCCCACTCCTTTTATTCATCTTCAGGACATAAGCATTTGCTTGGACCCTATTGACAGAACAGAACAGTCCACATCCCTCTTTCAGTTTTGAAGACAAGTGTTCCAAGGCAGAGACAAGCTCGTCTCCATACCCATCCCCAGGGAACATTGAGGGTGACTGCTGTGGGTGCAAGACCTCTACTCTCTGCCAACAGCACATGCACACAGGATACTCACTGAAGGTGAAGGAATCCTGCAGGTGAAATTTTCATACACAGACTTGAAGCAAAGAGGAAAACGAGTAATCTTGTTCCTGAGTAGCCCCATAATCCAAAGCAGGTAGATTCCGGTATTCCACAACAGTAAACTGTCCATGAAACTGAGTGAACCGCGTTTCAACACCTTTGAACTATCAGGACCATTGGTGCATCATTTGCCACTCTCCTCAAATCTCTTCTAACTGCTGTTTTGCAATCATTGAACCAGCTTGACACCATATCACATCAGCAGTGAATGTGACTTGTTTGGCTCGGACATCAGCTTGCTGCTGCCGATGACTTTGAATCGCCACCTTATTGAACACTGCATCAAGCCACCAGCATGTAAACATAGAACCGCTCGGGAACGTGACTCAAGCCGCTGAAAGCATTTAGTCTTGTCGACTTGAACCAGTGTTAACCATCGTCTGTATCGACCCGCCTCAAAATTCAAAACGATCCTGGTAGGCTCATCTAACTGCATTACAAGAAATCCAATCCATGTTCAAACCGCACCAAGCTTCTTTTCGACCTCAACTCGATGCCTGGACCAGGACGACTTGTCATTTTCAATCCTGGTTCAACCCACAAAGATACCGTCTTGGAGCCTGGTTTGGCACCATATAACTGCCCATAAACAGCTTAAGATACTGTTGAGAAGCCAAGCACCCCTGGATCCACTTTTGGGACCCTACTGACTGCTAAGTAACCCATGTGTCCCTTTTTATTTAAAGAGATATCCTTTCACAAATGAGACTCCTGCAGCCTTGCCTTTCACTACAGCCACAGTAGCCAAAGTGCATGCTACATCTACATTTTGCATTGCATATGTCTTTCCAAAGGGTTGGGTTCTTATAGTCACTTACAGGGCCGGTCTTTGCATCGGGCAGCCCAGGCGGCTGCCTGACGTCAGTTAGCCTCTAGGGGGCGCTGCACCAGCAGTCCACAGTGTGAGTGCTAGAATACACGTGTAACACATTCGTTTCCTAACATTATAAAAACGAATGTGCCTGTTCATTTTTATAATGTTAGGAAACTAACGTGTTACACGTGTATTCTACCACTGGCACTGCTGTAGGCTGTGGCCTCGACCAGGGCAGTTTCTAGTCAATTTAGTGCCCAGAGCAAAACACTAGGAATGCGCCCCCCCGCGCCCTATCCCATGCGCCACTCCCAATGCACCCCACGCTCCACTCCCACCGCACCCCGCGCACCACTCCCACTGCACCCTGAGCGCCATTCCCAAAATACACAGTTAAGGAACTCCTACCCAAAGTCAAACAGTCCGTCACACAAGGAATGAATTTCCATTTGCAACGGTGGGCCACTTTTTCACTGGTGCCCAAGACAATTTTATGCCCCAGTCCCACTTAGGCTGCAGATAATGAGGACTGGGCACTCCAAGAGACCATGAATATGGCATAGGATGCAGTATATACAACCAACAAAGAACAAAAGACGCTGAAGAGGATTTGGAGGCAACCTAAGCCAAAAGAGCAATGACAAGGAGACACCTGAACCCAATAAACAATCACTTTAACATTCTTTGAACGGGAATCAAGTGTATGCTTTGATACAATAAAGTCTTAACTGTTGTAAAAATACATGGACCAGGATTATTTATTTATTCATGCAATGTTTGTCGGGTACCTGCATATTTTATTTATTTATTTATGCAATGTGTGTCGGATACAGGCATCCGACAAACATTGCATAAATAAATAAATTATCTGTATCCATGTACCCGTCAAACATTGCATAAATAAATAAATAAACCGGTTTGTGGCTTAAAGAATACTTACTCAGCAACACTGGTCAAAACTATTATCTGCATAGTGAAGTAACTCATCACCATTACCATGGAAGTGGTTTAAAGTGTAATTGATATATAGTTTGGAAAAGAAGTGGCATGAAAAAAATAGCGCTGCTTTAAACTATTATTTTGGCCATTTTCTGAGCTTGCAGGGACGCACCATGGGCCCAAAGGGGTCTCCGTTTGTACCATGTCGGGGCCCGTGGTGTGTCCCTGCAAGGCACGCCCAATCCCCACAGCCCACTGCACCTCCCCTCCCATCTCAATGCCAGCACAAAACCATTTAGTGACTAATGGGCCACCATTAGCAGTTTCCTGCCGGCATTGTGATGGAAGGGGCTGGTCTTAGCTGCAGGGGGACCTAAAGTGTTTTATTGGCGTGCTAATGCCCCCCACCCCAAGTGACGCGAAAGTGGTCAGAGGGATCCTCTGACTTCTGTAATGTCACGTAGTACTTTTGTACTACGTGACATTACAGTTGGAAGGGGCAGCGCCAGCACCTGACCTGCAGAACTTTCCCCAAGTCAATGCGCCGCTCCACAAACTGGGGAATTCCATCCCCTCCAGAGGCTCAAGGGACAGTGCCAATTGCACCCCCCGGGGCTATTGCGCCCTGGCAGTTGCCCACCTTGCCCGGGCCAAGAAACGGGCCTGGCCTTGGCCCTCAGGCAGGGCAGAGCAATTGGCAAATAAATTATCAACATTTGTTGCTTTATTACCTTCCCCTGGCCCCGGGTGGCACCTGCGCCACTGGCGCCAGCCAGGCCCATGGGTGCACATGCAGTGTGCCCTCCTCCAGGCTTTGGGCCCACACTGACACTGAAGTGTGGATCGATTGGGGCTTGCTGGTGTTGTAGGCCCTGGCCATTACAGAAACGAGGAGTGATTGGGTCACTAAATCCTGAAGTTGTTCCCATCACAAGCACACACTGCCAAGCAGCAGCAGCATCAGCAAATACAGTTGCTGCATCCTGCCCTCGCTGATTGGACCTTGTTTCAGGAAATCCGGCAGTAACTACAGCCTGCCGAGGCAAGCACACTTCTTTCCTCCTGCTCCCGTCCTCGCAGGTGAGGCCTATTGCTGAATAGGTGTTTTATTTATTTTAAAATGGTATTGCGGAGATGACTGGGCCAACCAAGAATGGCCTCTGGAGGCCACAAAGCTAGACACTTTTGTCAAGGCTTAAGTAGTCATGAAAAGGGAAGCGAGCACTGGTGGTGGACTCTCCTCAGGAGATTAAAAGGCCGGTTCTCGGAAGACCTGGGCAGAGTGTCACCGTCAGCAGATCTTAGACAGTTGCAAGTTCCAGTGGGGTTGGATTGGTCCGTCTGTCGGCCATTCGGCCCATTGCCAGGCCAAAATCACTTCGAAGGCGAGACCCTAGGGGCCGGTACCACGCGTGAGCCGGTTTGGAGGTTACTACGCCCCCCTAGTTCCCGCTCCCGAGCATATTGTTCGTCGTTCCCTCTTTCCTGGGCATGCACTGCTGACTTTATTTTAGTGCAAGAGTTTAATACATTTCACTGTTCGCTCAGACTTGTCTTGTACTATGTCGTTGTGCTTCTTTTGTTTGGAATAGTGTAGGGGGGTGGTCCAAAGGACCCCCCCTGGCCTGCATCACCACCCCAGGTGAGGGCCATGGCTCATCGGGCGTCCCCTCCTTACCACCAGGGCCCAGGTGGTGGATGGCTCACCTGCTGAAGACATTGCCCGCATGTATTAAATTTAGCTAGGCCTCAGAAACCATTTTGTCTGCTAGAGATGGTGTGAGCTCAGCGCGCTGTAGCGCGGCCCCCACCTTCAGAAAGTTTCAGTCCTCCCTGTCTCCGCAGCACCATGGTAGATCCGCTGCAAGCCCGTTCCCACGAACAAGACGGGCATGATCTAGCGTAATACATTAACATTGTAACAGTTCACCTTCTGCAGTGTATCACTGCTCCCACAATGACCCGGTCAGCAAGGCCTGGGCGATGGGAAGATCTGTAGAATGGTCATCTACTGAAAGCAGACAGGTACCCAAATATGAATGTACGAAACCACTTTTAACACATGTATCCTCTCCATACAACCACTCTTACTAAAGAAACCTGTGAAATTGTGTAATTATCGTACATGACACTAGCCGTGAAGGACGCACACCCCTTGCAGTGGTGTGCAAATGATAAAAGCATTTACGGGGGATTATTCTTCATAAGTATCATCGAAATCCCCACGCCCCGCGGTCCCGCGCCACAACTGAACTGATGCTGCTAGGGTACACAAGAAAACGAATGTAACCATACCACGGGCACATGTGAAGAGTGTGCGAGAATGCACTTGTCACTCGTGTATGTCTAAGCCCCTCACGTGCCACCTCCGCCACGTACAGTGGCGAGTTATGTTCTATGTACCCCACCAACCCCAATAATACCTCACTTACTGCAAATGTATATGCATATAACTAAATACTGTAGTTGTTAAAACATAGTGTATGAATAAGGTGCTCAGACTGGGTATAATCGAGACACATCCAGCAAAGTTTAAATGCATGTTTCAAAATGATTTGAATAAGTATTATAGAGTGTTCAAATGTTTGTGATGTTTTTACCTAAAATCGGCAACACACGAGGGAGATACCTTTGTGAAATGCATGCAAGGCCATTCCCCCTCCCACCCTGCGAAGGCTGCCAAGACATGAGAGCAGAGGCCCGCGCTGCGCTACTCCGCCTCCCCCAACCAGACTGGAGCCGCTTCAAAGATTTGTAGCCCCCTCTGCAGCACCCAAGGCCACGGCCCGCCACCTGCATTATTTACAGCACAGCAGTAAACCTCTGCCTGAACATCCACTTCCAAAGGGGCCCCCTCGTAAACCCCATAACCCACCAGATCATCTTAGACCTATGGCCCTGTGCAATCAGGACACCCAACACTTTGACAATACACAGCGGCACATCCATAACAACTTCTAACAAGACAGAAAGACCTGTACCGCCCGTCCCAGGCCCTGAAGCTTAGCACCTCGACCTATGGCCCCGGTCAACAGGACTCTGGTAACCATGTCCTGACGTATTACCGCCAGACCCCTCACAAGGTACATTCCTCCTGTGTTGCAATAACCTGTAGAATAACCTATTGGAAGATTTACTAAAGAAGATAATATTGAAATGACTGAATGACTGCGGTGTGCATGGCCTAGGGCAAATAAGTCAGGAAAAGACATTCATCTCTGACACTGGCCGCGATGGCACAACAACACCGCCCGGATGAACTCTGCCAACCTGCCAGGCCCAGCCCAACCCACGAGGATGACCAGTGACGTCTTCCAGCCAAAGCCAACCGCATCGCAGCAGCACCTATAGTTAGTCGTCGCCACCCAATCCCATTGAACTTGTGCCCCTATAGTGTGTAGGTTCTTATGACGTTTTTTGTAAATATATACGCCTGTCTTTGCTATTGTCAGACAGAGCGCTCTCGGAGTTTGCAGAGTTCTTTGCATGCCATATTCTCATTGATAAACTCCCATTTAAGCTCACCCGCACTCTGTCTTGGCCTTATTCCCGATTTGGGAGAGTCCTTCATTGTCTCTCATTGTGGGGAGGATCGTGCTGGCTGGGGACGCTCGCCTTCAGTGGTGACCCGACGTGATTATTATTATTATTATTATTTCCGGACCTAACATTACCGTCCCCTTTTGGCACGAGAATCTCCGGTCGAAAAGGGATACGCACGGTGAGCCGGCTCCAGGAGGCTGCCCGCCAACGGCGACCGGTACACTAAGAAGTGCGCACTCAAAAGAGAGAGGGTACGGGATCCCGGTTGAAAAATCCCCTTTGAGTACCGCTCGCCGGAGCCGGGGCTGACTGTTGAGCTGACGGCGACACTGCCTGGACGGACCCAGTTTCGGAGACTATCGGTTCAAGACGGGCACGTGAGTACTGAGTGCGAGCGATTGTAAAGGGAGTGGGGGAAGAAGTGTAGGACAGGGAACGAAGAGGGGGTACGCAGATCTACTAAGGATCATCCTAAAATTTTCCTTGCTTTTTCTTTGCATATGGCCATTAGGATTAAGAGGTGAATAAGAGATAAAAGTGACGGGAACCTAGCTCCGAAAGGGGGTGGAAGGCGGCGCCGCATAGTGCTATCTTGACTAGTACTGGGAATATATGAAGAAGTGGAATATAAGATAAAAGTGCTCAGCAAAGGGGGGTACTGCGAATATATTAGTGATCGCTATTACTTCTTTCTTTTCTTTTTCTTTAGGGTTAGGGGGAAAATAAAAAGTGAGATTAAGTACAAAACTTAGGGAGAAAGTAAGAGTCCTACTAGAAAAGGGAAGAGCAGACCTATATATATATATATATATGCGCATCCATAGATCCAAGTAAGACGGACAGGGACAGCCGGCTAGGGAGGAAAGGGAGGACGGTGTGAATTGTGGATAGAGTGTTACCAAGAGGTGTGTGCACCTCGCATGTGTCAGACGACAAGTTGATGTTGTGAATGTGTAAAACAGCTATGAATGTATAGTAGTTAAATGGTCATCGTAAGTGTGACCGGATAGAACTTTTAAAGACAAAAATGACACAGTGAAGTGAGTGGGTACCTTTTTGATTTCCGGGTTGATATTGTCAAAATAAATGATGGTTTGCTCTTGTATGTGCCCCCCAAAGAGAATAGAATAGAACCTGTGTACAGCCAGTTTTGTATTGCGCAGACAAGGGGAGAGCACAAAGGAGCCCGTTATTGATTGTGAAGCAGAAAACGAAAAATAATATCGATAATACACCTACATTGTAGTTGCAGACACACAGACACCCACAAGTACTAGGAGGGCACAGGGATGGGGGCCGAAACACCCTTATCACATATTTGTAAGAATCTACCAGGGTACGCGGAGCGGATTAAGAAATATCACGACCAATGGATAACCGAGTTGAAGGGAGAGGGGTTACCCCAGATATGGCCCGAGGGAGGGTCATTTGATAAAAGTGTTCTGGATATGGTGGCCACAAGCACTTGTTTGAAGTACAAGGGGAAGCAATTGCAAAATAGGAGAGAAGTATTAGATCTCTGGAGGTTATTTGAAGAGATACCACCGCCTAAAACACCAGCATTGAATCCTGATCTCCCGTCCACCACAGACAATCCACTAATGATACAGAAAGACGTTAAAGAATTGTCAAGTGTAGCACCACCAGTAGAGGTAATAAGTTTGTACCCGATATTAAACAAGCCTGTGCCCGCAGAAGGATACAGTGACCTCACATATGTGCCTCCCCCGACAACTACTACACCCCGTCGGCCCACGGCACCCCCGCCATATGAAAGTACAAGGGAGCGAGCCCAGGTAAGTACACAGAGAGTGGACATAGAGAAACTCACAGATGATTTACAATCAAGACTCTCAATAGCAAAAAATGAGCTCTCGAGGATAAAAGACATGTGCGAGCAAACAGCATTTAATGCGGCTCGATCAGGGCGCACGTCTAGAGCGCCAGGTGAGAATAGAAAACCTGAAGAGGGGTGGAAAAAAGGTGAGATACTGTTCAGAATTGAAGAAGAACCGACACGAATAATAGAAATAGGGACACGAGAGGGAGATATCGACAATGAAGAAAGGCCAATGGGGGATAGAGAGGAATTAATATGTGATATAAGGGACGAGTTAGAAGAAAGCGACAGGTTGAGCATGGCAATGGGAGGGGGAAGCGAAGGGGGGGATGGTACATGTTCAATGAGGTCCCTGGATGATGAGTGAACAGGGCGATTAAGGAACAGAGTGGGAAAAATGGCATCACTGGGGACCTCAGCAGCCAAACCGGGTCCGGATGCAACAGTAAAAGGAAGACTACAGCTCCCGTTGTTACACAGGGGAGGAGGGAGGCCAACTATATCCCATGGGCACAGATGGATAAAGCCAATTTATTAAAGCTATTGCCCCCGTTATCCGGAGGGGCAAGTAAGTGGATATACGCCTTTGAGAAACACACTGCTGGGGTGCCCCTAGCAATAGGAGATGTGAAGAGCTTGCTTGTATCAGCAGTGGGGGATCAGGCTGAGAGAGTATGGGTCAAGGCCGGTTTCCCGGGAGTAACATTAGACTGCGACCGCCATGATGGGGCCTCCTTTAACACAGTGCGTGCAAGGGTGTGGGATGCCTTGCGAGCAACGTTTCCAGATACGCCAGACTTACAGTCAGTAATGCAGCTTACAATGAATGACGGGGAGGAGGCTATGGATTACATTTTCCGGGTCCAAGAGATGTGGAGAGCAGAAACGGGAACGCCCTGGTATCAATCGACATCTTTATTTTACTTCATTATAAAAAGAGGGCTCCCCAAAGAAGTGCAAAAGGTGCTCGACAAAATAGCAGGTATTGAAGCAAAGGGATGGCCTGAGATTCAGAGCATAATAGTACAACATTGTAAGCGAATAAAAGAGAGGGAGAAGGAGGTGGCGCAGAAAAGATTGGCAGACGAGGCAAAGTTAGTACAGACAAAGTTGGTGAAGGTTGCAGCAGCAGTAGCCGCGCTCCCACACAGCAGGGAGGGAGACGACGAGGAGGAGGGGCTGATAGCAATACAAGGAAGGGTGGCAACTAATTGGGTTGGAGCAGGACAGCGGCAGTGGAGTGAACAGGAGCAAGGCGGAGGTCCGCAGTGGCAAGAGTGGACCCCTCGAGGGGGACGAGGTGGGTACAGGAGCCGAAGAGGAGGTGGACAAGGGTATGGGGAAATGGGAGGAAATGGATGGCAGGGCCCTAGAGGCGCACAAGGGAGTTGCTGGAACTGCGGACGGTGGGGGCATTACTCTAGGGAGTGCAGAGCTAGACCCAACAGTGGGTTCCAAGAGGTAGAACAGTATGGCCACCCTCACCCGGGGAGCCCATATGGTCTTCCAATGGGACAACAACAGCTGAGAAACCCAGGCCGAGGTGATGCTGAGCAGCAACAGGGGCACCAGTATAGAACACAGAACCACCCCCAACACAATGACAATATGCAGTATGCGCCAGGCAACCCCTTCGCGACAACAGCAAACGGGCCCCCATACCAGCACCTTACAACAGCATGTCAGTAGTTTCAGGAAGTGTCTTTAACCAGGGGGGAGCAATGAGACACCCCGCATAGGACAGCCCACAGAGAACACTTGCGTGTCCAGTTCTGTCTACAACCTACAATGCAGCAGAGGAACCATTGGTAGGGGCGCAGATAGGAGACAAGCAGTTCATATTCATGGTTGATTCGGGAGCGGAAAAATCATGTATCAGAGAGGGCCGGTTCCCGTTATCTAACCGGAAGTTAGAGACGCAGGGGTTCTCTGGGGCTGTAATTGAAGTTCCTTACACAGAAGCATTGGATGTAACAGTGGGGGGTAAAACTGTAAAGGCACCCTTACTGCATTATGAACACTCGCCAATAAATTTATTAGGGAGGGATCTCCTGAGTAAGCTTAACATGACCATATTATTTACCGAGAGAGGAATAGTGTGTTCTACACCCGGGATATGCCCCTTGCGTGCGATGTTGGTAGTGCAAGCTTACACAACCACACAGGAGGTACGAGGGCTGCCGGAAAATGAGGAAATGTTTATTGAAGGGCTAAAAACTTTGGCCCACATAATTCCAGAACTAAGAAGAATAGACTGGAGGATCCCAGCGGAGTTCCTCTTCCGCCCCATAGTGTGTCCCGACACAACACCAGGATCAGTGGTATCATTAGACTTGCATGCTGTACAGGTGTCAGCGAAAAGGATCGCTGCAATTGGAGTGGATAGGGAGGGATGCGAGTGGCGTGCAGTGCTGTGTACGAATGCCAACATCGCCCTACGAGAGATAACAGATGAGGATCTCTTTTCAGATACAGAAGGGGATGGTGAGATAGTAATGGAAATAGCGATGCCCTGTGACATTTTGATCCAAGCCAGGGAAACACCCGTCCAATTGATGGCAGTGGTAGGAGCACCACCGTCGTTTTTTGACGACGACATGAGGCTCGTACCAAATAATTTGTGGACAGTAGGCCCCCATGATGTCGGGCTGTTGCACGGAGTCCAACCTGTGGTAATAAAACTAAAGCACGGAGCAATTTTACCCCGAGTTAAACAGTATCCATTGTCCCGCGAAGCTAAAGAAGGGATAAAAGAGACAATCAATGCATTACTAGCACAAGGGATAATAGTGCCTTCAAACTCCCCATGTAACACATGTATCTATCCAATCAAAAAGGCGAAAGGAGGGTCTTGGAGGATGATACAGGACTTACGCCCCCTAAATCACGCTAGTCTAACGAGATAAACAAACACCTACACGAACGCGCCTTGTGAATTATGGTATGAAGGATGGATGCAGGCGCTGGACCAAAAGATGAGCGAAGTCTGCACAGCAGCTGGCTTGGGAAAGCGACTCAGCAACTACAGTAGAAACCGTCTCCCTGGACGGTTGGCCCGTCTTCCGTATAATGCAAATACCCAGACTTGCAGGATGCATGCTTTACTTTCTTTGTTCCATTGGGGGCGACATGCTGTAGCATCAATTCATGGCCTTTAAAATACCCTGCACGGCACAGCTTCCGATCTCCTTTAACACAAATGCTGGGAAATGGCCATGACCAGCTAACGCCACATTAATCAAAGCCAGGTCTCTAAATAATGGTTCAAGTGTTGGGGAATCACCTGCTCACACTTTCTGTCGTGTGACCAACCAGGGCACAAAAGGTGTTTCAGAGTGTGGGGCTCTTGATGCCACCCATTTCTGCATTTGATACACCAGCAGCTAAACACACCTTGGGGAGGCAGCTCCTTCTGCATAGTCCATTTCTCTCCCAAGCTCGGGACAATGTTCTTTACCATAATGGAGAATGTGAAAAAGCACAGGGCTGCAAGGCTGGGGAGTGAGGGTGGAGGGCAAAGCACACTACGCTTGGGGTACACTGGAGATGCTTACCCCGGATACCCGCAGTACTCCAAGTCCCTTGAAATGAAATTCGTCTATAAACTGCGCAATGTGCAAGGGCCGCTGTAATTCAAGCAGCACGCGACTAGTAATTTGCAAAAAGTAAACTTAACGAGTCCCAAGGAAAGGTTGCCTTCCACCCTTTAAGAATTTGATGTTGGGATGGTAGACATCGTTTTTCTTTGCGATCTTACAGTTTCATGGTGCTGTTGGGAGCAAAAATGAGTGATCACAAAGGAAACCTTTAAGAATGTTGAGAGTTCACGAGCATGAGCGAAACAAACCCCAATACTGGAACTGCCATTTCTCTGCCACGGTAATGCACTGCAGTGTGTTTCAATGTAAAGTCCACATTGTAATGTCATAATTTTAGAACGCCACCTCTCCAAAATTAACAGTGGGAGCTATGTTGAATTGGACATGCATGTCAACTCTCTGCGTATGTTTAAAGTAGACTTTACCACACACATGGAGTAGTGATATTGTTTACGTGTGTCCCTCCTAAATATATTTAACCTCCCGTGAAATATGTGATGAAATACATATTGCATAAATGCATGTATTTTAATGCTGAGATAGACAGGCTTGTACAGCTATCGGTGGGTATGTTGCTGGTGCTTGTTCTTGGAGGTTCGAGTAACACTGTTCAAGACCAATTTATCACCCAGTTCATCACCTTTTAAGAGTGGCTAAATGTTTGAGGTCATACAAATGACATTAGTGTAGATCTGAAATTGTCGATTCTCTGACCTGAGTCACAGCAGCAAACTGGTCATTGTTACAAAAAATGAAGAGCAAAGGCAGACTAACATAACGAGGCCTGTTCGTGTTTGAACCTCTTATTGCTTTTTTCTGAGGTTCATGAAATTCAGCAGATGCCAGCATTGACAATTTTGTTAACTCACAGTCCACACTCCCACTGCTCAGCCCATGACACATGAATGAGATCACAGGTCAGGTGAGGGGGGGGTGCCAACGATGCTTCCCGCCTGGGGTGCAATCCGGCCCTGGTCACTTATATTACATATTGATGTGTTTTATTGCAATGTATATATTTTTATAGAACCCTTATTTTGTACTGTTATACTGTTGATCTTTGGTTGCTAGTGCTATCACATTCACACCCCTCTTAAAAGTATAGATTGCCATCAACCCACCTCACCACAAAAGCGAAGGAGGTGTATCTATTGACTGTGCCTGTTTCACCTTTATGATTGGGCTCTCTGTTGTTATGTAGTACAGTGAGGCTGAATAGGCGATTTAGCTACTGGTAACACATGTACTTCTTCAGAGCAGTGGTGATTTCATTACAGTAACCTTTTTTAAAAAAAAAAAATCAGGCTCTTTCAAACCTTCACACCATCACCACCCAGCCCTCCCTCCCACTCAACTACTCTGTCAGTTTCTCAAAATGTCCAATGCCTGCGTTCATAAAAGACTCCTGCCTTTCTAAAAGCTTCCGAAGACCACATAACGTTCAACCAGATGATTGCTTAAATTAACAGCTTTATGTTTTAACTTTTCATACGTTTGACCTTGATTTACCGTTTCTAAACCACCGGAAATGTAGGTGGTTCGAATTTCAAGCAAATATATTTGCCTGGCTTCATGTCCAGATATTAAAACAAATCTTAAGTGTATTCTGTGTTACCTGTAATTTGGTTTTACATATTTTAAAAGTTCCACTTTATTCAAAATGTTCACATCATGTAGTGTTGTACCACTCTACCAGTGTTGTACCATTCTAGATTGTACCATGCTCCGGTTGGTGTCTGCAGATGTGTTTTGGAGGCAAGGAATGTGCCTGGTGGTATGAATGGGGACGTGTGGTGGAAACATGCATTTGCTGGTGCAAATTGTTGTTTCCGGTTAAGCTCTGTACATGGTGCCAGGGTTTTATTCATCTACTGATGCTGTGTGTTTGATGGCACAACTATTTTGGTTTTGGGTACTAGCGCTATGGTGGTCACTAAGAGCAACATGTATAAAACACAAGAGGAACTGCAGAAAACAATTCACCAAAATGGTCCCAGATGATAGAACAATTAATACACACAAAAAACATGTGCTGGAAAACAATTCATTACAATAGCTACAGACAACGAGAATTAGCAACATGTGAAGTCTGTATACTTAACAGCAGAAGATCATTGACCACAATGGAACAAAACAACAAGGATTACAAATGAACACACAAAAAATGCTCAAGCGGCATACAAATCACCACAATATACACAGACACCAGTCATGAATAAAATGCAAGAATCATACATGTAACGGTAGAACACAATTAATCGCGATGGCTCAAGAAAACATGGACGACGTATACTCATGGATATGAGCCATGCACAGAATACAATGCACTATGATAGCCACAAGCAACCGACATGAACAACATGCAAGGTTCATGTGTGTAATGGCAGAATAGGACAAGATGGCACAAATTACAATCCAGGTGAATGTAAGCATGGATCACATACACAGAATATGCATACATACCTATAAAAATGTCCAGGCGACATATGCCCTGATTGAGAGTGGCACACTGTGGGCTACTCGCCCCCTTTCCCCATTGTGGGTCTGGGTGTGAGCATGTTCCTTGATAACCTGATTACTACAGCTACAAGAAATCCTTGCAACATAATCGTCATTGATTGTGAATGCCTGCACTTGCTGTGAGCTTAACGCTAAGACTGCGTCCCTGATGATGTGAAGAACACAGAAACCAACCAATAGGATGTGAACATCAGTGGCTGAGTAGGTTGACTGTGCAGGGAACTAGAGTGCACCCCTCTCGCCTGTTCTTAATTACATGGCCACGGTAGTGGCCATGTAGTTATGGTTAAGTTGCTGTTTCCATAGGAAGAGCACTTTTTTGGGCGGCTTATAACTTCGCTCTCCCTGGACGGATCCTCACCAAACTTTGCAAAACAAGTAGTTGGGTCACTCTGAATTTTTTTGCAAAGTTTGGTGAGGATTCGTCCAGGGGGGGAAAAGTTATAGGGGGGTCCCAAAACATTTTTTTTTCCCATAGACTGAATGGGAAAAAACTTTGCGCACGGCTACAGCCGAACCGCTGGACGGATTTACACCAAATTTGCGGCAGGAGCGGCAGCCTGGTCCCAAAAGCGTGCTTTTGTAAATTTGGTGTAAATCTCTCCAGTAGATTTTTTAAAAATGACCAAAATGTAAGGCAAAAAAACGAGTGATATCTGCGTTCGCTTCGCAGACGGACTTCCCTGTTCGCTCCGCGGACAGCACCCCGATTGGCCCATGGGCTTGCGTCATGTCCGCGGACATGCAACGTGTTCGCTGATTGGACGGCGAGGGGCGTGGAGCGCGTCAGATTTTCTGTGGCGCCCGCCATCTTGTATTCGCAGTCGACCGCGTACAGCGCAGTGAAACGTGGATAAAAAATTGTATTTAGTGCCGTGTGTTGGTATGTAAGAGTGTTTGGGGAGGGTGGGGGAGTATGAGATAGGTTCAATGTTTTGTTTTTTTATGTGCTAGACCTTTTTGTTGCGTTCGATTTGTCCGCGGAGAACACAGCTGTTCTGACATTTTGTAAATAAACTAAATGGTGGGGTGTTTAGAGGACGGAGTATGTGTCATTTTTGTTCGCAAGGAAGGTAAAAATGAGCTATGAACACTCGCGGTGTACTTGATTGTTCGTAAATACACAAACTGGGGGTGTCCTCAGGACGCTGTCCGTATTGTAATCTGTCTAGTTGAATGTGTTCTAAGAACACTCGCAGTGTCCCGAAATGGTTGCAATTACACAAAATGGGGGTGTTCTGAGAACGTTGTTTGTATTGTTCGTTGTCAGGGTGAAAGTGTTTTAAGAGCACTCCTTTTGTTCGCCAATAGAACAATTTCCTAGGGGCGTCAACCAACTTTTTGTCCACTAAAGAAACGATAAATCCGGCTGGTGTGCGCCGACATTATGTGATAATACTATGACTGGCGCTATTGACCTGGCTGACTTGCTTTTGCGGCACTAAATCATATCTCCCGCCCCTAAGCCTGATATTATCAAAGCATTCATATTCCCCGCCTTTCTCCGTGACGTTACAGGGTGTGTAATGAAACGCGCCCAGTCGTCTCCAGTACTACGCGACTTTACACAGAACCCGGAAGACAACACACATTATGTCACAACACAGCGCGCCACAATTCGGAATATGAAACTGTGATTTAAAAGCAAAGAGCAAGATTGTAAATGTTGTAAAGTACATTTATTTGACATCAAATGTTTAGGGAATATTCAGCAATTTGCATTTGTCTTTGTTGTCGATCCGCAAAAGTTCATGTTGAGACACGCGATGTTCCTTTGCGGTACAGAGAGTGTTAGATCAGCTTACAACTCAGTGCGCCACAATTTGGAATATGAAACTGTGGTTTAAAAGTAAAAAGCAGGATTGTACATTTGGCAAAGTACATTTATTTCACATGAAATGTTTAGTGAATATTCAGCGATTTGCTATTGTCTCTGCTGTCGATCAGCAAAAGTTTATTTGGAGCCACACGTTGTTCCTTTGCGGTAGATAGGCTGTTGGTTTATGATAAAAGCAGTAAATGGTCGCTCAGATAATCGGAAGGTTGCTCCAACAACGAGCCATTATACCACCCTATTGGTTGGTATGTTGTTTGTAGCCGCTAGTACTGCGTAAGGGCATATTGATCCTTGGCGATTGTCCCATAAAATGGTGAGGGTCATGAAGTTGCATATTTGGACTTGCACCCGGCAGTTGAAGACCCCATCCGCTGGAGTCTGTAAATCATGACATAGACAAAATGGGGCCACGTACCTGTTTTAAAAAACATAAATTAGTCTCACCAGCCGATCTTGATTAAAAATCATCATTTTATTCATTAGGGCGTGAAACTATTTGCTATCGAAGATAGTGCAACAGACTATGTTAATAATAAAATAATAATATTTTCCCATTCATATAGCGCTAAGAACCGTATGTAAGCGGTGCTTATTATTAACCACGCTGTGTGGTGCTCATTTATCGACCACGGAAGGATGAAAGGCTGAGTTTCACCTTGCCGGGATTCAAACTTGCGTTAGCAAGCTGTGCACGGATGTCAAAGCGAGCGCTGTACTCGCTGTGCCACTTGACAGGCTACAGTTAAGTGGCACAGCAGGTAGAGCGCTTGACCGCCTATAGACCGATTAAATTATTTCTATTAACCCACCCTGTGTCGTCTGCCTTTTTCAGAGCCCTCTAAACGACAGGGGATCAATTTGGCGGTGATAGTGCGCGGTAGAAAACATTATGCCACTTTCAACGAAAAAGTTCAACTTGAGCGGTCTTTAATGCTACTCTATTGTAATTATATTTGGTATAAAGTAATCTAAAGGGTTACTTACAGTACAATTGCAATTTCCATTGTCTACGAGTGGTGCAGTCCCAAAATACGACTCTGCGTGTGCCAACGATCTTTTGTATAGTGATATAATATATAAAAGTGGTTTCGTTTCAGAAATTTCATCTTTATCTTCTCTTACGTTTTAGCAACACTCCTTCAAGAGAAGTCTTTCATCACACTCTCTGTCTGTCAAGGTCAAAACACAATACAACCTTATAGTGCGCTTCGTGAGCCTCTCCGGGGCCCGAGAAAAAAATGGAAGCAGCTGACCTTCACTGTGAACGAGCATAAATTCTTACTTTGCAACATTCTGTGTAAAGCCATCTGTAGAAGTTGTGGAAGCAGCTGACCTTCACTGTGAACAAGCATAAATTCTTACTTTGCAACATTCTGTGTAAAGCCATCGGTAGAAGTTGGTTTTTGCACGCCATGTTTGTATATTGTTTGCGTGATATTAAAAAAACTTTGTTAAAGGGACGTTATGGTTAAGTTGCGCTATTAAAAACCTATGAAATTCGAAAAAACTTTGGTAAAGGGACGTTATGGCTCAAAGTAAAACCGAAAACTCCTGAAATTCGCCAGTTATGGTAACATAAGCAACCATAACTCGCGCCACCGTGCACTGCTAACACTAACACCCAGGACATCAAAGATGACATCACAAATGTCATTGATGACATAACTGATGACATCACATGGCTGGCTCTCCCTTTTTATCCTTTACTGACATATCGAAGCCACATAGTTTTCTTCAGTAACAGTCAGGAAGTAAAAATTGAAAAGGTACTATATTTGTAGACTTAGGGTCCTGTCACATCATATGAAACATATACATAGCGGAAGATACAGGGTTGAAAGAGAGCAATCCTTTCTGTGCATGAAGATAATCATTATGGTTATCAGCACTTTCTCATAGTTTTATACATGCTCATATTTGTATACATTATACTCACTCTCCATAGAGTGAATTGGAAACAAATTTTGCTCGCGCATACAACCTAAACCGCTGGCCAGATTTCCACCAAATTTGGACCAGGAGCAGTGGCTTGGTCCCGAAAGCGTGCTTTTGCAAATTTGGTGAAAATCCGTCCAGTAGTTTTTTTTAAAATGACCCAAAAGTAGGTAAAAAAAAATTATTGATATCTGTGTTCGGTTTGCGGATACACTTCCCTGTTCGCTCCGCGGAAAGTGTCCTGATTGGCCAATCGTCTTGCGTGATGTTCACAGACATGCAAAGTGTTCGCTGATTGGATGGCGTGGAGCGTGAGGCGCGTCAGATTTTTCGGTAGCGCCCGCCATATTGGATTCGCTGACGTCCCCGGACAGCGCGGTGAAACTTTGTTCAAAATGTGTATTTTGTAGAGTGTGTTGGTGTGTAGGAGTGTTTGGGGAGGGTGGGAGTGTATGAGATAGGATGAAAGTTGTGTTTTTTATATGTTAGACGTTCTTTTTGTGTTCGATTTGTTAGCGGCCATCACGGGTGTTCTGAAATGTTCTAAATAAACTGACTAGGGGGTATTCTAAGGAGTCAATATGTGTCCGTTTTGCTCGCAAGCAAAGTGAAACTGTTCTAAGAACACTCGCGGTGTCCGGGGAGTGTTCGTAGGTGGTGTCCTGAGGACGCTCTCCGTATTGTTCTCTGTCAAGTTGAATGTGTTCTAAGAACACGCGCGGTGTGCTGAAATGTTCGCAAATAAACAAAGTGGGGGTGTTCTGAAGACGTTTTTGAGAACACTCCCGGTGTCCTGAAATGTTTGTAGGGGTTGTTCTGAGGACGCTGTCCATATTGTTCTCTGTCAAGTTGAATGTGTTCTAAGAACACTCGCGGTGTCCTGAAATGTCCGCAAATAAACAAAATGGGGGTGTTCTGAAGACGCTTCTAAGAACACTCACGGTGTCCGGGGAGTGTTCGTAGGGGGTGTCCTGAGGACGCTGTCCATATTGTTCTCTGTCAAGTTGAATGTGTCCTAAGAACACTCGCGGTGTACTGAAATGTTCGCAAATAAACAAAATGGGGGTGTTCTGAAGACGCTTCTAAGAACACTTGCGGTGTCCGTGGAGTGTTCGTAGGGGGTGTCCTGAGGACGCTGTCCTTATTGTTCTTTGTCAAGTTGAATGTGTCCTAAGAACACTCGCGGTGTCCTGAAATGTTCGCAAATAAACAAGATGGTGGTGTTCTGAAGACGCTTCTAAGAACACTCCTGGTGTCCGGGGAGTGTCGTAGGGGGTGTCCTGAGGACGCTGTCCGTATTGTTCTTTGTCAAGTTGAATGTGTCCTAAGAACACTCGCGGTGTCCTGAAATGTTCGCAAATAAACAAGATGGTGGTGTTCTGAAGACGCTTCTAAGAACACTCCCGGTGTCCTGGAATGTTCGAAGGGGGTGTCCTTAGGACGCTGTCCGTATTATTCGTTGTTAAGTTGAAAGTGTTGTAAGAACTATCGCGTTGTTCTGAAATGTTCGTAGGGGGTGTCCTGAAAACGATGTCCGTATTGTTGACTGGCAAGCTCAAAGTGTTCTAAGAACACTCACATTGTTCGTGGACATTAAAAGTTTCCGATAGATCATAGTTGAAATGTTTGACTCTATGGATGTGATATGCTGCGGTGGTTGTTGCCAGGGCATAGAGTCTTGGGTGCATGGCCATTTGGCCATGCCACCCAAGACTCTATGCCCTGGCAACAACCACCGCAGCATATCAACATTCATATTTGCTTATAACTTTGGTGAAAAACAAATGTATAAGGAACAAAGGTATTAGATACTGTGGATGTGATATGCTGCTATGGTTGTCCTTATTATTGTATACTTACTGTTTGGTCTAGTAATGGGAGTCCATGTTTTTCTTCTTCATGTCTGTGATAAAAGAAAATAGCATGTTAGTATTAGTATTTTGTAATGACTTATTACATTGTATAAGCAATATACTTTTATTTTTTTTTCGACCCTCATATTTAGTAGAGTACAAATCAGAGTACTGTGCAATTTGCTCAGTTTCTGTATTTGTTGCTAAAATCATTGGGTCTGTGGGAGAAAAACAAATCAATGTCGGATTAAAAAAAAAACCTTTTTCTGTTATGCTACAGTTTATTTGTTTGTTTGTTTTCAGTGTTCACTTGTTGTTTCTGGCTAATGCTTTATACTTTCTTTGTTGTATTTTTTTTGGAGCAGTAACAGATTCTTCATTTGTTT